>JASJUZ010000106.1:0-358869 GCA_037159825.1 Tupiocoris notatus
AACCTTAAAACTGAGGGAGCGATTTAGCTATAGAATTGAGCCATTGTCAGGCCAAGATTGAGTTTTGGTGGACATTTGAAGAATTTAGCTTTTATATAGTTTCGTCTGAAAAATGTTGGCGGCGTACGGCGAACGGACAGAATTTTTATTGGATATTCGGATTACATATGCCTTGAAACTTAAGACATCAAATTTTGAGGGGGAGTTAGAATTTTTTTTTTTCTTGGGCGATTACAATGGTTTATTATTGAACAATGAACCAAAATTGAGTGACATTCATGCAGTTAACATAACGGACAAAGTCAAAGACCCCACCGTTAAAATATATTCATTTTTGCGATTTGTGAATATCAACGTTTCAAAATATTGTCGATATGCGAAAAACGCGGAAGTGCTGTATGTGTGCCCACTTGATTTATAATAAGTTTCTGGCCTGTAAAAAGCAAAGCACTAAATACGCACTGGTGAACTTGTGGAAAAAGCTCATAACGTGGAGGTACAGAGTGTGACCTAATATACAAACCAGTGGAGTGCATAGATCACGTAGTACTTCCATGTTTCAGTCGGTAGTAAGTGTAACCAATTCTAAAATCAAGAAACTCGTATGTACGTCATAACTTTACCTTATCATAAGGCCACAACTGTTAGTGGTCACATAAAAAGCTCATAACATGGAACTACACAGTGTGTGAGCCAAAGATAATAATCAAACCATCTGAACAATTAGAACTACGGAAAACTTGACGTTTATGGCTGGTGAATAATTGATTCGGTATTGAAATTTTGATCACGTCATCTTATTTGCACTGGGAGAATAACTTCTGCAAATATTTCATCAAATTTCAAGACTTTTTCGAGAGAGAATACAATACTTGTCACTGTAACACCACAGACAGATGGACGCAAGGACAGAAGAACACTCTGACAGACAAAGAAAGGTGACGCACAGCAGACGCACATGAGACGTTCAGGTAAATCAGACAGAATATTGCTTAGGTATATTACCTCTACTCAGGCATTTTCCTCTTATTGTTCGAGTGTAATCTGCTCGCCATAACGAACATTTTAAGACCTCAAACGTAGAAAAATATTGACTGTTGTATCCTGTAAATAACGAAACCGAAAAAAACTGTTGATGTCGAGGGGGTGAGGGCGAGAAAAACCAGGCGAGTCATACTTCGATTCTTTATTTGATGGCCGAGCACTTTCGCCGTTCGGGCATCCTCAGGGCGACTTGAAGCCAAAGGGTCTATACCTGGTTCCGTAAGTTGTGTATTTTGTACTGTTCTTCACTTCCATCGTAGTTGAATTTTTCATTGAATTCATTTCACATGTTCATTTTTTTGCGATTCCTGTAGAATATAATATGTTTACCTTCCAAAAAAATTCTTGTCCCCCGTAGAGACGAATCGATTCCGTCACTTCCTCATCGCTCCACTATTTTTTTTTATTAGTAATCATTTTACTCATTACCCAAACAAAAAAAAAGCACTAAAAAAAAGAAATGCAACAGAAAACGCTCTATGATAATAATACTCGTATGAAAGTATCCGAGAGCATCAAAAATCTTCAAGCATGGACAGAAGACGGGGGCCCTATTCTCCAGAGCAGGAAAACGCACGTCCACTTGTGACTGGGACACTCTCGGAGACATGATCGGACACGTCGCCGATACTGCTCTCTCTCGGGGTCATGTCAATTTGTGAGATGAGTCTCTTAACTGCTCTCGCCGTTCGAGACTGTTTTGCCGCAGGTAGACACTTACTTTTCAGTAGGTAGGAGCTTCTTGATTTTGTAATTATTGGTTATTCCAGTTACCGACTCAACCGTGGAAGTACTGTGTGATCAATGCATACCTACCACTGGTTTACAAGGGCATCGAGGTAGAAGATATTATGATAAATAGAAGCACGCGATTTTTTTAAGCTCCTCGTTTCCGCAGATTTATCAACAACTTTGTCCTCGGATTACCACGAGCCCTAAATTCGGCCATGGGTGTCGAAGATGTGACCGTCGTTTTCTCGGAGGGAATGACACTCAAAACTATCGAGGAATGGCAGACAGAAATGGACTACCCGCTTCCACTTGATCTTGTCAAATTCTACAACATGATGAACGGATTTTATGTCAGTGAGTTGAGGGATTACTTTAGAAAATATGTCACAATTTTAGATATAAGTAGTAATCAGTTTGACACAGGGTGATATCAGTCCAAGAGTTTACTAAGTATCATGAGACGCTCCCTTAAATCGCTATTTTCCTTGTTTTTCTAATTTTTCTCGATCCTTACGGTTTTCTGAAATCTTTACAAACCTTAGGCTAGGAAAAGAAAACGTAAATTTTAAAGGGGGGGGGGGTTTCGAGTGATACCCGGGTTGCTTCATAAAATTTCGTTTTTTCCAATAAATTTGTTAATCTTTGATTGAAAAATGGCCAAATGGTAACACTTCGTTTTTTTTAGTTCCTTCGGTAATCTTTTTTCTTCATTAACCGTTGAAGGACGGAGCGAAGGAACGTTGAAGGAGAAAAAATTCAGGCTTTTTCTACCATACTTAATTGATGTGCATAATGGCTTGTGGATGACTTTCTTTCTTCGCGTTGCTTGTTAAGCGAAAGGAGGAGGTGGAGCGAAAGCGCTTGGCAAGTAATTAGCAATTTGTTTGGCATGATGTTGATTTAATCTTAGGAAACACTGTTATCATACGACTCATTATAACTCGCTATTGAAGTGTACAATTTTTTTCAATACATACTATTTTGAAAACTAACAACTTTTATTCTCTGGTGTATACGCTCCTAAAATTTGAATCACTATTGGCGAAATTGCAAATAAATATGTTCTGAAGATACCCAAAGGGATGAAAGTCTGGATTTTCTCTCCCTTGACCACTCATAAAACGTCTTCAACATAGTTTCCAATTAATCATTCCATATTGATGACGTACATATGAATAAGGTGATTAAACAGGTAATAGAGGCTTACCATATTAATTTAATCGCAATCATTTATTCATATTTGATCGGCGAATGCATTTATTTATTTAGCTAAGCTGGGGCTACAGGACGAAGAAGCAGGCGATACTAAAAGTAGGCCTCATCAAAATAGAACCGCTGTACGAGTTGATACCTTTAGCCGTTGGTGCCGAACTGTCGGAATTTTTCGAAGCGTTGAATTTAGTATCCGACGAAAAATCTCCAAAATTCAACTCGCGCTCAATCAAGTAAACAGCTTATGATCTAAGACAAGCCTTTACTGAGAAGTACTTGGTATTATGTGACAAAATTGAGATAGGTCAATTGGTTTTTACTTCTACGTTCGTAGAAAATGGAAGTATTGAGATCGTCCGAAAAGTTCAGACAAAGTGAATCCGGAAAAAGCAAAAATTCAGAACGGAGGTGAAATCGGAAGGCATTTTCATTGTAAATACGAACTTTCTCCTCTCAAAACACACCCAAAAATACCCTTAAGAATGAGGTGGCGATTTGGTCAAAGAATTGAGCGGTGATGGAGTTTTGGTGAATATTTCAAGAATTTAGCTTTTATAGTTCGTCAGAGAAGTGTTGACGGTGTACGTCGGACGGAGAGAATTTTTTGGTTTATTATTCAATAATAAACCATTGTAATCGCCCAAGAAACACATTTTTCTAAACCCCTCAAAATTTGATGTTTTGCGTTTCAAGGCATGAAGAATCCGATTATTCAATAAAAGAAATTCTGTCCGTCCAGCGTACGCCGTCAACACTTCCGACGAAACTATAAAACCTACAATTTTAAAATGCTCACAAAAAATCAATCTTGGACTCACGACGGCTCAATTCTTTAACGAAATCGCTAACTCAATTTGAAGGGTATTTTTGGGGGGTTTGAAGAGGAGAAAATTCGTATTTTCCAACTTTTTTTTAGAAAAATGTGTATTTGGCATCAATTTCTATAGAATTTTAGACGCTGAATCGAATGAGACCATAGCGGGGATGATAGGTTCATTGGTTCTCGAGTTATCACAGCTTTTGTGAGGCATTCAGAAATTCGGCATGAGGGTATAACTCGAGAATTCTTGGAGCTATAAAAATCGTTCTATACTCGTTGGAATGGTCGTCAAACACTCTCTTCAGCAGTACCGTTAGGCAAAAAATTAAGCTTTTAATTTGGAAATAGAGAAAAATAAAATGATTTACAACTAATTTATTACTAATACAACTTCTTCATAAAAAGGTGTCATTGGCACCAATTTCTATGGACGCTGTATCGAATGAGGCTTTTTTTGTGTCGAATTTGGGAGATTTTCAGCAATTTGGCATAAAGGTTGAACTCAAGCACTCTTTTCGCTGTACCGTTGGGATAAAAATTTAGATTTTATTTTGGAAATTAACAAAAATATAAATGATTAAAATTATAATAGTTGCTACCGAGTTTTCCCCGATAGTTACTAATCTGTTTTTCGGTTGGAACGTTCACACATGTTCGGAAGAATTAGATACTATCACAAATAAACAGTCTTCTCAAATCAGTATTGAAGCGAAGGAATAATAAACTGTACAATCATTTGCAGCGTCTGCATTTGATGTTTGGATTCTACATGCCTTGAAACGTAAAAACCAAATCTTGAGGGAGTTCGATTTTTTTTTGGCGATTTCTATGGTTTATTATTGAATAATGAATGGTTTATTATTGAATGAAAAACCAAGATGAATTCATGGTACATAACTTTACGGTCAGCATTATTAAATTCGTGAGTTTTTCCATGTTTGGCCCCCCCGGCTAGTTGTTCAATCGCAGTTTTAGATTATTAGTTTCTTGATTTTATAATGGGCTATACTTGTTACTGACCAAGCATGGAAGTACTGTGAGGTCTATGCACACCACTGGTTCAATAAATTACTCGTGTAGCACTAGTTTTTACGTCGAAATGACCAACCTTTGGTCATCATTGATGCGACCTTCTGTAAGCCTTAAAACTAATATACAAACTTTCCCGAGCATTTTGCACACCATTGTACGTATAGTTTCTTGTTCCCGCCCAAATTCTTAAGGGCGACTTTATTTGGCTCTTGGCTAGTTGAACCTGGCCTTATGAATTTATAATTGAGCGTTGGCGTGACTCCCGTGCGATCTGAAAAACTAGCCTCACCAACGATGGCGAACGCGCTTTGAATCTATAAGTCCCGAGCTAATTTCGTATGAGTATGGAAAAACTTGAATGCGAAGTTCAACTAGGTCAGCGAAAATACGCGAGTCACATTTTACCTGAATTTCCCAAGAAGGATTCACTTTTTTGTGAGGCAATTTCGCTGTAGAAAAATCTAATGAGGTTTTTGAGAGAGTGAAAATCTGGAGAAAAAATAGATGGGATGGAGAAATCTCCAGAAAAAAAAGAAAAAAACATAAGACAAAGATCTACGGAACTTATTAGAACACATTGATTTGGTTTTTGAAAATAAAAGGGTTCTTCAGTTGGACTGCACCAGAGATAATACGCTCATCTGTTTGGTGTATTCGGAAGTAACCAAATCCCACACAATATGGCTCCTGGACCGCAGCTTACAATGGCATTTTATCGCGGATTCATTTCTCAAGTTGGTGTCTGGTAACAAAATGAATCGTCATTATATAAATTTGGCACACTAGCAGGGGGAAAAGTACTTAAACAAAACTTTTATAACTTAGGTACTTTAACACGATGGTGCACTGCGGTGGACTTCCTCAATGGCATTTGCGGTTGACGACGTTCGGAGTTGCGATGTGGGCTGAACAGCTCCTATTCACTTTCAACCTTTGCCTCAGACGTCACCAACCGGCAACAGCACCGAGTGCTGATACATGGTGGCAGGTAGATAAAGCCGGCTCTAAGGCTTGCTATAAAAATCTAGCCAACGACACGTCCGCCGTTAAATTCAAGAAGACCAAAAGCATAAGATATCCGGTAACTATGAGCTTACTCTAACATTTTTCCATCAATTCGTTTCATTACATAATCGTGAACATTCATACAGGGTGAGCCAACGAAACTTGAAATTGATTTACATTTACCGACAGAAAAGTAGGTGTCGTCGTACGGTGTTAGGGATGAAAATTTCATCCCACAAGACCTCGATTCCCAATTCTTCTTTTCAGACGATCACAATACTTCCATTAGTACGTTAACATGGAAGTAAAAAGTAAAACACCGATATATCGGTATAACTCAAATTCTATTATGTTCAAATGGTTCTACAGTTTTAGTCATGATCTATCATGAATTCTTTTTCTCATCTTTCAAATCAGCAAGTTTCGTTTGCTAATCATATTGGTATCAATGGTAAAATAATAGGAACTAGTATGTCATTGGAGTTTGAGGGGGGAGAAAAACCAGGCGACTCATTCTCCGATTCGTTATTCGCTGGCCGAGCACTTTTGCCCGTTCGGGCAGCGAATAAAAAATCAGAGAATGAGACGCCTGGTTTTTCTCCCCCTCACACCTCATTGACATCAACAAATGCGACGAAAAGGAAAAGGAGGAACTAGTATTGGTAATCCAGACCATTGATCTGGGTCAATACATCTATTGTGTCCCACTTCAATAAAATTTCCAGGGGTTGTGAGTGGAAGAAAAACCAGGCGACTCGTTCCCCCAAGGATGCCCGAACAGGCGAAAGTGCTCGGCCAGCAAATAAAGAATTGGAGAATGAGTCGCCTGGCTTTTCTCCCCCTCACAACCCCTGGACATCGAAAAATGCGATGACAAGGAAATTTTCTATAAAATTGTATTCCAGATTTCCCCTCCTCATCAGACTGCGCCTTCGGAACACGAGGGAGAGGAAAAACATGTTACAATACCATCTGCAAAGAAGCTTAGCGTGGATCAATTACTATCCAAATACAAACATTATCCCCTAGCCAATGAAGCATAGGGAAAACAAGCAGCATCTGATTTCATTTTTAAAGTAATTAATCGAAATTACATTTTTACTTCCATGTTTACGTAGTATTACTTTCATGTTTACGTAGTAAATGGAAGTATTGAGATCGTCTGAAAAGTCGAATTTGGAACCGAGGTCCTGTTGGAAAAAATTTTCATGCTTCCTCATAAAACGCATTTTCAGTTATTTTATTCTGCGCTTTTGTAACTCATGAGTCTCTTTGCTTTAAATATGACCAACAAAGACCATTTTTTGTGTTGTTTTGATCACATACGGTACTTCTGCCTTACGCGGTTTATCGCTGTTGAGCTTTTTACAGGCTGAAAAAAATCAATATATTTTAGGCTAGAGGTATTTAATATTTTTTGTAGTGGCGAGCGGATGACGCCTAATTTTACCGCTAGGGTCACACGCCGTACATCCATGCTATCCAGTAGTTTTATGGATCAGAAATATTCACATTACCCAAAAGTAAATATAGTTGAACGTTTGAAAGGACATGAATGTTTTATTTGGCGGGTGAATGACGATCGATTTTTATCATTGAAGTCGCATACCATACTTCCGCGTTATTAAAATATTTTTTGCATCTACAGTGCTTTTTGGCATTCTGATTTGTTTATGGCAGTGAATCACGCTTGATTTCATAAAACTAAATTGATATTCGGAAATGATAATATACTATAAATACGATGGTTTTTCATCACGATTTGAACTAATCCAACATAATAAACTATGACAACATACCAAAAACGTTTGGAGGGGAATGCAGGTGGATTTATTTTCAATCATTACATCGTCCATCTAACAGTGGAAATTATTTCGTCTCTTTGGGTACCTAATTGTTGATTTTTGTATAATTCAACAAGGTTTAAAAAACAGAAAAAATACAAGACCCACAATACATTGTCAAGTAAGAGTACACTACCTGAGTAGAGGTGTATTCCTTAGAAATCCTCTGTCAGCTTTATCAGAACGTTACACGCGCCCCGTCTGAGCGTCCATTTGTTAGTCTCAGTGTCCGTCTGTCCTCACGTCCATCTGTCGATGGTCTGAGTGACAAATATTGCCATATCTTCCAGAAAAACTCTTGAAATTCGCTCTCATATTTTCAGAAACTGTTTACCCAGTGCAAAAGACGACGAGATTGATATTTCAATATCTAACACACACTTTTTCAGAGTTATAAAAGTTAAAACTTTATTCCATATTGTTTATTGTGATTTTTACCAGCCATAAAAGTCAATATTTTCGACAAATCAACGCCTTGAAATATTATTCATGGCAAGCTGGTTGCCAGATTATTTAATTGGCTCGCACATTGTTTAGTATCATGTCATGAGCTTTTGTTGTGGCTATCTTCTACTGGCTTCAAAAATCAAAATATTTTAACGCTGAAGGTTTTTGAATGTTTGTAACGATGAGTGAATGACACTTACTCAATGACACATTTCTAGGTATTGTTGCTATAAAAATGATCCCATTTTACAAAACGTGACTTTTATTGTAAGGCTCACATACTGCGGAAGCATTGTCAACCAAAATCGTGCGTTTTTATATTTTTGGGTCTCCTGGCTCGTTTTTCCATTAGGTAGGTACAGCTGTTATAAATTAACGTTTCGGCTTTCGTACGATGTTCTTGATTTTATAATTGTTATACCTGTTACCGGCTCAAAATGGAAGTACTGTGTGATCTATGCTCACCACTGGTTTCATTTTCGGGTCTCCAGGTTAGCTTTTCAATAACATTGTTTTAAACTAACGTTGCGGCCTTTCTACGAGTTTCTTGGTTTTATAATTTATTGGTTATACCTGTTACAGACTTGTTGTGATTTTTGGTGTTACTACAGTTTCTCCTCATTACGTAATTGTTTCCTGGATTATAATACTCATAAATTTTGAAATTTCCTCATTCTTCAGAATTCTAGTGAATTAAAGCCGTTGTAAGGTTTATTACAAGACTCAAAAATGGAAGTACTGTATGATCTATGCACGCCACTGGTTTTAATCGAATCCATTTGATAGTTACGGCCTCAGATCCGGAGACGCCGGAAAAATATTTTCAGAAAATGTTCTCCTATTGCAACTAAAAAAGATTTTTTCAATACTTAAAACACTCAGCTTTAGAGGTGTAAAAATTAAAACATTACTCCATGTGATTTTTACCAGCCATAAAAGTCAATATTTTTGATGTGTCTAAGCCTTGAAATGTTCTTCATGGCAAGCAATTTGCCAGATGATGCGATTTTTATGTTTGGCTGGGACACCGTGTGGTATCAAGTTATGAGCTTTGTTGTATTTTCTCCTGGCTTCAAAAATCGATATATTTGAACGCAGGAGGTTTTTAAACGTTTGTAACAATGAGTGACGAGTAACGAATTTCTTGATTTTGAAGTTGGTTATACCTATTACCGACTCTAACATGGAAGTACTGTGTGATCTATGCACACCACTGGTTTTATGAATAGTACTAACTTCCTCTACATAACCAATAAGAGTGAAACACTATAACGTTCTTGAGGAGAAATAATGAGTCGAATTCAGGTAATAAACAAAAGCTATTCAAATGCAAAACTTATATTTAGATAACAGGTTCAGAAAATTTCCAACAGCTTTTTATATATATCTGCTTCATTTATCGTGTAATAAATTACTATATTTTATTGATAAAAGTTCTCTTCAGGTATTGGAAGATAGATCATTACACATCCACGGTTAATAGTGTCAAATGTCTTAAAACGAGCGACGGATTAAGAAATAAATTGGACGAACTGGATAACTTCTTGGAAAGCAGAATATAAGCGGAATAAGGAGTGACAAATAGAATGTATTCAAAGGTCTACCTGGAGTGTAGATGAATGACATCCGTGCCAAGCGTAACAATGAGCTAGTTTTGAGGTTGACACGTGATGTTCCATTGTATTGCCACATCTTGTAAGTTGTAAACCTAGTGCAAGCAAAATCAATTATCACCACACTTCAACAAGTTAGAATCGCTGCGATCCCAGTGCAGCCAATTGAATTAGATTGTATACTATCAAGCTCTTGTCAATCGCTCAAGATATGAAAACTGAAATGAAGAAAGGCTTATGAAAGAACAAATTAAATAAAGGCTTATTAAATTCTACCCTAAAGTTAATTGCTACAGTACAGCGAACAGTTGCTGAAATTGGAGCCAAACTCCCAGAAACTTACTGAAGACGCTGCAAATGACTATATTATAGTGGTTTATTATTCCTTTGCGTCCATCATTCATTTGTTACAGTAGGGGTATTCATGGTCGGTGTCGAGAGATCGAGATGTCGAGAACCGCGCGTACCATGAAGATCCTCCCAGTGAAGCCCGTGTCGAGATCGAGAAATGGGCTCATCTACTAAGGCCTCCATGGCGAATACAAACTAATTGAATTTGGTTTCTGCCTATTCGGTGACAATTCCATCCATTTTTGGTAACACAAATCATGAACATCACGAACGATAAAAATAAAATAACGGATAAAAATTGGAATCCGAAGAAAGATTTGTCGAATAGCCGTCGTTTCGCGTTGTTGTTTACATCGACATTTGGCGGGAACGCCGAATCCGAATGAATTTAGTTTCTGCTTATTAGGTGACAATTTCCATTCGTTTTTGGTAACACAAAACTCACGAACGCGAAATAACGGATAAAAATCGGAATCTGAGGAAAAATTCGTCGAATAGCCGTCGTTTCGCGTTGTTGTTTACATCGAATTTGGCGGGAACGCCGAATCTCGACTTCTCGACGGATTTCTCGACGCTTTTTTGGATCGAATTCGATTTCTCGATCGAGATGTGAAAAGGCGTACTGCGCATGTCCGGTCGAGAAAATTTCCATGGCAACCTTATCAATCTCGACTTTCTCGACGTCTCGACACCGACCATGAATACCCCTAGTATCTAACCAAAACTCTTGAGAACTTTTCGACCTGTGCGAAGTCCTGGGCAACTATAGTAATTTTAAATATTTGTATTTTAATTTAAAATAAAATTAATAGCCAAGCGATACAGCTATAGAGAATGTTAGACAAGCTTTCTAACGAACTTAGAACAATTTTTATAGTTCCACAAACGATCGAGTCATACCTTCTTGCCAGATATATCGAAATCTCGAACATGTCACATAAAAATTGTGATAACGATGGTCCCATTCGATTCAGCATCAAAAAATCTACAAACACACTCATGTTTCAAAACTTTGGAAGACGAAAATTTCCCCCCTTGAATCCTCACAAAATTGAAATTGCGGTTTGGCCAAAGAATTGAGCCATTGTCAGGATTTTTGGGGAAAATTTCAAGAATTTAGCTATTTTAATTTTCTCAGAAAAAAGTTGAAGGCAGATGAACAGATTTTTTTTAAAACTCGAATATTCCGATTCCACATGCTTTGAAATGTAAACAACAAATTTTAAGGTGGGTAAGATATTTTTTCGTGAGCAATAAATTACAATGGTTTATTATTGAAAGATAAACCAAAATCATAAAAAGTAGAAACAAATCTAAGTTCGTCTTATGTGAAAAAAATTTTCTAGGTGGTTGAGTTTACTATGATTAGCATTTGGAAGCTTCCCTTCGAAAAAGCTTCAAAGAAAAAAAAAGCTATAAGCCTTAAAAATCTTTTTAAAGCGAAAAAGCAGTACAAAGAATGACATGAACCAATTTTTGTTGATAATAGATATTGATATTTAAAAAATGGTAATAGTAGTTAAGGAGGGTTCAAGTGCGTTTGTCATCAGTTTTAAACATTTCGCCTAGTGATTGGGTCCTGCTATAAAAGTTTCCTAGCTTTATCCAACTAAAAGGCAGGATGGTTAAAACAGATGACGGATCTCAGCTATACTTAGCAGATAGCCAAATAACCAAAACCACCATATAGCCCATTCTACGATACGGAAGCAACCCGCAGATACTTCCTAGTCATTCAAACTCCAATACATGTCAGCATCATCACATCAAGATCACGAGTTGTTACTGGATCTTTCTACGAATGAAGACAAGTAATAGAATTGCAGTTCATTGTGATGCCAGCAGTAAAGCAAGCACAAAACTAACATTCGGTTTGGTGATAATCTAATTGACACAATAACAATTAGGTAGAGAAAAACAATCATTTTTCAGTAAAAAAATTACGGGTAAACCATGAGGGAAGGCAGGATGAAGTCATGAGTTCAGGATGTTCTGAAGTCGAACGAGCAAAGCGGACATGAGCGTTGGCCGGTCTGATTTGGCGTCGACTGAGAGCTGAAGTGGAGCTGCCAACGCATTCGCTTTGAACAGAAGACAAACTTGGCCAGGTCCACAGGTGCAACGGCAGTAGAGTGAAGCAGTCGAGTCCACACGTTCGATGAGCGATAATCCTCCTTCCTTGCACACTTTAGACAAAACCTAAAACAAAAAGTTTTGTTTTACAAAGAGTTTCAGTAGGACTCATCAAGATCACTTTCCTCCATGTGGGGAAATTAAATCACATCTATCTTCATGACAATTGAATGTATTTATAGTCTATTATCGCAACATAATAGGCTGCCTATCCTTGATTGGGGCTGTGAGGAAGCTACTCCAACTTCAAACTTAATGTGAGTCGTTGTACTCAACTTCGCTTAGCAAGCATTCAAATTTGCTGATTCTTGGGGACCAGCAGAAATCAAGATAGAAAAAATTTGAACAGTTACCTATATCACAACATTTTGATTGACTAATTTCTGGTCTGCCCAGCGAAAGTCTTTTTTGCTGTTGTGATCGTCTGAAAAGTCGAATTTGGGACCAGGGGCTGTAGGAAGAAATTTTCTGAGTACTATATACACAGAATAGTTCCTGAACAAGTGCCTGTGTGTCCATCTGTCTGTGGTCACAAAATGACATAAGTCACCATATCTCCTTGCAAAATAAATTAAATTCAATAAAATTTTCAGGAAATATTTTCCTACTGAATGAGCAAAATTAGCACTTTTCAGAAAAGACACAAGTTCTTCTCTCTGGATTTTTACAGGCTATAATAGTATTTTTGTCTTCTATGTTTGTGGATGGTTTTTTCTACTGAGGGGGATATGGGTATTGATGTCAGTTTTTGACCACAGACACGAAGACACTTGTTCAGAAAGTGATGCAGAGTATAGTAGGTACTACGAACTACTTTCTTCCAACAGGACCTCAGTTCCGAATTCGACTTCTCAAACACAATACTTCCATTTACTACGTAAACAAGGAAGTAAAAATAATGGGAACTAGTATGGGTATCCCAATTCTAAAGACCATTGATCTTGGTCAATCCACATCTTCCATTGTGTCCCACTTCAATAAAACTGTACTCCAGATTTCCCCTCCTCAAGGAAAGACTGCGCCTTCGGATCACATGGGAGAGAAAAACATGTTACTATAACAGCTGCAAAGAAGCTTAGCGTGGATCAATTAATATTCAAATACAACCATTAACGTCTAGCCAATGAAGCAAAGGTCGCCCCAGATTGGTTACCCATACCTTGTCATTTACTTCAGAACCAGTAATTCCTATGTCCCATGCTGTCAATCATAATTAGATTTGTACTTCGCTCGATACTGCTCTTCTTTGCCCCAAAGTTCCTGGAGATTCGGCTTTTCGTCTAAACACTGTGGTAAGCGAAGTCTCTACTGATCAAAAGCTGAGCCGGGGTGAGTCCATTTTGGATAGGAGTATTCCTGTAGGCGAGTAAAGCAAGGTACGGATCTTCCTTATTCTTCTTCAAAATTGATTTTGCAATTTTCACTGCAGCTTCCGCTGATCCATTCGCTTGGTGATGATGAGGGCTACTCGTCGTCAGTTGAGAACTGTATTTCTGGGCAAAATCTTTAAATCTCAAATCTTCAGTGATGCTAAACTGAGTGCCGCTATCTGACTTGATTACAACTGGAATCTCACGTCGAGAGAATGTCGTTTTAGACTTTTCAATAATTTCAGAAGTTTTCACATATTTAAAAGTCACAATTTTGAAGTAACAAGAAAAACAGTCCTTGATAGTGATAAACCATTTTCCTTGAAGTTTGAAGAGATTGATGGCTGCTTGCTCCCATGGCCTGAAAGGTAATGCCCCCGGTATCAGTGGTTCATTTCTGGTGACTCAGCTTTCAAAAAGAGGACATTTACTGATATATCTCTCAATATCTTTGGAGATACCAGGCCACCAAATTAATGCTATTATTTAATTTCAATCTACATTTAGTGACCCCCAAACGGTCAAGATGAATGCGACTGAGAAATTCTCCCTTTTAAGCCAGAGGAACTATAAGGCGCGCAATCCGTCAATGATCGATTATTCATCTTGGCTGGAAAGAATGGAACCACTTCGAATGGTAATCTTGATCTCAAAGGCCACTCTGAATGATAATATTGATGAAGAAGCTGACAGGTTTCATCCCATTTTGGTGTATCAGCTATTTTTTTATTTTATTTTTATATATACTTTGGTCCGTAGTAGGTAGAGTAGAAACAATTCGGGAGACGAATGCATCGATTTCTTCTTCTAACTTGTATTTTTCAGTTTGAGGGAGAGGATTCCTTGACATACAGTCAGCGGGTTGCAGGTGTTTTCCCAGCGAGTAAATCATAGTATATGAATACCTCATCAAACGTTGCAGTCAAGGACTTAATTCGTTCAGATGTTTAGATTGCAGGATTTTCAAGAGAGCGGGGTTCTTTTTCTGTACAAAATAGGAATCAAAACTGTCTCACACGACACGATTATCATTTTGTCGAATTGCGAGCAAACGAATCAAAGATTTCCTCGGCACGATCGACTAATGAATACAAGAACATATCATTTACATTTCTTCGTCAGCATTGATAATTGTTCAACTTACGATACCGGGGAAATCGTCTTTTACAGGACGGCAAGTCATTGACAATGAACAAAAACGTATCAGGTAGCTTTACATTGGGAGCGGCTTTTACAACAGTACCTCAAATCCAGATTCGACTTTTCAGACAATCACAATACTTCTATTTACTATATAAACACGGAAGTAAACAAAAGGAGGGGCTGAACGCAAGAGAACAGCACATACCAAAAAAAATTCTAACGTAACCATGGAAACCTTCTCCCTTTGAAATCGGTTCAAAAACGGCTCAGAACTGGAATGCTGGCTTGCTCTGTTCAATTATAATGAAAGCTCATGATCATTGTATTCTTGCTGATTCAGATACTATTGGCTTCTCCGAAACATTATAAGAGGCGCCGACTCCAAAAAGTGGCCATTCTGGAGTTGATTGAGAGGTGAGAAATGAAGTCGTTCAATCATTTGGGAAATGAGAAATACTTCATGTGTATATTATTAGGGGAGGTGTTCCAATCAATCAGGATGTGATCAGGTCAATAGGAGTAGTAAAGTAGTGCTTCAAAATGAGTAGTTGGCGATTGAGTTGCTGTAAAATTAGACATTTTTCCTCTTCTGATTTTTTTTTTTTTTTTTTTTTTTTTTTTTTTTTTTTTTTTTTTTTTTTTTGGAAAACGAATGAATTTCCTTCAGTTGCCATTAAGCAGCTTTACGTTTTGCGGTTACAAAAATTCTATAAAAATATATTCGACGTGAAACTTATCCTTCTTCAGGAACAATAGGAATATATGGGAGAGGACGCTGCAATTATTGTTGGAAAATAATGAATCACTGGCCAACGAACGTTCTTTTAAGTACATGATATGATTTACGAGCAAAGGTACAAAATATATATAAGATGTACCTGGTTAAAATCGTAATTGACTTCCAATGACAGAGAGGTGGAGTGACCCAATTCACCCGATTGTAACAGTTCGGTGTAACGCTGTGTAGGATGGCCACCCAAAAACACAGTCACCGGCACGCAAAGCCACACGTCCAGTTTGTCTTCTATGGCTCCTTTCTTCTCACTCTGAAAATCAAAATTGTGAATACCTAAGGATGAAAAAAATGGCAAGCAATATCAACGCGGACCTCCTGGCGAACCTGTTGGATGTATGATATAGTAGCACGAAGACGATTGTTTGCAGTAATATCAGCCACCCTCAGCGTTAGAACAGTCTCACCACTGGCACCTCCCGAAAGGCACAAACCTAATTTTCTTCGAACCTCAACACCACCCATCTGTGGACAAAAAGTAATTAGATGAACATCACACACAATGCATGATTGAAATAGTGTCTGCCCCGAAACAGGTATATAACATGATAATTCATTGACACTGACATACAATTGCACAGAACTAAATACAATCAAACAATACGGTACATTGAGGAAATTGGTTGAATCAGTTTCATCACCACTTATCTTGAGGTCAGTTAACTACGGTAGGTATTGGACTGGGAAGAACGAATTTTTCTAGTTGATTTAAAATCGTGAGACTTTTATTTTTTGACTAGCCAACCTGTCTATCCTTATGTCAATGAAACTTCCAGAGTTCTCATCAATCTGTAATTACAGAAAGTAGTATTTGCGTAGCAAGTAGTATTATATAGGATTGCCTGAAATGGGAGAATCACTCTCAAGGTTCTTATTCACTATCAGAATCTTCTTTGGAACACTCCTGTGTTCGTCTTCGGACGAGGATCCGGTGATGCGCAATAACCCAAAGTTTTCCTCCTCTTCCCGACCCTGAAAAATTCAGGCTTCTCGGCAATTCCTCCTTAATTTTCTACGATCTATGATTCCGGTATCATGAAAACCCTGTTCAGCTGGTTTGAAAACCTGCCAATCAAAAGTTCAGTTATTTTTTAATTACCTCATTGATGAGCTGGACATCGTCTGTATGGGCGACATTAATTTCGATGTTTTTCAAACAGTCACGACTGTAGTTAGTGATGACCAGATAAGCAACAGCTTGGCTCTCAAGGCCACCCAAGGGTCGTACATGATAGTCCTATGAACAATGAAAACGAAGTTAGGAGAATCAATGCATGAGAGTGATCAATCATTAGGCCTGAAATTGAGCCCAGCACTTGCAGCTTCCACTCTGTCAAACAGACTGAAACGGACTAGAAAAACAAATTCTACACACAGGCCATGAAAAATGTGCAAAAAGGACACGTCAACCGGTTGTGTGGATCATAAAGAACTTGCATGGTCAAGGGATGGGCTAACATGTGGTATACCTCATTAAAAATTGGTGTGCACAGACTCCTCCATTAAGAGGCTAGTGCTGGGCTCAAATTGCACCAGGCCTAAATTCAGTTTATGAAAAAAAATTTTTTTGCAAGTCGCTGACGTCAGACGTGAATCACTTCTCAAAGTACGTGTGACGTCATAACAACCGCAGACCTTGAAGAAGCTGTAGGCAACGTACGATGCAGAATTACCTTAATTTTTACATAATATGACGTGACAAGGGCATGTCAATTGCATGAATTTTTTTTCCTTCACAACCCCATACTACGCAAAAACCACCGACAATGCAGCAACCAATCACTGTTATAGGTATCTAATTTGTTTTCACAACCAATCAAGCCTAAAATCGAGATCTGAATTTGGCCCCGACAACTTATAAAATCCGTTCTAAAATTATGAACAAACCAATGGTGTGCATAGATCACACAGTACTTCCATGTTTTAGTCGGTAACAAGTATAACCAATTATAAAATTAAGAATCGTATGATGGCTGCAACCTTAATTTACTACAACTCTTATAAACGAGCCAGGAGACCCAAAAATAGAAAAACGCACGCATTAAGGTGCTTACAGACCAAATGTTAGTGAAAACAAATGTTATTAACATAAGATGTTGATAACAATAATGTTAGTAACAAAATGAGATGATCTAGAAAATATGTTATCAACATTGTTGGCAACAATGTCGTCAACTTTTTTGTTGCCAACAATTCTTCCATCTGTTTTATTTGGGTCTAGTTATCTAACAATGTTATCCACAATGTTAGTGACATTTTTAAAGTAACATTTAGTGTAAACAAGTACTCTGCGACGTTTCGCCTCTATAGGGCCAATTATTGAAACCCTACGATTTTCTCTTCTGTTTTCTGGCACCTTTTGTACCGTCGCAAAAACAATGTTTCGTCCAGAAACAAATTGTTAAATTCTCCAAAAATAAAACAATTCTTGTGGTTGGGAAAATTACGCAAATTACCAAATTAAAATCTTTATTTTCCAATCACAATTTAAAACCAAAAATAAAAGAATAAGAGACTTCCTCGGAGAAATAGCTTTCGATTTGTTTTTTTAAATTTTTATATTACGGGTTAGAAGGGGGGGGGGTGGAAATTTGATGCGCGCGAGTCCTCGGGGGGCGGCGTTTTTCTTTCCTTTGCCGCCGGTGACCATCGGCCGTTGACGAAAGGCTGGTCCCGTTTTTCTCCCGTGTATACTCGAATGCGCCGAGTGTGAGCGAGCGCTGGATTGGCCTTTACGTGGCAGTTCGGCGACGAGGCTAGCTTGAGCGCAACTGACTCTCTGACCACCTAACCCGCTCAGCGATATCTCGTTATTGTTCGCGTCGACCTGTCCCGTCCCGACACGACACGATCCTGTCGTGTCGGAGTCATGCGGCGATTCCATCGACGTCCTTATCGTCGCATCGACTCACCGATCACTTTCCACGCATCACTCTTCTTTTGCTTGTCCTTGTACTGCGGCACTTGTACGTCCCATAAACATCTCTGCTTCCAATATTCTTCAATAAGCTTGATTATATCATCTCTTTCCCAATTCATTATGAAACACTCACGTCAACAATACCCTGAGTCCCTGACAAGACCGCACAAGACACAACAAAATGCCGGATGGCGGATGTTATCGCTCATGGCTCGATAACAAAACTCACTGTCACCAACAATGTTACTAACACTGTTGAAGGAAAAAATAACAATGTTACAGAAATTGTTGCCAACAATGTTTCCAATAACATTTCGGGGGAGGAATTGTTATCAACAGTTTTCAATTGCAGTAACAATGTTATTAACAATTCCTCGCCCGATGTTGATAACATTTGTTGCCAACAACGTTACGTTCGGTGTGAATGGAAAGTTACTGAAAAATGCTAGTAACAATGTTTTCAACAATGTTATCGTCCGGTCTGTAAGCACCTTTAGGTTGATAATGCTTCTGCAATATATGAGCCTTAGAATAAAAGCCAAGTTTTGTAAAACGAGATCATTTTTATTGGAACGGCACCTAAAAATGTGTCATTAAGTAAGTGTTATTCAGTCATCGTTAAAAAGATTCTAAACCAGCGTTCAAATATATCGATTTTTGAAGAATTTCCAATTGATTTTTTATAAGATACCCACTAAAAAGCTCATACCATGGAACTACACGGTATGCACGCCAAAGATATTAACCAAATCATCTGGCAATCTGCATGCCAAATCAAATTTCAAGAAGTATTCTTTTTCTTCTCCAGGTGGTCGCATTACTTCTTTTTGTAGGTTGAGGGGGAGAAAAACGAGGCGACCTCTTCTCCATTCTTTTTTATTATCCAGCCGAGTACTTTCGCCCGTTCGGGCTTCTTCAGGGCATTATAGGACCATGCCCTGAAGAAGCCCGAACGGGCGAAAGTACTCGGCTGGATAATAAAAAAGAATGGAGAAGAGGTCGCCTCGTTTTTCTCCCCCTCAACCTACAAAAAGAAGTATTCTGGGAGATATGGCGCGGCGGACACTCTGACAGACAAACGCACAGACACTTGTTCAGAAAGTGAGCAGAATACTCTAGGAGAAGGCATGCGAAAGGTTCAGGTAAAGCTAGGGTTACCGTATTATTTAGCTACTAAATCCGGACACCGGGGGGTCTGGAATACCCTATGCAATTTTAAACGCAAAATGACGGTTTTTCCAGTTTTCTGAAAAGTAATTATTCCTTTTTAATCATCATATGAAACAGCGTAAAAAGGTTCAATTACTTCACCCGAGTAAACTGACACATCTTCTGATTTTTCTGCGTTTTTCATTTCCAATTTTTATTTATTCGGACACTAGTCCGGACATGTGCTTTGGATCCGGACAGTCTGCACGATTGTTAACCCTAGGTAAAGCTGACAGAGGATTTCTAAGGAATAAACCTTTACTCGGGCAGTTTCCTCTTATTTAACGATATATTGTGGCTTTTGGTTTATTATTCAATAATAAACCATTGTAATCGCCCAAGAAAAAAAAATTTCTAACCCCCCCCTCAAAATTTGATGTTTTACGTTTCAAGGCATGTAGAATCCGAATATCCAATAAAAAAATTTCTGTCCGTCCGCCGTACGCCGTCCGCCGTACGCCGTACGCCGTCCGCCGTACGCCGTCCGCCGTACGCCGTCCGCCGTACGCCGTACGCCGTTAGCAGTTTTCCGGGCAAACTGTAAGAGCTAAAAATTTGAAATTTTCACCAAAAATCAATCTCGGTCCTACGACGGCCCAATTCTTGAACCAACTTGCTAGCTCAATTTTAAGGGTATTTTTGGGGGGTTTTGAGGGGGAGAAAATTCATATTTTCCAAGGTTTTTCAGAAAAATGTGTACGTGGTATCAAATTATATAGATTTTTGAACGCTGAATCGAATGAGACCATCGCCGGGTCGATAGCTTTATTGGTTCTCGAGTTATCGCAGCTTTTGTGCCAAATTTGGGAGATTTTCAGAAATTTGACATGAGGGTATAACTCGAGAGTTCTTAGAGCTATAAAAATCGTTCTATACTCATTGGAATGGTCGTCAAACACTCTCTCCAGCTGTATCGTTAGGCAATAGGTTTAGCTTTTAATTAGGAAATTAAGAAAAATAAAAACTATCAAAATTACAATAGTTGCTACGGAGTTTTCCCCTGTAGTTACCATCTGTATCTGAATGTTCAGAAATGTTCGGAATATTTAAAATGACAGATGGATGGTCTTCTTAAATCAATATTGAAGCAAAATAATAATAAACCACTGTACAATCATTTGCAGCGTTTTTATTTTTTTCTGCTTTTGAAACCTTGTTGAATTACCTATACAAAAATCAACAAACAGACGAAATAATTGGTTAATGTTGGTTAATGGACGATGTAATGATTGAAAATAAATCCACCTTCATACTCCACAAAACGTTTTCGGTACGTTGTCATAGTTTATTATGTTGGATTAGTTCAAATCGAGATGAAACCCATCATATTCATAGTATATTATCATTTTTAACCGACTTCAAAAGGAGGAGGTTACTATGGTTGACTTGCGGGTTTTTTCGGTATGTGTTGTCCGCCATACGCCGTTAGCAGTTTTCGGGCCAAACTACAATAGCTGAATTCTTGAAATATTCACCAAAAATCAATCTCGGTCCTACGACGGCCCAATTCTTGAACCAACTTGCTAGCTCAATTTTAAGGGTATTTTTGGGGGTTTGAGGGGGAGAAAATTAATATTTTCCATGGTTTTTCAGAAAAATTTGTACTTGGTATCAAATTCTATAGATTTTTGGACGCTGAATCGAATGAGACCATCGCGGGGTCGATAGCATTATTGGTTCTCGAATTATCGCAGCTTTTGTGCCGAATTTGGGAGATTTTCAGAAATATGACATGAGGGTATAACTCGAGAGTTCTTGGAGCTATAAAAATCGTTCTATACTCAATTGGAATGGTCGACAAACACTCTCTCCTGCTGTACTTTAGGACAAAAAATTTAGCTTTTAATTAGGAAATTGAGAAAAATAAAAATGATTCAAATTACAATAGTTGCTACGGAGTTTTACCTTATATTTACCATCTGTTTTTCGGTGGGAACGTTCACAAATGTTCGGAATAATTAAAATCACAAATGGATAGTCTTATTAAATCCTTATTGGAGCGAAGGAATAATAAACCACTGTACAATCATTTGCAGCGTTTAAGGGGGGTGATCCAATCAATCAGGAAATGGTCAGGTCAATACAAGTAGTTAGTAGTCCTTAAAATGTGTAGTTGGTGGTTGAGTTGCTGCGAAGTTGGGACATTTTTGATATTTTGTTCTATTCAGAGTTCATTTTATAGGCTGATAATTTTAGCGCCAGTTTTTTTTCTTTAAAGGTTTTTTTTTTTGTAAATCATTTTAGTTATATGAAATCAAGCGTGATTCCCCCCATTAACAAACATTCGTAGACTTCGAGCGTTCAAATAATTTTCGTGGCCCAATGCATTCTAGATGCAAACAATAACATGGAAGAACGGTATGTGAACCTTTTAATAACGTGGAAGTACGGTATGTGAAATTAATGATAAGAACCAACTATATTGACCTTTGGGCAATGTGAATATTTCAGATCCAACAAACTACTTGGTTAGCACGGATGTACAAGAAGAAACCCTGAAAACACTATCCCACATAATGGGGAACCCCGTCAGGCTCCTAACAGAAATAGTTATACAAATACTTTACGAACAATATTAATGACTTTGTTGCTGGCCAAACGGTTGAGGATGGGGTGGTACGAAGGGACTGGAACCTCCTTCGATGGCGTTGAGATACCTAGTGCCTCTTCGTAACCCTCCTTCAACGTCAGCAGCTCTTCCGTCTTGCCACTTAACGTTTTCAATATATCCTCGTCACTTTGGGTGCTCTTCTTGCCTATAATTGAAGAGAGAGATATAATTGAAAGAGAATTTCTCCACCTCACAACCCCCGGACATCAAGAAATGCGACGAGAAGGAAAAGAAGTATAATTGAAGAGTTCAGCATCATATATAGATAAAACTAGATGTACTGATAAAAAGACTTTTTAGGCTACTTATTCTGTGGGTTTTGATTAATGGAAGGCTGAGGACTTTCACGCTTTCAGGCATCTTAATTTTTCTCTCCCTCAACTCATTGGTACAGTAATGCATTCTAAGTAGCAATATTTTGTAGATTTACTCAGCCAGCTTTCCTAAATACATCTTGGTGCATTTGGTATATTGTTCAATAATTAACCATTGCAATTGCCCAAGAAAACCAGTGGTGTGCATAGATCACACAGTACTTCCATGTTTGAGTCCGTAACTGAAATAACCAATTATAAAATCAAGAAAGCTCCAACTAAGTGTGCAACTTTATCATTCTACAACTGTTATAAAAAAACTAACCAATAGGTTAACAATGTGGAAGTGTATATGTGAGCCTAGCATAACAATTCAAGCCAAATTGCATCCAACCCTGGTTCTGTTTCTTTTCTAGCCTTGAACCTAATGGACAAATCTAAAGAAGGGAAACGGAAGAAGAAACGGAAGAGGTGGGGGATGGAAGAGATTCCGGAAAATAATCCATCCCAGTTTGAGAGAGGATGACTTCGTCCTCCTCAAGGACGACAATACCCCTCTTTTGAATTGGCCAGTGGGTCGGGTGCCCCAAATGCACCCCGGACCTGATGGACAGGTTTGAGTTGCCACAATTTAAATAAAACAATCGGATCACAAGAGGTCGGTAAGAAGCTTTGTCCCGTCACTAACAATTTCTTCTCCATCATTCACAGAGGATTGATCACAAAAATTTTATTTTCTTCCCTTTTTTCAGAGGCATTATATTATCTCCATATAAAGAAATGACCAGAGATTCTTAATTTTTTGAAAAATAATAATTTGAATCCTGTCAATTGAAAATTACACGTTAATTTTGGTAGGCGGTTTGGCCTAACATGAATAATTTTTCAATATTTTATTTGGGCGCTCTTGCTTTAAATACGAGGGATATCCAGAAACAAAGGTTACAACTGCTGCCAAAAATCGAAAAGTGCATATATTTTAACCAAATTTACAGGGTATGTTCCAAAATATATGTTTATTTTTCGACATAATCGCCATCCCGATCAATACATTTTTTCAGCCTCGGCACCAGCTTTTGTATACCCTCGTCGTATACGCTTCGCTCCACCTTTGAAAGCCAATTCTTGACAGTCTCCATCACCTCCTCGTCGTTAGAAAAACGTTTTCCACCCAAGAACTCTTTCAATTTAGTGAAAAGATGAAAATCTGAGGGCGCAAGGTCCGGAGAAAATGGTGGATGGGTCACAATATCCCATCCTAAGGATGCAAGCAGGGCTTGGGTCACATGAGCGGTGTGGGGTCGGGCGTTGTCGTGAAGGAGAGACACACCATGAATCAGCATCCTCCTCCTCCTGTTCTTTTATGCTGTTCTTCTATTTTTTAAGGGTTTTGCATTATGGATCAGCATTGATGGTTGTCCCTCTGGCCATAAAATCCATCAACAACAATCCTTTTCGGTCCCAAAACACCGATGCCATGATTTTCCGCCCTGAGAACTGGACTTTAAACTTTTTTGCAGGTGGGGAATGGGTGTGGCGCCATTGCTGGGACTGCCCTTTTGATTCTGGGGTACAGTGACACACCCAAGTCTCGTCCCCAGTCACTATAGAGTCAAGGAATGCAGATTTGTGAAGTCAGGAACTTGATGACTGACCGAATCTCGCATTGGCGGTAGGTGGAGGGAACAGCACTTCAGAGGTTGACAGAAACTGCTCCATTTCTCATCTGACCGACACGGGGTTGGGCTTATTTTGACCGCTACGAACCCCTCTAACAGCAGGAATGCCACTTATAACGAACAAAAATTCCCTGTGCCCTTCAGGGGACTTGTAACCTTACTTTCTGGATATCGCTTGTACCTGCTCCCCCTTTTAAAAATTTTATTATTTTTTATAGGCAAACAATTTTGAAGTTGGTTTTCTCTAAAGTTTTCAATTATTGTTGTTAGTGTCACACACCGTACTTCCTCATGGTTAGCATTTTTCATTAGTTTTTTCTATTTGGTGCTTCTTGCTGTAAAAATTATCCATATCAGAGAACCTTCATTGCATTGTTAGGCCTTTAACCTAATTCAAGAACTTTTCAGTTTTTAGGTCTCCTGGCTACTGTTTCTGTAACAATATTGTACTGTACTAACGTAGCCTTTGTATGAGTTCCTCGATTATATATTTGGTCATACTTGTCCGCCGGATCAAACATGGAAGTACTATGTTATCTATGCACACCACTGATTGAAATATATCCTGATGACAATGAGTCGACACTCAATGGTGGACACTAAACTCACTTTTCTTGTGACGCTTAGACTTTTCTTCACCCCTCTTACTTGATGTTTTGGTTTTCTTCTTTTTCTTCTTCAAGTTCTCATAATTTGAAGCGTCATCGACAGTGTCAACCAATAGCACCTCATTTGTTTGCGACTAAATCAATGATAGAATATCAAAACATGGGATTTAAAAAAAAAATTTGAAACTGCTTTTTTGGCGAGAGCTTCGCATCAATGCTTACCTTACTACTTTTGGAAGTTTTTGATTTTTTATCTTTGTCCTTTTTAGATTTTTTAATCGGTGTAGTAGCCAGCTCTGGCGGAGGAGGCGACGAATATTTGATGACGTTATGAGAAGAGTGAATCCGCCTTTCTTCATCCCTTAGTGGCCTAGAAAAAACAAATAAGAAAACAAGAATTAGGGTGCCTTATTTCTGCTTCAAAAACCATACAATAACCAGAGGTTTGCCTTGATGTAAAATCAGCCCTGAAGAAGGAATCAGGCGTCACCAATATTTAAAAACCTCAATCATTCAAATATATTGATTTTGTAGCCAGCTGAAGATACCCGTGAAAAAGCTCATAATATGGGCATACCGTACGTGAGCCAAGATACAAAATTTGTATAAAATTTGTGCTTGCCATAAAGAACATTTTAATAATCACCTATAGGAAATATTGACCCTTGGGGCTTGTAAAAATCATAATAAACAACTTAAAAGAAAAGGCTGTGAACCCTTGGCTCCAAATCGCCTTGAAGATGCCCGAACGGGCGAAAGAGCACGGCCAGCGAATTAAGAGTCAGAGAATGAGTTGCCTGGTTTTTCTCCCTCTCACACCCAAATGACATCAAGAAATGCGACGACAAAGAAAAGAAAAAACGGAAGAGTATTTAATCCTCCAAA
Organism: Tupiocoris notatus; assembly: GCA_037159825.1. Classification (NCBI taxonomy): domain Eukaryota; kingdom Metazoa; phylum Arthropoda; class Insecta; order Hemiptera; family Miridae; genus Tupiocoris; species Tupiocoris notatus. The sequence goes on from JASJUZ010000106.1 coordinate 25,766, forward strand.
ATTCTGCAAACTTCAAACACGTCATCTTATTTCCACTAGGAAAACATATATATATTAACATATAAATATTGAATAGTTTTTCAGGGAGATATGACCATTATTGTCACTTTTTGACCCTAAACATTGAGAAGGACAGATGGACGAACAGACAAAAAAAAACAGTGGTGTGCATAGATCACACAGTATGTACCATGTTCCATGTTTGAGTCTGTAACAGGTATAATCAATAATAAAATTAAAATAATCATACGAAGGCCGCAACGTTAATTTATAACAACTCAAATTTCAAGAATTGTTGTGGGAGATATGGGAATATTTGTTACTCAGACCATAGTCAGATGGACGTGAGGACAGACGGACACTCTGACAGACAAATAAATGGACGTACACAGACACTTGTTCAGAAAGAGAGCAGAGCGCTCTAAGATCAGGTGCGCGAAACGGTCAGTTTCAGATAAAGCTGAGAGAGGATATCTAAGGAATACACCTCTACTTAGGCAGTTTCCTCTTATTTAACGATGTATTGTGGGTTCTATATTTTTTCTACTTTTGAAACCTTGTTGAATTATACAAAAATCAACAAACAGACGAAATAATTTTCACTTTTCCCCCCAATGTCCCAACTTCGCAGCAACTCATTCGCCAACTACACATTTTAAGGACTACTTTACTACTCGTATTGACCTGACCACTTCCTGATTGATTGGATCACCTTCCCTAATAATATAAAAATTACTATTTTTCATTTCCCTAATGATTAAAAGATTTTCCTTTCACCTCTGAATTGCCTCCAGATTGATCATCTTTTGGAGTCGGCGCCTCTCTTATATTGTATTGGAGAAGCCTATAGATTCCGAATAGGTAAGAATATAAATATCATGAGTTTTCACGATTCTTGGACAGAGCAAATCAGCATTTATGAGAACTGATTATTAACAATATCGATTTGAAGGTGACTATTCACGCCTTCTCCTAAAAACCATTTCAGATTTCTCTAAGAATCTTTACGTCCACACCCAGACTTATTACCTGGCACCTACTAATTTATCGTAAATTCATATTTATTTGTAACCATCGGTTATTTTGCCAGAGAGGCGCCGACTCCAAAAGATGATCAATCTGGAGGCAATTCAGAGGTGAAAGGAAAATCTTTTAATCATTTGGGAAATGAGAAATAGTAGTTTTTATATTATTAGGGAAGGTGATCCAATCAATCAGCTGATCCAGTCAATACGAGTAGTAAAGTAGTCCTTGAAATGTGTAGTTGGCGAATGAGTTGCTGCGAAGTTGGGACATTTTTGTTATTTATTCCTTTTCAGAGTGTATTTTATAGACAAACTTTTTGAAATCGGTTTTATTTTATTTTTTTAAAGTTTTTTTTTATTTTTCTCTTTTTAGTGACTTACAATTATGGACAGCTCTCTTCACAGAATTTTCCCAAGCTTTCATTATTGTGTTCTTGACACTTACTAATAACCGTCCAAACTCAATTCATAAGTCCATTGAACGTTGAAGTTCTAAAGTATAATGATTGCCTAACTATTTTCAATGTTATTATGTTGATTGAGAGAGAGTTTGAACCTTTGGAATAATCCATCCACTGATTTGGGTCTCTTGGTCAACATACCGGATACTTTGATCCCATTGATCTACCTTACAAAACTCAAATAATGGCCTACACCGTTGTTGGTTACTGAATTGCACCAATTCACTCGTTCTTTATTTCTCTAACGATAATAGAGTGATGATTTCCTGGACCGTATCCGCATTCACACTGAATGAGAGAATTCGAACCAAATTTCAGAAATTCGCCAAACGTTTGTGCATTAAAATGAAGTTATTTGGCCTTCAAAACCATGTTATTTATTGAAAATTTAACGCTGAATTCAAATCTTCTAACGAGAATGCTATGACTAACGTAGTTTTTTTTCTACAAGCAAAAATAGTCCAAAAAACGTGATTTTGAAACAAATCTTTTAGAAATACGGCCTAAAAAGTATCTACTTTTAGCCCAATCAATACCAAATTCGGATCACGTAAACTAGACTCAACTTTGAACAATTTAAGTTTAAAAACTATGGAAAAACAGTTTTCGTTTGGAAGTTATGAGGTCTCAAACATAGGTCCATCAAAACATCGATTGCTCCCTTATTATGCCACCTAAACTTGATTTTTTACCATCGTTGGAAAGCTCTATCTATGTGCTTTCAAGTGCAATAGTGTTCATAATTTTTTTCTCGACGTGGTTGGGAACGGTGCTCGAAAAACCTCAAAAAAGTTAAAATCGGCATCACGTTTTTTCTTACACTTTCATCTCTACACGCCATATGAGAATGCCGAACGAAAAATTGGAGCTAGGCCCTTGTAGGCAGATAAATTATGAACAAAATGACACCAGAAACGAAACAATCGACCAAGTATTCTAGAAGTTATAAGCTTGCAAAGTCAAAACTTCCTTTTTTCGCGAAAATCACGTTTTCCGGCGTTTCTCTGCGTCTGGGGACGTAACTACTGGATGGACTCAATTGAAAAAATTATGGGACCTACCTGCATAGTAACCCTTTCAAACAAAAAAAAAAGTAACCCGATCGGACGTACAGGAGCTGAACGCCGGTGGACAACACATACCGAAAAAAAAACCCCCGCAAGTCAACTATAATAGTAACCTCCTCCTTTTTTGAAGTCGGTTAATAAATCCACTTTCATTCTCCAAAAAACGTTTTCGGCATGTTGGATTAGTTCAAATCAAGAGAAAACCAAGCATTTATAGTATACTACCTTATACTATATACTAGACCTTGAGTGTTCAAACAATTTTTGTGGCCAAAAAGAATTCTAGATGCAAACAATATTTTAATAACCCGGAATTACGTTATGTGACTTTAACAATAAAAATCTATCATCATTCACGCCCCCCCCAAAAAACATTTCATGACCTTTTAGAACTTCGCCTGTATTTTTGATCCAAAAACTACTGGATGTACGGCGTGTGACCCTAGCGGTGAAGATCAGGCGTCATTCCCTCGACATTACAAATATTAAAGACCTCTAGCGTCAAATATATTGATTTTTGCGGCCTGTAAAAGGCTCAACAGCAAACAACGGCTTAAGGTGGAAGTACGGTATGTGATCAAAACAATACAAAACAAGTGTTCTGCCCAAAAGTTACAAAAGCGCTAGAATAAAATAACTGAAAATGGGTTTTACGAGGAAGTAGTGCCTGTGACCCCAATAATAAAAATCAAAAATATCCAGCTGTCATATAGGAAAATATTTAGCCTCCCAGCGTTCATGTATTCACTCTTGCGGTCCATGAAAATCTCAAAAGCTAAAAAAATTGCATAAGATGGAAGTACTGTGTGTTATCCAAACTATACAGAACAAGTTTTGCGAATGAGGTCAAAGTTGGTTATATCTAAAGTAAAGAGACCCAAAAACTACAAATAAAATAACTGAAAATGCGTTTTACGGGGAAGTACTGCGTGTGATCCCAAAAATAAAAATGAAGCCATATTCAGCTGTCATACAGAAGAATTTAAAGGCCCCCCGCGTTCAAATATATTCATATTTGCGGTCTGTAAAAATCAAAATGTAGCTAATATGCCAATAACGCGGAAGTACTGTATGGGACCCACTTGATAAAAATCAGGCATCATTCAATCGCTAGCCCCAACTTTTAAGACCTTGAATGTTCAAATGCATTGAGTTTTGCGGCCTGTAAAAATCAAAATACAGAACGTGCGCTAGTGAAATCTTGAAAAAGGCTCATAACGTGGAGGCACTGTATGTGAACCAATATACAAAAAAGCTGGAGTATTTTGCTTGCCATAACCGACATTTCAAGCCCTCAAACGTAGAAAAATATTGACTCTGATAGCCTGTAAAAATCCAAACAGAAAAAAATTGAACCCTTATATATATATATATATATATATATATATATATATATATCTATATATCTCAAATGCACAGTTTATTAATTTTGCTAATTTTGCTCATTTATTAGGAAAACATTTCCTGAAAATGTCCTGACCGCTGTGTATACTCAGATCTCTAAATGCATCGCGTGTTTTTGTACAACCCTAGCTATCAACAGCCGCCCTGGGTGAACTACCATTGGATCGTGTGACGCTAGGCCGTCCATTTGAACTGACTGACGTTTAATGTGCCGGCCCTTACCAGATCACCATGATGAGGAAGCCTCGAGTCCTAATAGCTTATTTGTCTGCTGTAAAACTGAAGCTGTTCACTTGAAGCTCGCATGCGATTTATCCGCTGACTGATTTATCTATCGTCGCCACCTGCACCGCCCCCCAAAGTTCGTTTGATGCTTTGATCCCAGGTCAGAATTTCCCCATGAGGTTTTACTATGATTGGTATTTTTGTTAATAAAAATAAATAAACAAATACAGTCCACTATAAAGCGAAGATCTCTGTACCTAAGTGGGTAAAAATTGTGGTACAAATTATTTTTATTCTTCTTTTCCTGATCGTTGCATTTTTTGATGTCCAGGGGTCGTGAGGAGGGAAAAACCGTTCATATCCCCAGGACATACTTTTATACGTACACATAATAAATAACCAAAAAAAAAAATTTGGACACAAATGGACACTCAGAAAGTTGTTCAGAAAGTATTGCTCAGCATAGTACTATGAAAATGTCTACCAAACTCCCCTCTGTTCCAAATTTGGCATTCAGATGATCACAATAGTTCCATTTACTACATTAACATGGAAGTAACAGGTACCGTAGAGTGTGCATAACGATAATCAAATCATCAGCATGACTAGACTCCAAACCATGCTCTTCTTCCATTATTTGAATCGTAAGCAAAAAGAAAATATACCTATATAACGGAGTCCTTGAAGACACGCCAAAGCTGTGATAAAAACTCAATCTGCAATAACTTACTCATCAAGATTGATGTCAAGGGCGCGATGAGGATCGTCAAGATCAAAATCATTCTCTGATTTACCATCATCGCCTGAGTCGTCAACACCATCAGGCATTTCACCGCCAGAGAACACCTGCACATCAGTGAGCGCTGGTTCGCCACTCCTGTCAGCTGCCTCGTCCTCGTTGTCGCTGGCGTCACCTTTTGATTTACCCTGGTCTTTCCGCTTTTTCTTCTTCTTCTTCTCCTTATTGGATGATTTTTTTATGTACTTATCAGACGACGAAAGCCCTGGAATATCATTCAAGTACTCTGAGTCTATAAAAACGAATTACGATTAGTATGACAGAATTTAAATTGAGTGACTCATCCCACTGTTTCTGTTTTCCAATTGCCTTAGTCAATCAAATGATCATGAATGATGATTGAGTCATCAAACGATAGTAGGCACCTCTGAAAACCCTATATAAATGTGACAACAATGGGTACTTTGACAAAAAAGTGAAATCTTGTAACAAAGAATCAATAATTTCCTTTGATGAGTGAAACTTGAATGAACAGTAACTAGGTATACTGACAGGTATGATCTATCTAATCAAAACAACATTTGGCCTTACCAGGAATGATAAGGGGTACAGATAGATCGATTTGCGCCAGTGGAATGTTTTTTTCCAAACTGGTCTTCGCGCTGGCCTTCAAATAGTTTGGATTTAAAGCCTGTTCCTTCTTTCGAGCTTCTCTGATCTGAAAAACAGACGAGTCAAAGAATTCTAGGAATAAATGCAGAAAAGCTCTAACCGAACGAGAGAATGAGTGAATTTCCAACACTAATCATAACACAAATGAACAAAAAATTTAAAAATAAAATTATATTTGTAATTCGAATCCGAAACTCCATTATTCACAGTTTGAGTAGCTATCATTGGCGGTAATATCTGCAAGTGAAGACAATCACCTTTTCCAGATCTTCAGTAGTGGGTTCAGGCACTTTTTCTTCATCGGCCGATCCGAAAATCTCTCCAAGTTTATTCGAGCTTTCGTACTCATCTTCCGAAGACGACGACGATGGCGGATCATTGATCCAGGCGTCCAAATCAAGTCTAGAAACCCAAGTTCAATAGCATAAGAAAATTGTGTGATTGGATTTATCATCGACCATCACAATAAGTTTTGGTTTATTATTATAATGAAATCAAGCTATCATCATCCTATTTAAATATATTTAGGACGGAATATTTTAATATTTTCAATATACAGATTACTGCAAAGGGTGGAGCTAATTTGACAGAGTTTTGGTCTGTCTAACCTGTTTCTGAACACTCAGCAATTATACGTACCCAGGAGGTATTTGAACTTTCCGTTGAGCTTTAGGAGCGACCGGGTTCATTTCACCAGCAAATAAAATGGTGACCGCTTCGATTATTTGGGTTTCACCTTTTTCCAATTGGACATTGACATTTCTGACTAGTTCTAGCGCCGAGCAGGCTCTTTCTTGAACTTCCAGATCTCCGGAGTTGACAAATTGGGGCAATTTCTCAATGACGAGTTCGCTAATCTAAAAATAAAACAAGGTATCTTTTTCATATAACTCAGCGGATTATGAATAAACAAATGTCAACAGATGGACTGCTGATTTTTCACTCTAAAACTTCTTTTCGCATTCTACATACTAGAATAGCCTGCGGTAGTTCGACGGTTTCCAAAATTTTCGAATAAACTTTCAAAATGTTATGAACATATATCGCTTGTATGTGAGCTGGAAGCCCAGTGATACGGCCGTTCAGGAGGGATTCCAACGTGCTGCGCGGATTTTTCAGTTCACTGTAACACAGAAATGAAATATTCACACACTAGGTATATGAAACATATTAAAAACTTTCTGATGAATAGTTGTTAAATATTATTTTCTTTGTTGAAAATACCTGGGTCCTTTTTTTTAAAGTACTATTCAACTCCTCACTTTTCACTTTTCATACTTCCCATTTTGAAAAGTAGGAAATAATTTGGTTTCTTGGAACTTTTGAAGGCAAGCAGAGTTGTCTGTTATTTAAAAACTGTGCAACTTTTCACTTTTCACTTTTACGGTTCTGTTTTTTAACGGTAGTTTCTAAGAAGTGCGGAGTTGCAGAAATCATTGGGAATTAGCCAGTCTGAGATATTATGCTCTCAATATTGAAGGGTAATCTTATATTTGCTCCAGTCTCTACTAATTCATATCCACTCCGCAAACGCAGAGCTCAATCGGAAAAGTACTTGCAAAACTTGAAAAAATTGAGGTCAAAATCACAAACTTCTCACTTTTCACTCGGCTAAAGAAAAAAACCAGTGGTGTGCTTAGATCACACTTCCATGTTTAAGTCGGTAACAGGTATAACCAATTATAAAATCAAGACAATCGTACAAAGGCCGAAAACCTTGTTGAATGATCAACAATTAGGTATACAAACAGACGAAATAATTTCCAATGTTCGATGGACGATGTAATGATTGAAAATAAATCCACCGTCATTCGCCATCAACCGTTTTCGGCATGTTGTCATCGTTTATTATGTTGGATTAGTTCAAATCGAGATGAAAAATCATCGTATTCATAGTATATTATCATTTCCGCATATCAATTTAGTTCTATGAAATCAAGCGTGATTCCCTGCCATAAACAAATCAGAATGCCAAAAATCATTCTAGATGCTAAAAATATTTTAATTACCCGGAAGTACGGTTTGTGACTTTAACGATAAAAATCATTCGCAGCATTCGCCTGCTAAAGAAAAGATTTCATGACCATTTAAACGTTCAACTATATTGACTTTAGGGCAATGTGAATATTTCTGATCCCAAAAACTAGGTACTGGATAGCACAACAATAAAAGCACTAGAATAAAATAACTGAAAATGCGTTTTACAAGGAAGTATTGTGTGTAACCCTAATGATAAAAATCAAGCAATATTCAACTGTCATAAAGAAAAATTCAAAGAAAATTAATTCACTCTTGCAGTGTATAACAATCTCTAAAGAAAAAAATAGGCATAAGTCGGAAGTACTGTGTGTTATCCAAAATATAGAAAACAAGTTTTGTGTACGTGGTCAAAGTTGGTCAAATAAAAAGCAAAGAGCCCCAAAAAGTACAATAAGAATTGAATAAAATACCCGCAAATGTGTTTTACGCATTTTAAGGACTACTTTATTACTTGTATTGACCTGACCACTTCCTGACTGATCGGATCACCTCCCCTAAATAAATATAAAAATTAATATTTCTCATTTCCCAAATGATTAAAAGACATTCCTTTAACCTCTGAATCGCCTCCAAATTGATCACTTTTTGTAGTTGGCGCCTCAGTTATGATTTCTTGGAGAAACCTATAGAATCCGCATTAGTAAAACTATAACTATCATCAGTTTTCATGATATTTGACAGAGCAATATTTGTAATAATATCAATTTTACGATGACTACGCCTTTTCCTAAAAATCATTTCAGATTTCTCTATGAATCTTCACGTCCAGACCCTGTCTTATTACCTAGACCTACTAATTTATCATACATTCATACTTATTTGTAACCATCCGGTAGTCATTCTGACCGAGAAGCGCCTACTCCAAAAAGTGATCAATCTTGAGGCGATTCAGAGGTAAAAGGAAAGTCTTTTAATCATTTGGGAAATGAGAATTAGTCATTTTTATATTATTAGGGGAGGTGATCCAATCAATCAGGATAGTCATTTTTTATATTATTAGGGGAGGTGATCCAATCAATCAGGATAGTCATTTTTTATATTATTAGGGGAGGTGATCCAATCAATCAGGAAGTGGTCAGGTCTATACGAGTAGTAAAGCAGTCCTTAAAATGTGTAGTTGGTGGTTGAGTTGCTGCAAAGTTGGGACATTTTTGTTATTTTTTCCTTTTCAGAGTTTATTTTATGGGCTGATAATTTTGAATTCGGTTCAATTTTTTTTTTAGTTTTTTATTTTTATTTTTAGTGTCTAACAATTATGGACAGCTCTCTTCAAAAAATTTTCCCAAGCTTTCTTTATTGTTTTTGTCACTTACTACTAACCAGCCAAAAAAAATCATGAATCTGTTGGACACTAAAGATCGAATCTATAATGATTACCTAACTACTTTCAATGCTATTATGTTGATTGAGAGTGAGTTTGAACGTTAGGAATACATGGAATAATCCATCATCTGATTTGGGACTCTCGGTTAACATACCGGATGCTTTGATCCCATTGATCCACCTTACAAAACTCAAATAATTTACTACAACATTGTTGGTTCCTGAAATGCGCCAATTTACTCGTTCTTTATCAGAAATTGGCCAAACGTTTCTGCATTATAATGAAGTTATTCGGCCCTCAAAACCATGTAATTTCTTGAAAATTTAACGCTGAATTCAAATCTTTTAACGAAAATTCTTAGCCTAACGTAGTTTTTTCCTACAACCATAAATATTCCAACAAACGTGATTTTGAAACAAATCTTTTAGAAATACGGCCTAAAAAGTATCTACTTTTAGTCCAATCAATACCAAATTCGGATCACGTAAACTAGACTCAACTTTGAACAATTTAAGTTTAAAAACTATGGAAAAACAGTTTTCGTTTAGAAGATATGAGATCTCAAACATAGGCCCATAAAAACATCGATTGCTCCATATTATGCCACCTAAAATTGATTGTTTACCATCGTTGGAAACATCTTGCTGAGTACTTTCAAGCGCAATAGTGTTCATATTTTTTTTTCTCGACGTGGTTGGGAACGGTACTCTAAAAACCTCAAAAAAGTGAAAATCGGCCAAGTTTTTTGTTACACTTTCTTCTCTACATGCCATATCAGATTGTTGGACAAAAATTGAAGCTAGGCATTTCTCCGCATCCAGGGACGTAACTACTGGACTCAATTGAAAATATTATGGAACCTACCTGGATAGTAACCCTATAAAAAAAAAGTAACCTGATAGGACTTACAGGAGCTGAACACCAGCGGACAACACATACCGAAAAAAAACCCCGCAAGCCAACCATAATAACCTCCTCCTTTTGAAGTCCGTTAAAAAACTTTGAACGCTAATATCTTGGAAGCACTATGTGTAATCCAAAATCCAGAAACGGCTTATTTTGCACAATTACTGGGAAAATATTCCCTCAACATTTCATAGTTTCATCCATCTTTCATGGAGATATGGCCATTTTTGTCATTTTGTGACCACAGACAGACGGACACACAGAATGTGGTTCTGAGTATAGTACCAAGAAAATTTCTTCCAACAGGACCTTGGTTCCAAATTCAACTTTTCCGACGATCTCAATACTTACATATACTACGTAAACATGGAAGTAAAAGGTGTAATGGTGGAGTGGAAAGTTTAAAAAAAAAAAAAAACAGCAAGATTGTTCTCTGCACTTCTCAATTTTCAATTGTTAGGCATAAAAAAACACAAGTCAGCTTGAAAAATGCGAAGTGAAGAGTGAAAAGTACTTTTCAAAAGATAGGCCCCTAGTAATTTGGAAAATGAAACAATAAGTCTATAATTTTGGATGGTTGAGACCTGGAGAATTCACCACAAATCCAAGCAGCTGCATAGAGGACGTCAGCCATTCGGGCTGGAGGCTGAGCTAGGAGGTGGCTGTTTTCCAGAAGGAGACACATTTGCGAAACGGTGAACGATCTGATAGCGTGAACTCGGACAGCGACGTCGACCATTTGCGATGCAACCAATTTGCCATGCTGCGTTCCTTCCATTCGAGTCAACTCAACCAACACGCTTACATACCTGATGGAGACGAAATTTGTTATTTAATGACGGCGATAAGTAAAAGATGGAACCGTCACAACATTTTAAAACGTACCATTCGAAATTGGTTATGTACTGGTAGTTATTCTGAGAGCAGATTTCGATTATTTTAGACAGCAATTCGTCCCGGTAAGTGGTCCCTTCGGCTTTGTCCATGTGTACCATCAACTTCTTGACGATCTCCATGAGCGTTTTCTTGGACACCTGCCCATAAAATATGAACCACTTTTTTCTAGCTTTGAATATACAAACGGTTACACACAAACTTTACTCCAATTAGGTGTTGAAGTGACGGCAAAATTCTCTCCCATTAGAAAGTAACACAATTTACAAGATGAAAAAACATTTGGTTGTTCCCCAGTATTTCCTTCCCTGTCTTTCATCTGGAAAACTGTATCATGGGCGAAGGGAGACGGTTATTCAGAACTCAGACTGATATGCAGGGCAGGCGTAATAAAAGCATACAATCCAATTTCATTGGAGCTTCTAAGATATCGACTCACCATACCATAGAGAAGATCTAAGGCCCGCAAACGGATTGATTCGTCTTTATCATCTAAACATTGCATTACAAGATCTTTATGGGATTGCACCGACTTTGGATGGGTCTTCAGTATTTTGGACATGGCCAGAAGACCCAGATATTTCACTGAAAAAATAAAATCGATTAATGCAGTTTCATAAATTTGATTAAAAAATGAACAATTGGCAAGACAAATATGGATCAATCAAGCGATGCCAACAGAAAAACCAAAAAACCAAACCAAAACCAGTGGTGAGCCTAGGTCACACAGCACATCCATGACGGTAACAGGTATAACCAATTAAAAAATCCACAAACTCGTAAAAAGGCCGCAAAGTCTGTAAACTACAAATGTCATTGAAAAACAGAAAACAATAGAATCTGCCAGTAAACATTGGAGGGGTTGTGAGGGGGAGAAAAACCAGGCGACTTATTCTCCAGATTTTTAATGGCTGGCCGAGCACTTTCGCCCATTCGAGCATCTTCAGGGCGACGTGGAACCATGAGGTCCACAGGTGGCTGTGCGAAAGTGCTCGGCCAGCCATTAAAAATCTGGAGAATAAGTCGCCTGGTTTTTCTCCCCCTTACAACCCCTCTACTACAGTAAAAAAACTTTTTTTTAAAGTAATAAAACCGACTTAAAAATTATTTGCCTATAAAAATAAATAAATAATAACAAAAATGTCACAACAGCACAGCAACTCTACCGCTAACTACACATTCTAAGAAATACTTTACTAATCGTATTGACCAAACCACTTCCTGATTGATTGGCTTACCTCCCCTAATAATATAAAAACCAGTGGTGTGCATAGATCACACAGTAACAGGTATAACTAATCATAAGATCAAGAAACACGTACTAAGACCACAGCGTTAGTTTACAACATATTGAAAAACTAGCCAGAGACCCAAGAATAGAAAAAAAACGAACGAATTAGGTTGATAATGCAGAAGTGCAGTACGTGAAACTAACATAACAATACAAGCCAAGTTTTGTAAAATGGGATTATTTTTATAACATTCGTCACAAACAAAAACCTCCAGCTTTCACATATATTGATTTGGAAGTAGAAGAAACCTACAAAAAAAGCCCATAACATGGAACTACATGGTGTGCTAGCCAATTATGAAAATCCAATCATCTGGCAATTTGCTTGCCATGAAGAACGTTTCAATGCTTTGACCTATCAAAAATTTGACTTTTATGGCTGGTAAAAATCACAGTAAACAACATAGAATCATTTTTCATTTTTATACCTCTGAAGCAGTCCGTGCTAGATATTGAATATTCTATCATGTCTTCTTATTTGCATTGGAAGAACATTCTATGAAAATATTTTATCGAATTTCCAGAACTTTGTTGAGAGATATGGCAATATTCGCCAATGTATAACCATAAACCTAGAGACGGATGCGAGGAAAAACGTGTGCCCTTTAGCTTGTATTTTCTATTTAGTTGTTTGTGGAGGGGAGACGTATGCCCATTGTCTCATATGAGACTGTTGGGCGGAGTGGGGGACAGAGCGGCCTAGTAGGTTCTAGAATGCTTAGCTCCCATGGCCAAGAAGAAGACTATTAGAAGACAGCACCGGTCTCTGCCCGCGTCTCTCTGTCGAATATATTCAGTTCGTATCCCATGTGAATTCAGTCCGTCCCGGCATTTGTCAAAAGCCGCAGAATTTGATCGCTTTACCAGTTAGAAAATTCATTACTGCAATGCAGGTAGAGTTCCTGTCCTGTCCAAAAAAACTCCAACTTCCCCAACCTTTTTCTTATGGTACATCTTTACATTCTGTAAATTATACTACTGCGTACAAGAAATACTTGCACATCCTTTGTAACGTAGTCAAATCATCAGGGATTCGCTGAGCTTTTGAACAAAATATTTCCTTCATCAGGGCATGATCAGGCTCGTACGAACTCAACATGACCACCGTCCAAAACCTCAATTACAAAGAAGATTGCCATTTTCATTGCTGGCCGGTGTGGGAGCATCTTTAGATAAATAACAAACACTAAAAGTTGTCAATTATCGGGATGGAGGTCATACAAAGCCAGATTACTCCTTTGCCAAGCTTTCGGAACAATTTATCTCCTTCATCAGGGCTTGGAGATCATCATGGTGTCAACATTAATTATAGGAACATTAAAACATTAAAATTTGGTAACAGCAATCTGGCTTTGTATGACCTCTATCCCGATAATTGACAACTTTAAAAAAATGCATCCACTTTTGCATGCACTTTCAAATGCATGGTCGATCTTCCTTTTTCAATAACAAACACAACCACTATTCACACAACCCAACCACTATTAAATACTGATCTGAAGAAATGTAAACACGCTTTAAAACAACTGAAACACAATATATTACAATCAACAATCACATAAGCATTATAATCAACACGATATATTACAGTCAACAATGACCTCCGGTCCTCCGGTCCTGATATTCAATGAGTTTCCAGAGCAGGTTATTCTGTGTACCTAGCCTCAGTTGGTATTTGGCTGGCTACTATTATAAGTATTACCTGCGGCGTATTTGGGCTCAACCAGTATTGTTGTTGAATAAATAACTACAGAGACGCATTATTGGCCTCTCTTTCAAATATAATCATAATACGTACATCAGAATTGACATTTTTTCAGAAAACTTTAATAAACGAAAATATCAATCAACTCACAATTTTGATCTGTATCTTCAATGAGGATCCTCAGCTTCTGAACGCAAAGCTAGAACAACAAAAAAACCAATTACATCACAAAAATGTTTGCTAAAACCAGGGAACGCTGAAGACTGCTAAGTCTGCAATCCCGTTCTCCTCTGATGATGTTTTAAACGTTATCTAACTACAATTCGTACTGTAGACCCGAGGAGTTTTAATGGCTGTAGGAATTAAAACTGCTTTCAACTCACCTGAATTGAGGCACTGTGATTCGGCATACCAGATGAAATCGAAATTAAAACTGTGAAAAAATAGCATGATACAAATTGCGAAACAGTTCAAATCAATAATATAATTATTCGGGAATTTTGTACAAATATTAATGATATTGAACAAACATGAAAGAATATGAAAGAAATAGTGCAATAACAACCCTTACCTGCAATGACAGTATTGATACACTCGTAGAGCAACGACATGGCTGAAGTGCTGCAGAAGGAAAAAATAAAAAAAAACGAAACTATTGAGGTTTTTATGCAAATAATAAGCGAAAAAATAACATTAATCTAATAGATATTAATTGAACAAACAAGCGATACTAATAACAATAATAATCTTTTTCTTCTCCAGGTGGTCGTATTCCTTCTTTCTGCAGGTTGAGGGGGAGAGTAACGAGACGACCTCTTCTCCATTTTTTTTTCCTTTTTATTACGCCAAGTACTTTCGCCCGTTCGGGCTTCTTCAGGGCATTATAGGGCCATAGGTACCATTGGTCCTATAATGCCCTGAAGAAGCCCGAACGAGCGAAAGTACTCGGCGTAATAAAAAGGAAAAAAAATGGAGAAGAGGTCGTCTCGTTACTCTCCCCCTCAACCTGCAGAAAGAAACAATAATAATTAATAGAAGTCGCTTATTCACAAAAATCAGTAATACATACATTAAAACAATTTACGAATTTATTCTAAAGTTTGAAAGAACGCCAACACAAAAATAAACGTCTTTTTACAGTAACTATTCAGAGAAAAAATCCATTATAGTTTTTTTTAGCATCTTAGCACTGTAGGAAAAAAAATTTCTTGAATGAGACTCAATTTAATATACCACCGTTTAGTATCCGTCAGCTTGCCACTCTCAACTACAATGATTTTCCCTACCGAACTAAAGGCAATAGGATGCTAAAACGATCGAACGTAGACATGAACTGAACAGAATTGGACTGAATGATTGAATAACAGTACTTTGCCAAGAAGATGGTTATATTCTAGTATAACCGACAAAAAAAGTTGATTAATCAAACTATTTCACGTCATTAAAGACATTATCCACACACGCAAAGGATGTTACTTGATTAAATACTACATTGATCAAGTCACGCTGGATCACCCTCATTATACATCCCAATTAAAATTCAGAAACTGTTAACGGTAAACAAAATTATGCTATTTACGGAGCTGAAATTCAAGAATGCGAAATATTGATCGGGGGAAAATTGTAACTAATATTTAAAGCGATGGGATCTTAGCCAATAAAGCAATTTTAGCGGCACACATACAAATGAACTACAGCACACAGAAAATTCGATATTGTCAATAAATAAATCGTGCAACGAAAGGAAGCTACATTCTTAGCTGTGGAAATTCGAACGGAAACGCCATCAAAGATCGCGTGTCCTGATGGAGGCAAAAAGCTCTTGGGTAATCAGCGAATAAGCTGCAGCAACTGAGGACAACCGGTAGAGCAAAGAAAATTCGAAAAAGCCAATTTGGTGCCTGAATAATTTATAGAATTGATATTGTTTAAATCAATAGCTCCACACAGCTCAAAAGTTTATAGTGGTTTGCACTAACATAGATTTGAATAGTGTTTGATGGTGAGAGTTGAATATTTTCCTTGACCTGATCTGAAGGCAAGCTTAGCCAAGATGGTCTATGAAGCATCACTCCAACTGCCAGAAGAATTATTCGGCGAACCTGCACCCACTTTTCTATCAGCAGTTGAAAACATCAAGCAGTTTTGACTACTTTCCTCGACAATCAGACCAAGAAAGTGAAACAATTTGGTACTTAAGCAAATATCTTCCATCCCTTCCCTAAAATCGCGTCCCATGTTTTTCTTCAGTTTGCTCCAGTAGGACGAGGCCTTTTCAACCATGTACCCAACCCAACGCCCACCACACACTCAAGAGAGAGAATTTTTGTTGCGTATTTACTTAACAAATACTTGAACTGAGTGAAGTTGAAAAAGAGTATTCAATGTTCTTACTGTTCAAATACGGAAAGGGTTTAATGACTGCAAGAAGAGATTGATGCAGTTTAGAGTGTGTTAATTTGCGTGTTGAAAGTGTAAGCTGCAAGCGGATAACAATAACTGATATTTTTTATATCAAATGGTCCGTTACGAATTGGTCATTCTAACAATAAACTATTCTCACCATTTTTATCAATCAAGTTGAATTAGTTTTATTTTACCTGTGGATAAGGTTGGTGAGTGGCTCTATTAGTTTTTTACCAAGCCTTGGCTCTAATGGGGTCAACGCACCAAACTGAAAACAAAAGACAAGGGAAAGGAAATACACTGTGCCATTTGGAAAAGAAGCCATTCGGTCAATTTGTCACAACAAGAGGAAGAAATTGTAAAAAATCCATTACAAAAAAAGGCACTCGTAAGCTTCCTGTAGACTAAAAAGACTAAACCCAAGAAACTATCGAACGCAGAATCCCCATTTCGTGCCAGCTACGTTAGCAGTAGAAATCTTTAGAACTCGATTCTGTTGGAGCTAATGCTGAAAAGGGGAAGATATTTTTGTCCTTCTCAAGCAAAGGATCAATTTTTCAAAATTGCAATCTGCCGAAATAATTCACTTGAGTCGTTTTTACATCTACACTTTCTTTTTAATTTATCAATACTTCGCAACCTTATTGTCTTGAAATAATTGATAAGAAGGGAAGATGAGGTCAGATTGCCCTCATTATGATCACACACAATACATTCTACACATCCTTTAGAGCTCTTTTAGAAATTGTGGACTATACTGTTAGGTGAAACTTGATACTCAGTGTTTTCAACGATACAACTTGACAATTCCCTTGAGTGATTCATTCTCTAGCTGCATCATGTGCGCACGCGTCTGAGTACATATCCGATCAGCCATGTCTGGATGCTTTAATTGAACAGCTGGAAACTCATAGGGATTTTGAAGAGCGGGAAATACAAGTTACATTTACAACTAAACAATCTTTAAATAACGGGTACCGTACAATCTTTACAATCTTTAAATCTTTAAATAAAGATGACTCAGGGGTGGATTGATCAAACTTGCAAAATTTCAGTTGAGCTGGAACGTTTTTTATTGCAAGGTCAAAGCCTGAGGGAAAGCATATTAGCTCTTGAATTGGGAAGAATTGCTGACCGCTAAGTCTTGAAATGTGATTTACAAGGGCAGTGAAAAAGCTAAGTTATTCAGGAATACAAGTGTTTCAATACGAGCGCCAACGGAACTCGAGCTGATGCATGGGTAGTTGATACAATGAACAAATAGCATAGACGCTCCTCGAGGCTCACTAAATAAAGCACAACTGTAGTAGTTATCAGCTTGGTACAGAGTAGAAAACATGGAATAAGAAGAGTTTTAGACTTGAAGACTTTGATTGTAGTCCATTACAATAATATGCATTCTGCTCATGGAGACTTATCCTTGTGTGCATGGAATTTAGTTTTTCTGGTTCAGGATGAGGAGCTAGCTCGTTTTTGGTTTGAAGTCAGTAGGTAGTTGATTTGAGTAGATTGGTATGCAAGTGTAATTCTATAATGATCAGGAAATAGTTACATTGAGTGTGAAGGAAGTCAAGCTCAGTCTTTGTGAGATGGGGACTAATGCTAGGGCAGTTGTAGATACTACCATCCCTCACAGCATCAGACCGCTCTCTTCCAGTTTTTCCACCAATGGGGAATATTTGGAGTCAATCGACTGATCTTTATAGGAACGACTCCTTCTTTGATGTTCGTGGATTTTGAGGGGGAGAGAAACCTGGCAACTCATTCTCCAATAATTGTTGAATTAAACAATTGGAGAATGAGTCGCCTGGTTTCTCTCCCCCTCACAATCCACAAACATCAAAGAATGTGACGTCAAGAAAGAGAAGACTCCTCCTTTGTTTAGCATTGCATTAACCCATTCAGTACAGACAACTGCATACGAAGTCTATGTGCCTTTCGCTACATCATGTCATTCAAACCTTTAGTCTGATGCTAGGAATTATTATATTCCTCTAACCCGGTGGTTTCATCGTTCAATGAACTTCACTATCAAATAGGAAACTTTGTTTTAGTACAGTCAATAGAGTCTCAAAATGGGGGTTCACCTTGCATCAGATCGTTTCTTATTTCTTGATGTTGTTTAGGACCATTAGGTAGGAATTAATCCCTTGCTTCGTCTGCCATCTTGAAAAAACTGTCAAAAATCAACACTTTTTGACCTCTAGCTATTTTTTTTTTTTTTTAAGAATACGTCCCACCAAGAAAATATAGACTATTAAATTTCAAACAATTTAATAAAGTCAAAAGAGACCATTGCAGGATCGATAGCTTCATTGGTTCTCAAGTTATCGCAGCTTTTGAATTGATAACTTAAAATTCTCCGTGCTATAAAAATGGTTCTATACTTGTTGGTATAGCCACCAAACACTCTCTTCAGCTGTACCGTAAGGCGAAAAATTCAGCTTTTAATTTTGAAATTAAGAAAAATAAACATGCATGCCGGCTTGCTCTACAAAATCAAACAACCTCTTCCCTATAGCTACTACAGGATGGTGCAGTCTTATCTGACAGAATAAGATCCCACGTTTGCGGTGAGATACTAGGAAGCAGTCTCAGCATCTCGACTTATCACAAGGTAGCGTACTCGGTCCTCTGCTGGACATCATAAATATATGCTGGAGACATGCCGGTGTTTCAAGAAATAGTGATGGCACAGTTCGCAGACGACGCAGTTTTCCTATGCACCTCTCACAGAGGGCACCGAGCGACAGTCGGCTAGCAGAGGTTGCTATGGGGCTTAATGAGTGGGCCAACAAGTGGAAAATAAAACTGAACGCAAGCAAATCCAACAAAATGGTCTTCAGCTACCTCAGGTTACGCATAATCACCAACTCGCTGTGGTACGTGAGGAACAAAACGCTTCACAACGACCTGTCAATCCATGCCGTCAAAGGTGTCCTCCCTGCGTTATACCAAAAACTTAAACCGCCTGGCAACAAACCCAAATGATCTCATCAGTGGCATGCAGCACACGCCCTCCCCCCACTTGACCGACCGATACTCCGCTGATTGAAGCAACAATCCTGGGTGTTATGTGAACATCAAAACACTGCAACAAACTACCAAAGAGAAAAAAACTGCACATATACATACGTCTAATTATCAATTGTTAAATAATTAGGGGAGAGAGTCAGAGGGCACCAATTCCCACCCAAGTGCCAGAAACCACTGACATGTT
This sequence comes from Tupiocoris notatus, assembly GCA_037159825.1. NCBI lineage: Eukaryota > Metazoa > Arthropoda > Insecta > Hemiptera > Miridae > Tupiocoris > Tupiocoris notatus. Next base: position 45,145 of record JASJUZ010000106.1, read on the forward strand.
CTTACTTGATCAACTATAATGTATTGTAATATTATACAAATAATGTTATTCAATTAAAAAGAAAAAAAAGAAAAATTATTGAAATCACAATAGTTGCTACAAAGTTTTCCCCTATAGTTACCAGTCTGTTTTTTCTTGGGAACGTTCAAATTAGTAGCCCTGAGTGTGGAGGACGAAGGGTCGGGCCAAACATGAGTTTGACCCCAGCCGGATTCGAACCCGGCTCCACCGTGTAGAGAGCTAACGCTCCATACCACTACACCACGGGTGTAGCCACGGGTGGTAGCAAAAAAATACTGTCAACATGCACAGAATGCGGAAGAACTGTGTGTGACCAATGGGCAACTACTTCTGTAGATTTCCTTTTCTTTTTTCTTCTCCACCGCTTTTCTTTTTTGTTAAAAGGTGTTGTCAATGTTAATTGAATTTTTACTATTACTTGGAAAGTGATTTAGTAGGCCATATTAGAACTTTAACTACATTTGTGAATACCTTCTTTAATGCGTCTCTTGCAGAGAATAAGTACATTTCAATTACTCAAGTTCAGTTCAATTCAACGCACGTGTCAGACCAAGTAAATTATTCAATCTCCTTCTATTAATCAAGGAACCACGAACTGATCTCAAAAAGTAAAAAAATCCCTAAATCAGTCCAATTTGACATACGCATTAGTAAAACACACTTCAAGTGAGTTCTTGAACTATCTGTGGTTCATGGAAACTAATAAACTCAATTTTCCCTAGTTGCAGCAGGTACGCAAAATTGTTATTCACATGCTCAGGATTGTACACACATCGTTCCCTCAAGGAGCCATGAATTTGCCATCTAACGTACGCAGTAGTATTGCTTTTGGTATAAAATTAATTTGTCCCACTTGTCGTATCCCAGACGCTCCTCTTTAAATGTGTCTATATGACAACTGAATATCGCTTAATTTTTATTATTGGGGTCACACACAGTACTTCTTCATAAAACGCATGTTAAGCCTTTTTCTTTGAGTGCTTTTGTAATTTTTCTTCTCAATATGACCAACTTTAAACACGTTCACAAAACTTCTTGTACGTAGACTTCTTGTGTATAATTTTGATCACACACAGTACTTCGGCTGTATTCCATCTTTGCTATTGAGACTTTTATAGGCCACAAAAATCAATATTCAATATATATCTCGGTGAAAAATGAACAAAACTCAATGAAAATTTCAGAGAATGTTTTCCCCGTGAACGAGAAAAATGAGCCATTTCCGGATTTATCCAGTACTTCCCAGATATGATGGTTCAAAGTTTTCTATGTTTCGATTTTTACAGGCTAGAAGAGCATATATTTCAAACGTTTGAGGTCTTGAAATGTTCGCTAGGGCAAGCAGATGGTCCTTGTTTTTTTTGTATTTCGGTTCACATTCCGCATCTCCATGTTATGAGCTTTTTTCACAATTCGGCTAGTGCGTATTTTGTATTTAGATTTTTACAGGCCGGAAAAATCAATATATTTGAACGTTCAAGGTCTCGAAAAGTTCGGGACGGCAATTGAATCTTGTCTGATTCTTATCATGTGGGTCACATACAGTACTTCCTTGTCAGCTGAATGCCGATGGATTTTTTATTATTGGTGTAACACGCCGCACTTCCTCATAATTTGCATTTTCAGTTATATATTTGCGCACTTTTGTATATTAGGGTCTACATGCTTAAAAAATAACTCCATTTCACAAAACTAGACAACTTTTAACAAACAGTCCCAAATCAGTGGATGGACTATTCCAAACGTTCACATTCACTCTCAATGAACATAATAACATTGAAAGTAGTTAGGTAATCATCATAATTTAGATCTTCAGTGTTCAACTGATTAATGAATTTTGTTGGGTGGGTTAGTAGAAGGTGACAAAAACACAATAAAGAAAGCTTGGGCAAATTTTGTGAAGAGAGCTGTCCATAATTGCAAGACACTATAAAGAGAAAAATGAAAAAACTTTAAAAAACTACTTCAAAATTATTTACCTATAAAATAAACTCCTGCCTAACTAAAACCTGAAATGAAAAGGAAAAAATAATGGAAATCTCCCAACTTCGCAGCTACTTATTAACCAAGTACACATTTCAAGGACTACTGTACTACTCGTATTGACCTGACCACTTCCTGATTGATTGGATCACCTCCCCTAATAATATAAAAATTACTATTTCTCATTTCCCAAATGATTAAAAGATTTTCCTTTCACCTCTGAATCGCCTCCAGATTGATCATCTTTTGGAGTCGGCGCCTCTCTTATATTGTATTGGAGAAGCCTATAGATTCCGAATTAGTAAGAATATAAATATCATGAGTTTTCACGATTCTTGGACAGAGCAAATCAGCATTTATGAGAACTGATTATTAACAATATCGATTTGAAGGTGACTATTCACGCCTTTTCCTAAAAACCATTTCAGATTTCTCTAAGAACCTTCACGTCCAGCCCCAGACTTATTACCTGTCACCTACTAATTTATCGTAAATTCATATTTATTATTTGTAACCATCGGGTAGTCATTTTGCCAGAGAGGCGCCGACTCCAAAAGATGATCAATCTGGAGGCGATTCAGAGGTGAAAGGAAAATCTTTTAATCATTTGGGAAATGAGAAATAGTAATTTTTATATTATTAGGGAAGGTGATCCAATCAATCAGGAAGTGGTCAGGTCAATACGAGTAGTAAAGTAGTCCTTAAAATGCGTAGTTGGCTCAGTTGCTGCGAAGTTGGGACATTTTTGTTATTTATTACTTTACAGAGTGCATTTTATAGACAAACTTTTTGAAGTCGGTTTTATTTTTTATTTTCAAGTTTTTTTTATTTTTCTCTTTTTAGTGACTTACAATTATGGACAGCTCTCTTCACAGAATTTTCCCAAGCTTTCATTATTGTGTTCTTGTCACTTACTACTAACCGTCCAAACTCAATTCATAAGTCCGTTGAACGTTGAAGTTCTAAAGTATACTGATTACCTAACTATTTTCAATGTTATTATGTTGATTGAGAGTGAGTTTGAACGTTTGGAATAATCCATCCACTGATTTGGGTCTCTTGGTCAACATACCGGATACTTTGATCCCATTGATACACCTTACAAAACTCAAATAATTGTCTACACCATTGCTGGTTACTAAATTGCACCAATTCACTCGTTCTTTATTTCTCTAACGAAAATAGAGTGATGATTTCCTGAAGCGTTTCCGCAATCGCACTGAATGAGAGAATTCGAACCAAATTTCAGAAATTCGCCAAACGTTTGTGCATTAAAATGGAGTTATTTGGCCTTACAAACCATGATATTTATTGAAAATTTAACGCTGAATTCAAATCTACTAACGAGAATGCTATGACTAACGTAGTTTTTTTTCTACAAGCATAAATAGTCCAAAAAACGTGATTTTGAAACAATTTTTTTAGAAATACGGCCTAAAAAGTATCCAATTTTAGTCCAATCAATATCAAATTTGGATCACGTAAACTAGACTCACATTCGAACAATTTAAGTTTAAAAACTATGGAAAAACAGTTTTCGTTTGGAAGTTATGAGGTCTCAAACACAGGTCCATTAAAACATCGATTGCTTCCTTATTATGCCACCTAAACTTGATTTTTTACCATCGTTGGAAAGCTCTAGCTAAGTGCTTTCAAGTGCAATAGTGTTCATAATTTTTTTTCTCGACCAGGGTGGGAACGGTGCTCGAAAAACCTCAAAAAAGTGAAAATCGGCATCACGTTTTTTGTTACACTTTCTTCTCTACACGCGCTATGAGAATGCCGAACGAAAAATTGGAGCTGGGCCCTTGTAGGCAGATAAATTACGAACAAAATGACACCAGAAACAAAACAATCGAGCAATTATTCTAGAAGTTATAAGCTTGCAAAGTCAAAACTTCCTTTTTTTGCGAAAATCACGTTTTCCGGCGTTTCTCCGCGTATGGGGACGTAACGACTGGATGGACTCAATTGAAAAAATTATGGGACCTACCTGGATAGCAATCCTTTTAAACAAAAAAAAAAGTAACCCGATCGGTCGTACAGGAGCTGAACGCCAGCGGACAACACATACCGAAAAAAAAAATCCCGCAGTCAACTATAGTAACCTCCTCCTTTGTTGAAGTCGGTTAAAAATCGATCCTGCATCTGATGCAAGGTGAAGTTGGTTTATTCACTGGACTAGTGCCATGTTGAACGGGTTACAATGGGTGGTGGTGATTCGGCTGTTTGTCAGGAGATAATCAACACCTTTAACCTGGTTTTCCGAGCAGTAACGGCACCATAGCCAATCCCACCATAACTTTGACCTCTGTATAAAATCAGCAATAGACTCCAATCAATCAGTCCGTTGAAACTGAAGTACACAGGCAAAGATGAAAGATACAAGCAAAAAAAAACCCAAGAAATCGGACTATTCCTTTTCCTCCGGCACTCGCTCCTCTTTGGGTGGGAGTATATTTACCTAAAAGTACTCTCAACAAAGTCCTGGAGTAAAAACTGCTCATATTCCGTGCATTCTACAATTCATTGACTGTACTGCTTCATCCAGTTGCAGTTAACTATTTTGTAATGAACTTGAAGTTATGCAATTACTATTACGGCTATCCACAAACCGTTGAGCTAATAATGGTAAGTGTACAACTAAAGGGGATATTTGCTGCTAAATCGATGCTGCATGAGAGAAACCCCACATTAGGGGAAACCTTCGACCGTGAGGTCGTTACCTTGAAATAAGTTCAATGAGCGGTTGCGTGAGATGGCGCCCTATCTTGGGCTCAATCAGCGTCAGTGAGCCAAACTGAAACACAGTCAAACCCAGTTTTGGGTCGTCTCCAACAATATAAAAACGGCCTCACAAACTCTCTTACCCTTTTTATTGAATTGGCTGGAACTTTAAAGCCCGTAAAGGTGTGATGGTAGCAGGTAAATGACACGTGAGGGAAATGTTTATAGAGAGAGAAGCATGAAAAGAAACCCACAATGAAATAGATACACAGAGGCCCATAATATATTCTGATTGGTATCTCTAGAAATGAGTTATGCCTTCATTTTTATAAATAAGCCTCAAGGAACTATAAAACCAACCACTTTTGAACATGAGCATTGAAAGCACTTGACGCCGTTTGGAACTGTAAAAGCTATTAGAGAGAAAGATTGTCATGTTGTTTTTCTTGCCTCTTTTGGGCTTATTTCAGAGGGGACATTTGTTCTATAAGCTCTCAGTAGGGAATTGCTTTCACTCTTAGCATGAAACGAGCACTGTCTCTTCTGTTCAACCTGGAATTCGTCTGAAACGCCACATCGTTACAAAGACGACAATATGAACATCACACTCACATTCCTAAACATTTTTCATCAATTCAACAGCTCACTGTTAGATTGGACCATATAATAAAGCATAAATTACATAATTGTTGAAATCGACTTACTAATTTGATTATCTTGATAAGCATCCAGTTGTTTGTGGACGTGGTCATCAGTTTGAAGAAAACCGGGGCAAGGCTAAGGTAATTTTTTGGATTTTTTCTCGCTAGCTCGCAGACGACGTTCACGGCTGCGCTCTGGACACCTGAGATTGTTGACAATCCATGTAGCTGAGCAAGTTTAAGCGCGACAGCATAAACAATAAAAAACGGGAGAGAATGCCTAGGTGATTCAAAGTAAGGGATAAATAGAGAAATCCAATGATTGATGGACATTGGCATGGATTAATCTGAAGAAGCTAACCTGAATCTGGGTCTTCCAATTTTTCCTTCAAACGAGGAAATGCAGGTCGCAATGCTTCTGGGTACCTCAAGAAAACTTTGTACATCATTAGGACAGCTTTCTTCCGCAAGTAAGGTTTTGTTGATGTTAACTGGTAGGTAAAAAAAGGCAACAATTTGATTCAGCAGAAACTACCGAACTACAGTAGAGAAATGGATCGACCCTCCATAAGCCATAAACCACTGCGAAATTAAATCCTCTGATGTTTACTTAGCAGTGTTTATTCACTATGGGGCAGTTTCTCGTACCATGATTAACTTTGACTGCCGCGTCAGCCAACAACGGCACGGAAAAAGTGTTTCTTGAACCAATTTTGGTGATTGATCACGGGTCAGTTTGCCATAACTGTAACCGTCAAGGACGCACGATTAGCAATTTGACAAGACCTCTCATTGGATGAACGGCCCTGAAACCTAGTTGAGACTGCGTTAGCCGATATCTTTGATGTTTATCTTCTTCAGTTCGTACGATGGATTCAGTTCAGTTCAGTTCTCTCGTTCACCTGGATTTTTATTTCTTCTGGATTATTGTAATTGTGTGATTTTTGAGATTGCTGAGAATTTCCGTATGATGGAGGCAAGTTGAACAAAAACCGTTCATATTGTTCTATTGTTATCTAAGATGATCGTAGCTAGATTAATGTTCAACTGGATGATTAATGTTAAGTAGGTACTGTATTTTGTTATAGGTCTTAACATGCGTTATTATCGTGGAAATAAGCTGTTACGTAAATGGTTTAAATTATGTATCAATAGGTGGATAAAATATGTCACAACGAAGGAGCTAACTGACGATCAAGACGATTTGATGGGACTGTCGGCTGACATCAGAGCGCCTTTATAGGCTCCTCATTTTATATTTTTAATATCAGTTCAGAAACCACAAATAGGGAGTAAACAATGAAATTGTATAATAAATTTAAAAATGAGTTAAATCATGAGTCATAATATGATTGACTATTTTTAAGGACAGCTAATAAAGAATTGGAGAATGAGTCGCCTGGTTTTTCTCCACCTCACAACCCCCTGACATCGAGAAAATCATTTTTACATTATTAGGGGAGGTGGTCTAATCAATAACGTGAAGTGAAGTGGTCAGGTCAATAGGGGAAGTAAAGTAGTCCTTAAAATGTGTAGTTGGTGATTAAGTTGCTGTAACGTTGGGGCATTTTTATCATTTCTCTCTTTTTCAGAGGTGCTTTTGTAGGCAAATGATTTTGAAGTCGGTTTTATTAAATTTTTTCTAATCAATTTCTGTTCTTTTTTCATTTTTTATTCAAAATCAGTGGAATTTGTGACAATCTCTTTGTCTTCTATCCTGGTAATAATTACGGCCACCAGCACAGCCCCTCATTTACCTCCTATCATGAAGGAGAATCCAGAGAAACTGGCAGTCACACGACAGGCCAGAGTTCTCCGCAGTCATGGCCGAGCTTCCGTGTAGAACACAGAGGGATCTGACTGAGACAACCGATGGATGTTCTCCGTTCTGCCATCGCACTGGCAACCCTATAAATGGGAAAGTACGTTTGGCATCCCCTATAGAGTTCAAACTGAATTCCAAGAAACCAAATTGGATGAGGAGTACCTAAGCAAAGTTACTGGAATACAGTTGGCAAACTTGTTTCGACCCTTTCTCCCCGGAACGTTCCCGACCACCATGAGGCCACCCTCACGACGCTTTAGTGACCACTTGTGAACCCCCTACCGAAGGGTTTTTCAGTCTGCTGGCCGCTCGCTCTCTGTCTTCCTCTCTTATTTTCGCCCACTTTCACTCAACAGTATTTCTCAACTAAATTATTATCGAGTTTGTTACATGTTACCAACGCTATTCGTACAAAAAAAAAAACCTTTCAAATGCTCCAATCATCTAACTGAAGGGGAAAAGAGCCGCTGAGGTGACTGAGAAGATAAGCTAACGGCTGAGGTGATAATTTTGCCCTCCTCGATATTGTTACTGCCGCAAAATCTGTTGGAAGAGGGTGAAAATGAAAGGTGTACTTCTCCCCTACACGATGGTAACCGAATGGAAAAGATTAGTACAGAAATACGGCCATAGATCGCATCAGAAGGTCGAAAAACTACAAAACGCCAAAAGGCGTTTGTCGGGACTGAGGAAACACAAGAGGCAGACGCCTAAAGTTACGTAAATTGTTACGTTATGTAAAAAAATAAAATTATTGTTATAGGATTAATAATCAACGATCTATGATTGAATGAAGAGGCAATTGCTTTCGTTAATCGCTCGAGACTCAACACTTTCCTAACATTGATTAATTCATCAGTACTGATGAATGCAACTGGTGTTTTTCTAAAAATTCAAACCCTTTAAGGAGAGAGTGTTTATATCTAGAGAGGGGCGATACATTGCTCTTGATCATACTATAGCACAAAAAAGTAAGCATAATAAACCTAATAAATCTTGGTAACTAGACGGTAAAGAAGGGAATTGATTACCAAAGTCATGATGTCATTGGCTAAATCTCTTGCCAAATCAGCACTTATGAAGCATGAAAGTGCGGAGAGCGCCAAACCAGCGTCATATTGATTTTGGCTGTTCAAGTCTTTTCGAACCATATTGGTGCATAGCATCAGCAGCTGCAATCAATTGTGAACATCAACAATTACACAAACTGACCACTGATGGCGAACTGAAGTATTGGTAAAACGAAAGAATCTCCAAGAGCATTTAGCTGAGGAAAGAACAGCCATTTTATATCAATCGGGAATAAAGGGGGCAACTAATGCTTTGTTTCGTTTTGCTTTATTATTCAATGATAAACCATTGCAATTGCCCAAAATGAAAATTGTTTTAATCCCTACATTAACATTTGATGTTTTACGATTCAAGGCACGAAGAATTTAAATAACCAATTTAAAAAAAGTAATTTCCGTCCAACGTCATCACTTATCTGACCAAACTATAATAGCTGAATTCTTGAAATGTTCACCGAAAATCATTCTTAGTCCGAAAACGGCTCAATTCTTTAGCCGAATGGCTAGCTGAATTTTAAGGATATTTAAGGATATTTTGGGGAGGTTTTGAGGGAGTAAAATTAGTATTTTCCGAATTTTTCAAAACATAAGCATATTTTATATACATTTAAATCAATTTTTGACGCTGAATCAAATGAGACCATAGTGGAGTTGATAGCTTTAATGGTTCTCGAGTTATCGCAGACCCTGTGTGAAAATGTTGAGATTTTGAGAAATTGGCCACATGTGGCAACCGCCACAACTTAAAACTTTCTAGAGCTATAAAAACCGTTCTATACTTGTTGAAACGCTTGCCAAACACTCTCTTAAGATAGGTATGGTTTTGCAAGTAATTAAACTTTTAGTTAGATAATTGAAAAATTATATATAGTTAAATTAGATTATTAAAACTGCCATAGTTTCTAACGAGTTTTCAACCGACTTCAAAAGGCTTTTTTTTCAATGATTTGAACTCAGCATTAAATTTTCAACAAACAGAAATTTTGATGGCCAAATAATTTTATTATCATGCACTAACGATTGATGAAGCTCGGGTTCTCTCATAAAGTCGTTAACTCATTTGGTAAATGAGAAATGTTCATTTAGGCAGGAGTTAGGTCAATACAAGTAGTAAAGTAGTCCTTAAAACGTAGAGTTGGTGATTGAATTGTTGTGAAATTGGGACGTTTTTGTTGTTTCCATTTTCAGGGTTTTTTTTATAGACAAATAATTTTGAAGTCGGTATTATTTATTTTTTATCTTTTAACTTTCCATTATAGTTACTAATATTTGTGTTGCTAAATGGAAACGTTCTCAAATGTTTGGGATCCCAAGTGGATCTCTACTCTTTTGGTTTTCTTTAATCATTATTGAAGAAAAGGAAGAATGTAATACAATACAAGACTATACAAGAAAATACACTGTACAATCATTTGCAGCGTTTTTTTTTCTCCCTCTCTTTCAGCATTCTCAGTGCAATGTAGAAAAAGTTATCAAGTTTCTGCTGCACAGGAAAAAAACTTAGGGAATCAGTTGTCTAGTTATGCTCCCTTTCACACCAATATATAAGAAGTAATACAACTGATCCCCTGAGTTCAATAGTTTGTTGTAAATTGCCTTGAGGATGCTCAAAGAGACGAAAGCCTGGAGAGAAGTTGAAGCTTATTTATAGAAAGAATATATTATATTCATGCACAAAAAATGTAATTAGTGTAAGATGCCCAGCTGATAAAACACATACATATTATTATATACATTTTACCTCAGTATCAGCGTGAAAACTTTGGCTTGAGGCTAAATAACCTATCCGTTTGTAAGTGAATTTGGGCGAAGACATGACTTCAATGACGTTAAACCCAGCCCAGCTCATGTCGTAGCCGAGCATTTGAAGCTGAAATTTACAGGAATTATAATCAACCAGTTGACCATTTCGTGGAATAAACTTTGGTAACCAAGTGGTAACCAAAATGAAAAGCATCGTTATAATAAAATATCAACAGAGTTTGATGAAGATACTAACGTAAGTAAGCTTGGCCACAGCAGTTGCTTTGACTGCGATGTTTTCTTGCCGAAGTTCCTGTTTGATCTCTTCAATGCATTGTGCGACGTATTTTGCCTGAAAATAAGATTGTCGAATAAAAGGAGGCACCGATGTTTATCAGTAATTTCAATTAACTGAAAGTATCAAGCTACAACCACAATGTATTATTCCATAAGATTCATTTTTATTTTTCTTGAGCTGGCGATGGTGGAACAAATAAATAGCACAGCTGTAGATAGCCTACGTATATTTTATTGAAATAATTACCCCAAAACGCCATTCCGATTCCTATACCATTTATTTCACTGATTGGATCAAATCTAGCCCAATTCTTGAACCACATAGCTAGCTCAATTTTAAGGGAATTTTTGGGGGGTTTGAGGGGGAGAAAATCCATATTTTTCAGGGTTTATCAGAAAAATGTGTATTTGGTATCAAATTATATAGATTTTTGGACGCTGAATCGAAGAAGACCATCGCGGGGTAGATAGCTTTATTGGTTCTCGAGTTATCACAGCTTTTGTGTCGAATCTGGGATATTTTCAGACATTTGGCATGAGGTTATAACTCGAGAGTTCTTGGAGCTATAAAAATCGTTCTACACTCGTTGGAATGGTCGTCAAACACTCTCTCCAGCTGTAGGGTAAGGCAAAAAAATTAGCTTTTAATTAGAAAATTAAGAAAAATAAAATTGATTAAAATTACAATCGTTACTACGGAGTTTTCCCCTATAGTTACCATCTGTTTTTCTCTCTTCAACTATACCGTAAGGCGTAAGAACGTCGCATTTCGTTCTTGACGTCGCATTTTTTTATGTCCGTGGATTGTGAGGGAGAGAGAAACCAAAGTCCAGGCTTTGAACCCTATGGCTCCACGGCGCCCTGATGATGCCCGAACGGGCGAAAGTACTAGGCCAGAAAATTGGAGGAAGATTCGCCGGGTTTCTCTACATAGACATCAAAAATAAACGCTGCAAATGATTGTACAGTGGTTTATTATTCCTTGCTGCAATAATGATTTAAGAAGACTATCCATTTGTGATTTTAATTATTCCAAACATTTGTGAACGTTCCCACTGAAAAATAGATTGAATAGAACTATAAGGGAAAACTCCGTTGCAGCTATTGTAATTTTAATCATTTTTATTTTTCTTAATTTCCAAATTAAATTCTGAAATTTTCGCCTTACGGTATAGTTGAATAAAGTGTTCGACGAGCATTCCAACGAGTATAGAACGATTTTTATAGCTCCTAGAACTCTCGAGTTATACCATCATGTAAAATTTCTGAAAATATCCCATATTCGACTCAAAAGCTGCGATAACTCGAGAACCAATAAAGCTATTGACCCCGCGATGGTCTCATTCGATTCAGCGTCCAAAAATCTATATAATTTTATACCAAATACACATTTTTCTGAAAAACCCGTTGCTACGGAGTTACCAATCTGTTGTTTGGTACAAACATTTAAAAATGTTCGGAATAATTACTATGGATAATCTTCTTAAATCATTATGGAAACAAAAGAATAATAAACCCCCTTTACAATCATATGCAGGGTTTTTTTTTTAATTACTGTTTCTATTTTTTCATTCTGGGAACTGAACGGTCATAATCTTCATTCAAACTAATGGAGTACAGGGCCTAGCAGAAAAAATGTGCCAACACTTCTGGCTCAAAATCCAAGGAAAATATGACAGTCACGAGTTTCAGTGGTTTTTGCAGGTTCAAGTTGTAGCGTGGAGTAGACTGCAGTGATCTATGTGTGAATGGGATGGCCCTTTGCTTGACATGGACTCGACCTTGATCTGATTGTCCCAGTTGATGATTTTTTCAACATGCTATGGCTGCTCACTGTGCTTAACGTACTATTTGTCAAAGGAAACCGAATTTAAGTCCACCCAATAGCATGATTACTAAGAGCATGCAGAGTGATGCCAGCGCACAGGGTGGCAGCCAGTGGATAAGTAGAGGGTAGTAGTCTTAACAGCCAAATGAGATACAGATCACGCACCATCGAAAATCTGTACATAAAGATTGAAGGGATAAAGGTCCAGGTTTATCAATGATAACAACCATCCTCCTATGAAAAAACCAGCGGAAGAAGGAGTTTCAGAGCGAAATTTGATTGTTACAGTGCTATTTTGGGTAAATTGCAGATTGGGCTCCTGTATTTTTAACCATATTACTTTCTGATATCCTAAAAGTTTACTTCATGAAAATGAGTATCCTATAAAAGTTTACTTTATGGATAAACTTCCACGGGCAGGATTGAACCAATATTTGATCGTCAATTCTGTTGAAGTCGACAAAAACATGAGAAAAATGGACTAGACATTGTACCTCGCACAGAACCAAGGTTTAATTATTCATGCAACATTAATTTACTCCTGCGCAGAATAAGAGTAATTATTTTCGCTAATTTTAAACTTCCCCAATGTCAACAGAAAATTGCAATCCTAACATCTATTACACAAGAGCATAATCGAGCATTCTTACAGCTCTCTGCGACTAGGCCTGTGCACGGTCCCTATAACCTAGCATCCTCAGCAGTCTGGGGGATGCCCAGTGTATATGCTGCAACTGCGCTATCACTCTCTGGTGACCGCTGCGGAATTTTCGGCCAAGAGGCTCTTGACTTTAGAACTGACACAATTATCATGATACATCTACTTGATTAGGCTGCCAGGTAATTGGAGCTAAGTTAGCCTCTTGCGTCTAGCCCCGGATACCACAAGCAAGACCCTTTAGTGATGCGGGCTTTAGTATGCACAAAACCTTCAGTATCCTCTATTCAAGACGGGGCTGACTTACCTCAAGCGCTAGACGCAAGAGGCTAACTTAGCTCCAATTGCCAGGTACCTCATATTGGCGTTGATGATAATTTATGTTGTCTTGCCTTAAAATATTCCATAAACTCTGAAGTTATGAGTCAAAAATAGCTGAAATGGAAATCGTTTAGATTTTGGTATAAAGTTGATAGGTACCATATGCTACACATGAATTATGTTCTCTTTCATGACGTCGCATTTTTTCGATCGTGGATTGTGAGGGGGAGAGAAACCAGGCGACTGATTCTCCAATTGTTTATTCTCTAGCCGAGTACTTTCGGGCATCATCGAGATGATGCCAGAACGGGCGAAAGTGACTCGCCTGGTTTCTCTCCCCCTCACAATCCACGATAAATTTGTCCATTTTTGTTCAGTTTCACACAATGTTGTCGAGTTCGTTTTGGCCCGACTACTTGGGACCTCATAGATAAGCCTTGCTTTACAAGATAATACGATGAGAACACTAAGTACACCATGGCCGAAGGATGAATTCTCAGATCATTAACAGCTTAGAATACATGATTATTATCAAACTATACAAATGAAATAATCGAGGGCAAGTGTGCATACCTCGTTCTCCTTATTGTTACGAATCCCACGAACAAGATCGGTAAGGTTCTTGTCAAACATCCGCTCCAAATTTCCTTTGACTTTCCTCAGAGCCATTGTAGCCGACTGAACGAATACCAGCCAAAAACTATAACAATTTACAAAGATAGAACTAATAAAGTACACCGATCAACATTATTTCCCCGGATTAACACAGAACCGACCGAAATTAATACGGACGTAATGTGCCGAGAGAAAAATCCCGAGCAAGTGTGAACTAGAAGAGGTCTGGCTAGGATAGCGGTTGCGGATGCAACTCGCTTTCTCTATGAACTTCACTACTATCAGACATGGAGAAAGAGAAAACTTATAGAGTGGAAACTGGTGTGGGATGAGGTTACAGTGGCTTGATAGACACAGTGCGGTCAAGCGGTGTCCTCTTTTTGATTGGTCGAACGTCCGAGCGCCATGTTTAACCTAAACTCGGCTGATATCGCATTGACTTACATAGGTTCGTCTCACAATAATGCTTATAAAATCGTAATTTATATTCTCAAATACTTAATCATAAACTTTTCAATTGCTCAATGGTATTTTGAACTAAAATAAAATACGAAAATAATTTATTTTGTGTCGTAGAAGGTGTAAATTAATAAATACTGGCTGTGTGCCTAACTCAACTTATTTTCATTGAAAAATATTTTCTTAACAAATATTCATGTTCTTTAAAAACTTTACTTTCACAAAAATAATTAAATAATTTAATGCTATATTTAACTATGAGAATAAACACTGCAAATTTTAAACATGACTTTATTATTTTCACTAGATAGGCGAAAATAAAAAAATCGTCAAATTCATTTCTAAGTCAGTCTTAATGTTCACTTTATATTTCATCATTTATTTATTAATTTTCTTTTCATTTTGTTTTTCTTGTGAGCACACTTAATGTGGGACTGGTTATTTCAAAGCTGTAATTTAGAACTGAACTTAAGTCTTATACGTTTATAAAGAATTTCAAGACAAGCGAATGAAATATTTATAATTATTTTTTTCCATTCTGTTCTAAAAATTATTCTAGACATTCGATGTCCTGTAAGAAGCATTTTACATGAACGTATTTGTGATTTTTTTTTTTTTTTTTGGAGAAATGGATTTTTAACATTTTCGAAGGAGATTTAATTTTCAAATTTGTTTACAAATTTTTTGACGTATATTCGATTTTCTTTGGGGAAGTGTGATAAGTTAATTCATATCCCAGGTGACCATTATGTTTTTTATCATTCAAGAGAAAAATAAATTTGACCTTGCAAAATTTTTACAAACATGCTTATTGAAGGAGAAAAAAACTTGAAAAATTTCCTGTGAGAAGTTATGAGAATACGAAATATTATTTGTCGATTTATTTACATATATTTAGGCATTCAGCTTTTTATATTTATATAAAGAAACATTGTGATCTTCTTTATATTTATATAAAGAAACATTGTGATCTTCAGCAGAAATTTTTTTTACACAATTTGACGTTTTAGTGTAATGTAGAATTAGAAAATCAAAGAAAAAACATCACCCTTACTTCCTTTGTGGCTTTTACCCGAAACCAATAGGCTGGATTTTTATGAAATTTGGCATATATAAATCAAGGTTTATCCAGAAATGATCTTAGAATTTCGGCATCATAATACACCATTTAGGAAAAAAATGCTGCCCATTAACTGCAATAAACGGAGGAATCCACAAGGTAACTAAAAAATGGACATAAAAATATTTAGAAAATTTCCGGACTTGGAAAAAATGAAAAGTTCTTATTTATTTTTTTTAATTCCTTTAAAAAAATTTGGAAATTTTTATTTATTTATTTTTTGTAGTTTTTTAATAAATATTTTTTGACAATTTTTTGTATTTGAAAAATTTCGAAATTTTTTGGACTAAGAAATAAATTTGAAGATTTTTTAGACTTTTGTCTATTTATTAAAATAAACATGTGTTAACATTTGCAGAGCTTATTCTCATGGTTAACTAGCATTAAATTTTTTTTGCATTAAAGGTCTTGAAGAACATGAATATTTTTCAAGAATTTAATTGTTTATGAAAATATGTTGAGCTAGGCACACTCCCGTTATTTATTCATTTACACCTTCTATGACACAAAATAAATTATTTTCGTATTTTATTTTAGTTCAAAATACTATTGAGCAATTGAAAAGTTTTTGATTGAGTATTTGAGAATATAAATTACGATTTTATAAGCATTATTAAGAGACGAACCTATGTAAGTCAATGCTATATTAGCCGAGTTTAGGTTAAACATGGCTGCGATTCTCGCTTGACCGCACTGTATCTATCAAGCCACTGTAGAATGAGTGCGACGGTGAGGGCCTCTTCGGACGGCACAGGAAGCTTCCCAAGTCCGACGGCAAAAGCCTAGCTTTCCAACCCAGCTATCAGAAGACGGGGTTCACGTTCACATTACCCAAAAGTCAATATAGTTGAACGTTTGAAAGGACATGAAATGTTTTCTTTGGCGTGTGAATGACTATAGAATCTATCTTATGGTATCTATGGTATGCAACTTTAACGATAAAAATCTGATTTTTATCGTTAAAGTCACATACCATACTTCCGCGTTATTAAAATACTTTTTGCATCTAGAGTGCTTTTTGGTGTTCTGATTTGTTAATGGCAGGGAATCACACTTGATTTCATAAAACTAAATTAGTAGAGGGGTTGTGAGGGGGAGAAAAACCAGGCGACTTATTCTCCAGATTTTTAATGGCTGGCCGAGCACTTTCGCCCATTCGGGCATCTTCAGGGCGACGTGGAACCATGAGGTCCAGCCCTCCTTTGTTTCAAAATTATTTGATTTATTTCCATAGGCAACATTACTTTCACAATGCATTTCCGACCAGGTGCCAACTGAGCACAAAACATCGATGTTTGAAAACACTGGTATTAGCAACACTGATTTTTGACACGCAGTGGATGTCTATAGGTAGGTTATATTTATGTGCCCATTAATTATTTTATTACTATTTTCCGTTCAGCGAGTAGCGAGAGTACGCGCGTTGCTGATTCCAACATGAGAGAAGAAAACTTTTATAGACCTCTTGAAAAGCATTTGGATGTAATTAATAAGGAGTGTATCGCAATGGAAAAGTCGGCGACTCAGTTTTCCGTCGCTCTCACAATGGAAGTAAGACCAAATTTCAAACCATTTGCCAGAATCAAGATGCGCAATTTCTGCTAATTGGTGGTAATTAAATTTCACTCTCTCCAGATACTGAAGGTCCTCATTCACAAACTCAAGAGTGCGGACGAATTGTTCCGTCTACTATTCAACAGAATAACTTACGTTGGCAGCTTCTACGACGGCCTACGAGTTAAGGAAGCGACGGAATTCGACTTGAACGTCGTCCTGAAAATGCCGTTGGATTATGACAAGATTGAGGTTATTCGACCTTTAATTTAATATTACTTCCATGTTTACGTAGTAAATGGTAGTTTTGCGATCGTCCGTAAAGTCGAATTCGGAATGTAGGTGAATTTGGAAGAAATGTTTATATTACTGTACTCAGAAACACTTTCTGAACAAGTGTCTATCTGAGGTCAGAAATGACATAAATCGTCATAGCTTCGTGAAAATGAATGAAACTATCAGAGAATGTTGTGCTAGTGATTGTGAAATTTGGCCATTTTCGGATTTTGGACAACACGCAGTACTTCTGAGACATAAGCGTTATAAGTTTTTCTATTTCGATTATCAGAGGCCATAAGAGTCAATATTGTTAAACGTTTTGGTCTTAAAATGTTATGGAATGGCCAAATGCTATGGAACTTGAAATTGATTTTTTGAAATCAGAATCTTCACTTGCATTCTCAGATTATTTACCTAGTCCAATCAAAAAAAGGGAGTAATGGATTAGTTTAGTGGGCAAGTATTTCGGTCCTTCCTGACCGTGAGAAATGACTCGTGAACTCCTTTAACTTCGAAACTAATATTGACGGTTTTGAAATCTTCAGAAGCTAATGTCTTATCGTGCTGCACGTCTGTGAGGCGCAGCAGTCCCTATTTCCTCTATTGGGCCGCTGGTTATTAATATGATGTATACCAGATGCTTTAGCTTGATACTCGACAAAAGCTCGTTGCCACTGTCAAATGTGAAACGGGTAGTAGACACGTTTCTTTATATTTCGACTTGAGAACCCTCCCTTCATTTTCTCTGTTTTATTGGCAGTTAGCAGAATGGCTCTTTGGGTGAAAGAGACCTTTCAGTACGTTGAAATTCGACAAGTTTGTAACTGTACAATTTTCAGGTCACTAGGGAATCAAAATATCCAGGCTTTGTGAAAATGAACGTAAAGAATGCGAAGTACACAGGCGATAAACTGGCAAAGCATCTATTTGAAACTAAGTAAGTGGATTTTATGTCAAGGCCCTTTTTATTATAGAAGAGTAGGTTTGCATGTTTCTATGAAATTCCATTCAAATATGATTGTGTTTTTCTGTTCTAGCATTGAGGAGAAAATCTTGAGTTAGAATTATTGATAGTAAACTATCAAGCAATTGTTTGTTCTTATTAATTTTTCTTCCAGTCAAGTTTTCAAATGGGTGGATCAATCTGGCTATTTGTCACACATGAAGGTCCTGAGATGGTGGGAGAGTATTTTCTCAAAAATGGGCCACTACGGTGAACAGAACCTTGAAGTCAATGGCCGGATATACCATGTAAGTTTCTTTAAAAGTTTGCAAATAGAATGGAATCCAATCCACAGGGATTCTATTGGCTATTTTATATTTACAGTTGGAACACGCTCCTAATAGTTATCTATGAGATTCTTGAAGAAATGTTCTCAAATTTAGTATCTATTGGAAAATTAAATTTTGTGGAAATTCGATTTTCACAGTACTATACCTGGAATAACTTTCTGAACATGATTGTGTCTGTGAGACCGTGGTAATGATAAAAGTGACATAAATCGCTACGTCTCCCTTAAAAATGAATGTAACTTGCCGAAGTTTTAAGAGAATGTTCTCCCGGTGAATGAGCAAAAAATCAGCCTTTATTGAATGTTGGATTCACTGTACATTCAATGTTTTTTCTGTTTTTTATTTTTACAGTTTTTTTTTAAAGTTTTTAGTCATTATTTTGAAAGTTTTGGGAACTTGAAATGTTCGTTATGGCGAGCAGATGGCCCTTGAGTTTTTACCTATTGGCTCACACACCGTGCTTCCACGTTATGAGCTTTTTCACAATTTCACTTGAAAGTGTTTTGATTGTTACAGGAGTTTTATCGATATATTTGAATGCTCAAGGTCTTGAAATGTTTGGGGCGGCGATTGAATGATGCCTTCTTATCATGTGGGTTACATACAGTACTGCCGCATTATTTGCATATTGGCTATATTCCGATTTTTAAAGACTGAAAAATGAATATATTTGAACGCTGGGGTGCTTTAAATGTGTCAATATGACAGCTGAATACACAGCCTGATTTTTATCACCTGGGTCAAATACAGTTCTTCCGAGTTATTCGCATTTTCAGTTATTTATATGAGCACTTTAGTATTTTTGGGTTTCTATGCTATAAATATGCTCATATTTCACAAAACTTTCCTTATATCGTTTGGATCAGTATAGACGGTTTTTCTCACTATTTCGATCCTTACAATATATTTGACACTTGAAGTCTTTAAATGTTTGTAATGGCGATTGAAGGGCGCCTGATCTTCACCGCTAGAGTCACACACCGTACATCCGAGCTATCTGGTCATTTTTTCTATTAGAAATATTCAAATTCCCCAAATGTATAAGATTTGAACGTTTAATGTCATTCAACGTTTTCTTTTGGGAGTGAATGACGATCAATTTTTAATTGTTAAGGTCACATACTGTACTTCGCCTTATTGAAATATTGTTAGCATTTCGGACGTTTTTTAGCTGCAAAAATTATTTGAGCGCTCAAAGTATAGGAATCTACTTTAACTGCGGGAAAACATGCTTGACTTAGTGTACCAAAATTTGAACAGAAATATTGTGATTATGATGGGTTCTCATCTGGTATTGAACAAATCCATCGTAGTAAACAAAGACAACATGACAAAAACGGACGACTGTGAATAAAGATGGATTTATTTTCAAACATTCCATCGTCCACAGCACATAGGGAATTATTTCGTCTGTTCGTTTTTATTCGTCTGATTCAACAACATTTACAAAGCAGAAAAATGTAAAAACCTACTATATAGTTAAATTACAGGAATTGCCTGGGTATATGCCCTGATATTCGTATGAAATCCTGGGTCTATTTCACTTGAACTTTTCGTGCCCCTGCTCCTAGAGCGCTCTGTTCACTTTCTGAACACCTGTCGGTGCAACTGTTTGTTGTCTGTCTCTGTCTTTCTGTCCTCACGCCCCTCTGTCCGTATCCATGTTCATGGTGAAACTGTGAGGAATATCGTCATATCTCCCAGAAAAATCATTTGAATTTTATCCAATATTTTCAGAAAATGTCCTCCCAGTGCAAATAAGATGATGTGATTGATAACGATAAGTGCCACTCATTACTTCCAGGATATGAAAAACATTATTTGTTTATTGTGATTTTTACAGGTCATAAAAATCGTTTTGATAATAATTTTCCTGATGGCGAGCCGTGATGTTTGATCTTACTCTTTGTTTCACACACTCTACTTCCATGTTGTGAGCTTTTTTGTGGGTGTCTTCTTTTGGTTGCAACAATCAATATCTTTGAACGCTGGAGGTTTTTAATTGTTTGTAACAATGAGTGAAAACACCTTTTTGGGTTTCGTTGCTATAAAAATGATCTCATTTCACAAAATTTGGCTTGTATCATTTGCCTCACATACTGGACTTCCATGTTAATTACCTAATTCGTGCGTTTTTCTATTTTTGGGTGTCTGGCTGGTTTTTCATTTGTAAAACGGGGATTGTATGCAAAGCTTTTCCTTTCAACAACTATTTATTTGATTTGGCGACAGAAATATTGAAAAAAAGTCTTGACTCAGGAGAACGCGAAATTAAGAATACATGAACGGCACGAACGAAGGACTGTTGAAATTCTGATTTTTTTGTTGTAAACAATCCGTTGCCACAGACATCACATATGAGTCTGCCGGTTGTTGACCACTGAAGGTGTTTGTGCATTTACAGCATGTGATGCCACACATTGAAGGTTGTTGTGTACTGACGTTGGAGTCTTTCTACGAGTTTATGATTGGTTATACCTGTTAACGACTCATACATGGAAGTACTGTGTAATCTATGCACACCACTTGTTTTCTCTGGTGTCTACTGAGCTAGTCCTCGTTTTGAAAATAACTCCGTAGCTAATGCGGTTGGTGGGGCGAATACTTGTTCATGTTTAGATCTCTTTTCACAAGGCAGGACCAGCAACTACTGTTTGGATCGTCGGTGATGGAAAGCATATTGACATTGACTTGGTCCCTGTGATGGAGTTTACCAAAGATCATCGCCCTCCTCCATTAATCACATGGAAGAATCAGGTACACATCACCTCATAATGTTGATCCCATTGTCAATATTCATTAATTCATTATTTGAAAATTGCTTCGTACCACTCCTTCATGTTAAAGCTGAAATATTTTCAATTGTTCTGCTCGAAATCTGATTTTAGGAAGATTTGTGGTATGTGGTTCCTAAAAGGTTTGAAGAGAATGAAGCCTTGTGGCGTCTCAGTTTTCCAGTTCAAGAGAAGAGAATCATGAACGGCCTATACAGTTTGAAAATTACCAACCGATTTTTGAAGGTGAAATTAACTCTTACCATGTTTTTTTTTCTTTTTATGAGAATTGCCGGATTTTTTCTTCATTATTCAATAATAAACCACTGTAATCGCCCAAGAAAAGAAATTTTCTAACCCCCTCAAAATTTGATGTTTTACGTTTCAAGGCGAGAATATCCAATAAAAAAAATTCTGTCTGTCCGCTGTACCCATCAACACTTTTCCGAACAAACTATAACAGCTACATTCTTGAACTTTTCACCAAAAATCAATCTTGGTCCTACGACGGCCCAATTCTTGAACCAACTTGCCAGCTCAATTTGAAGGGTATTTTTGAGGGGGAGAAAATTCGTATATCCCAAGGTTTTTCAGAAAAATGTGTATTGGGTATCAATTTCTACAGATTTTTGGACGCTGAATCGAATGAGACCATCGCGGGGTCGATAGCATTATTGGTTCTCGAGTTATCGCAGCTTTTGTGTCGAATTTGGGAGATTTTCAGAAATTTGGCATGAGGGTATAACTCGAGAGTTCTAGGAGCTATAAAAATAGTTTTATACTCATTGGAATGCTCGTCGAACACTTTATTCAACTATACCATAAGGCGAAAATTTCTGAATTTAATTTGGTAGTTAAGAAAAATAAAAATGATTAAAATTACAATAGTTGCTACGGAGTTTTCCCCTATAGTTACCATCTGTTTTTCGGTGGGAACGTTCACAAATGTTCGGAATAATTACTATCACAAATGGATAGTCTTCTGAAATTTTATTTGAAGCGAAGGAATAATAAACCACTGTACAATCATTTGCAGCGTTTTTTTTATTGATAATACACAATTACAGAGGTACCGGGACGCGGCCGAATGGAAAGAGTTGGCATCATACTACATTAAGACCATTTTCCTGTGGGAGGCCCACACCAAAGAAAGTGAATACTTTCAGAAGAATAAAGGATTCCTTTTTGTCTATGTGAGTTCCTTAATGGATCTATTAATTAAAATTACATCGCCTGGAAGTTGCGAAATGTTGCCCTTAACTACATCCTACTCTTTATGGATGTAGAGTAATGACTGGAAGCCTACATTTTGAAGAAGGTTAGGTTTTCATTAGGTACCTTGAGTTGGTGGGGTGACGTAAGCTAGGGGAGAGCAGGTGAAAATGTGGAGCTTAGTGTATTAAAGGGGTTCGGCCCAAGCTCCCTTCGAGGAGAACGAACCAACAGATGGCGCTGAAAATCACATGGACTACAGTGGCTTGACAGTTCTATGAAAATAAGTTGAGCTTGGCACACTCTCGTTATTTATTAATTTACACCTTCTACGACACAAAATAAATTATTTTCGTATTTGATTCTATTTGTTGTGGATTTGTCGCTTTTTTCGTTCTTCGTTGTTGGGGTAGAGGGGGAGAAAACCACGGCGACCTGTTCTCCCGTTTTTTTATTGCTGGCCTGCCAAGCACTTCCGCCCATTCGGGCATCATCAGGGCTACTTGAATGTTTCACAGGGATTAGGGCAATCTAAATAAAATGACCAATTAACTGCTGCTATATTCGATAAAATATAGGACATTGGATATTGCAAATTTGTATAAATTAATTCCTAGCCAATCGATAAATAGAAAATATTAGCTAAGACAATGTGATCCACAAGGGTAATGCTCTTGCATCGGTGAACACACGTGCAGGCTTACCTCAGATCTGCCTGGAAGTTGATTTCAATAGGTGCAAGTCTAACCATTAAGGATCCCGACAATGAATACGTGTCCAATATGAATAATATAATTTAAATCGAAAAAATGTAATGTGCGCAAGCATGATCACGGACTCGAGTCACTTTGCGCTTAAAAGACAGGTCTTCAAAATGCAAGTAGACGGGCTGAAAGATAGTCCTTAGGGAAGAGTATCATTGGATCTACTCTCGTGCAAAACCGATACACTTTGTGCAGTGTTAATCATCTTCTTATGATTGTCGCATTATTCATATAGTTATTGCAGTGAGGGAAGATAAATACTTGGTGACTCTTCCTCCATCGTTCCTTGTATTCAGTTCATAAGTATCTGATGGACCTATGTAGCTCTAAAGATGCCCGAACGATCAAAAGATCTAGCCAAATAAAAGAAAACAAACCCCGCATGTCAACCATAGTAACCTCCCCCTTTTGAAGTCGGTTATAAAGGAACGATGGAGAAAGAATCGCTAAGTTTATCTCCTCTTCACCCCAATAACAATGTTACTCATGTTACCCAATTACTTATTCTTTTTTCAGTTTCTTGAAAAACTGCACGAATATCTGAATAAGGGAGAACTTCCATTTTTCTGGGATAAGCAGATGAACTTGTTCTCCAAAATCAAACCCATAAGTCTGAAGAATTATGCTGACTGCGTCAAGCGACAAAAACTGAAATTGGAGCGGCTATTACAGGAGGATAACCGCCTGGAACTAGATAGTTTTATTTACAAGTTGTTTCATTCGCCTTCTGCCCGGAGTAGGTTTTATTCCTATTATGAGGAACCCTTTCGTTAAAATACTATCATTCTCTTCCTAGGGTAAATTCTCAAACTACTGCAGTGTTTTGAGAGCTCAAGTGACAAGTTGACTCAGTTTCCGCCAACTATTTTCTTTACTCATGTTAGACTCAACTTGTCACGACATCCACAATTGTTTGTATGAAGTCTGGCCAATGATTTGAAAAAAAAAACTCCTTTTTTTTATAGGAACTCCAGACAATGAATATGAATTTGTCGAGACTTGGGAGGACAGCAGCGAGTTTGGTGTACCTGATTCAAGTACTCAGCAAGGTTTAACAACAGAAGCTGGATTGACAAAATGGCATATAATTGCCGCTGGGGCTCTTGTGACTGGTGCGATAATCCTATCCCTATTTAAAAAGAACCAAAAGGGGAGTTCTTAAATACTCAACAAAATGGCTGAAAGAGGCAAAAATTACACCCAATTTGATAGTAGTTTCTACAGTTATTTTACCCCTACTTATGTTTTATAACGATTCTTTTCCAGTCTGTGAAACACCCTGTTCTTTCGTTCTAAGATTTTCACAATTTCAAGTTTCAACTTTTACAGCCATTATTGAGAATTTGCATTTAAAAATAAAAATGCAAAAGCACAAGACACGCAGATAGTTGAATGATGGCGCAAAGGCCTGAAATTACATCTGTAAAACTCTGGGTTTTTAGCTTGACTCAACTCGAAGGGAGCTACTACGTAGTCTACATCAGCAATAATTATCTAGCCTTGAGCATAGGGCAGCGAAATAGTTTCCACAGAAAAGTGTTAATGGTGTACGGACAGATTTTTTTTTTTATAGAATAGTTGGATTCTACATGCTTTGAAAAAACGTTCTATGTAAAACATCAAATTTCGAGGAGGTTGGATTTTTTCGTGAGCGAATACAATGGTTTATTATTGCATAATGAACTAAAATGTCTGTATGACAGAACACTAGTTATTCACGTCTCATTGATTTCAACATTTAAATATACGACTCACTTGGCCATTTTTGCACGATTATATCCTCCTAACGGGCGAAATCGAATTATTTTGGGACTTAATTAAGGAAATTAATTAAGGTTCTTCTGCTTCAATTAGTCGAAATACTACTTCACTTGATGTCACATTTCATGATTCCACAGATTTCCGAATTTCCGCGTTTTATGGCACTGTAAAATGTCATCCATTGATTAAGTTACAGTCCTTTGTTTCTGGGCAAAATGACCGTGTTGGGCGTTAATAAACAAAATTCTTTTGGTCATTAGTTTATTTTCAATTTTTGAGCTTCCATAGCCTATTACTTACATGATCATCAACCATGGATATTAGCCGGCAAAAACGATCATGGACAATTTAGTTGTTTTTTTAAACAAAAAGTGAAGTAAAAATTAAATATAACTATAACAAACACTGAAATTGAGCAGAATAGTAAAAAAAAAAAAAAAAACAGTGTCGTCCACACTAGTTCTCTATTGTAAATCTACAAACCATGCTTATCATTACATACAATGTGGTCAAGCTGAAAATTAAATTCCTTCTTTTTCTCTTGCAACAGTTGTGCCCAAGATTCCTAGAAGAATGTAAAACCTTTTCCCTGCTTATAATTTTCTCTCCGAACACTAAAATTTTATTTTCATAACGTTAGTCCCTTTTTTGTTAAAGGCTATTAATATTCACACCGCTTTCCACATTCACATAGAAAAGGTACAGATACTGAGTTCATTTTTCACCAAGACATCATAATCATGATGACAATCCTTATCGGTAGAACAAAAAGAAAATCCACAGTGATAATCCCACTTTATTATCGTAGTCTGATGAACAAAACATTTTTTAAAATCCAGAGCCAGAGAGTCCTAGATTCACACCAGGGTCATAACTTACCTAGTGCGCTCTGTTTACAGAAAGTTCTACATATTTAAAATACTCTTTTGCCAAATCAAATTATTGTAACATAACCATTTCGCCTGAAAATATCAGAGGGAATCTTCAATGAAACAGCCTGATTAGGAGGCATACGAGTTAGTTACTTGAGACAAAACAGTGTCTCGACACGCCTGGTGAACATTTTTTATGTCAAAGGATTGGTTAGCATGACTGTATGCTGCCCGCCGCTTTCCACGCGAACTATTTTCCGTCCTTGTAGCTGTTTCCCTTTGACTTGAGTCGGCGACCATAGATCCACATCATCGCCAACGCCGAGCATTGCTGAGCCCATACCCCATGAGTAGAGAGTTCCTAGGTTAAAAAAAGAAGTGAATTTATGAAAAATATTGCTGTGGACCCTATGGCTCCTATGTGGAACAGGCGAAAGTGCTCAGCCAGCAAATAAAGAATCGGAGAAAGAGTTGCCTGGTTGTTCTCCCCTCACACCCCCTGGACATAAAAAAATGCAAGGACAAGGGTAAGAAAAATATTGTTATCAAACAGTTACACACCGGTAACCTGGGTTCCAGACTCTACTCCTTTAATCAAGAGAACAATAATTCTAAACTGTGAAGAGAAAGATGAGTAGTTTTTGATGTCTTACCATCGCGTGCAAGTGCATATGAAGTAAAACTGCCGCATGTAATATCTTGGATTCTTAGGCCTGGGCCAACATCTACTTTTTTGGGCACTGGAGCATCGTCGCAGTCTTTGCCGAGACCCAACCGTCCGTACTCCTTCCGCCCAAGGACATAAACTTCTCCTTAAAAAAGAAGGGGAAAAATTTACAAGTAATGTCTTCTATTTGTTCTGGTTGTTCCTAGCATCTGAATATGTTCATACTGAAGAAGTGCATAAAGAGTTTCCTACAGTTTTATTTTCCTAATGAGAGAGTGATGAGGTGGAAGTGATTCAAACGAGTAAAGGAACATCTATGTTGCCATAAAGATGTACTTGGCCGAGTAAAAACCAGTGGTGTACATAGATCACACAGTACTTCCATGTTTGAGTCGGTAACAGGTATAACCAATAATAAAATTAAAATAATCATACGAAGCCCGAACCGTTAATTTACAACTCAAATTTCAAGAATTTTTCTGGGAGATATGGGAATATTTGTTACTCAGACCATAGACAGATGGACGTGAGGACAGACGGACACTCTGACAGACAAACAAATGGACGTACACAGACACTTGTTCAGAAAGAGAGGAGAGCGCTCTATGATCAGGTGCGCGAAACGGTCAGTTTCAGATAAAGCTGAGAGAGGATTTCTAAGGAATACACCTCTACTCGGGCAGTTTCCTCTTTTTTAAAGATGTATTGTGGGTTTTGTATTTTTTCTTGTTTCTGCTTTTGAAACCTTGTTGAATTATACAAAAATCAACATACAGACGAAATAATTTTCACTTTTCTATGGACAATGTTATGACTGAAAATAAATCCACTTTCATCCTCCACAAAACGTTTTGGCATGTTGGATTAGTTCAAATCAAGATGAAAACCCATGGCATTTATGTGTACTACCTTATACTATATACTAGACCTTGAGTGTTCAATTTTTGTGGCCAAAAAGAATTCTAGATGCAAACAATATTTTATTGACCCGGAATTACGTTATGTGACTTTAACAATAAAAATCTATTGTCATTCACCCGCTAAAGAAAACATTTCATGACCTTTTAAACGTTCAACTGCATTGACTTTAGGGCAATATGAATATTTCTGCTCCAAAAAATTACTGGATAGCAAGGATGTACGGCGTGTGACCCTAGCAGTAAAGACCAGGCATCATTCCCTCGTCATACAAATATTACAGACTTCCAGCGTCAAATATATTCTTTGTTAGGTTGCCGTCGCAATTGCTGTAGAGGGAAATCAGTCGCCTGGTTTTTCTCCCCGTCAAATATATTGATATTTGCGGCCTGTAAAAAGCTCAACAGCGAAAAATAGGGTCAAGGCGGAAGTATGGTATGTGATCAAAACAATACAAAACAAGTGTTCTAACGTGGTCATAGTTGGTCATATTTAAAGCAAGGTGCCCAAAAGTTACAAAAGCGCTAGAATAAAATAACTGAAAATGCATTTTAAGAGGAAGTACTGCATGTGTTCCCAATAATAAAAATCAAGCAATATCCAGCTGTCATATAGGAAAATTTAAAGTCTCCCAGTGTTCATATATTTACTCTTGCGGTCCATAAAAATCTCAAAATTTAAAAAATACCATAAGGCGGAAGTACTGTGTGTTACCCAAATTATACAAAAAGTTTTGTGTCATATTTAAAGCAATGAGACCCAAAAATTACGAATAAAATAACTGAAAATGCGTTTTGCAAGAAGTACTGCGTGTGACCCCAAAAATAAAAATGAAGCAATATTCAGCTGTCATATAGAAACATTTTATGCCCTCCAGCGTTCAAATATATTCACTTTTGCGGTCTATAAAAATCAAAATGCGAATAACGCGGAGGTACTGTATGTGACCGACTTGATAAAAATCAGGCATCATTCAATTGCCGACCCCAACATTTCTAGACCTTGAACGTTAAAATACATTGAGTTTGGCGGCCTGTAAAAATGGCCATTTATGTCATTTTGTGACCACAGACAGACGGACACACAAGACACTTGTTCAGAAAGTGATTTTGAGTACAGTTCTATAAATATTTCTTCCAACAGGACCTCGGTTCCAAATTCGACTTTTCAGACGATTTCAATACTTCCATTTACTACGTAAACATGGAAGTAAAAACACATAAGTTTCACCGTGACATAGTCTGAATAATTTACCTTCACTGGTGAGTGCGACCGTATGATGTTCACCCCCAGCGATTTTTTTCCAATCTTTCCCTGCAAAGCTCGGAGCCATTACAGGATGGAAATATAAGTTGTCTTCAACTCCTGAAAAAGCAAAGAACGTGGATGATAAGCCTTATCAACTGTTACAATCATTCTTAAACAGCACAAGAACAGTGAAACCACTTACGACTAATGTGGAAACAGAAAACAGAATAATGAAAATAAATTATCGCACAACTTAAAGAAGAATGTTATTATTGAAGTAAAAAGTTTAAATTTGCTGATTATTCAATTCAGAACCTTTCAAAACTTGACATCAGATGATGGGCAATTACAAAAAGTGAAATGACATTTTCAATTTTTGTTATCAGAGTCCAAAATCGATGCAGTGGACAAATGCTAAACAATTTTGGACAGCTCAAAAAACACAAGGTATTGATTGATGATTCAACTTGACTCCTAACCTTTTAGTAGACATAACAATATAGGTACTTACTGAAACTAATAGTCTCAGATACTGAAGCGCGGACAAGGAACCCTAAGAGATTTCCTCTCTTGCAAAGTTAATTTTACGAGATATTATCCTTCATTGAGAGGTGATAAATTTATGATTTTTGAAATGTACGTTTTGCCTATGTAATTATTATTCTACTTGACTGGAAATAACCTCCAAATAGAGAACGACAAAATAAGCACAAAATAGAATAAATACGCACCCAACTGTTTGTAGTTGTTCAAACCCCAGACGTGGATGTTGCCGAATTTGTCTTTAGCGAGAGTATTGTACGACCCAGCCCAAACTTCAACGAACTTCCCGACGAATTTTGGCTTATTACGAATTATCATAGGAGTCAGAAGGGTAACTGAAAGAATAATTATACGATAATTATACCACTTGCAAGAGAAAGTTTTCATGTATCAATTTACTTGAACAAATAGAAACACTAATGGGGAATTAGCATCAATTGTTTTTTCCAAATGGGATCATTATAATCATTATACATTTAAACAACACTATCTCCAAGTGAAATCGGAATTCTAAAAACAATTGAAGGAAGAATCTTTGAGAGAAGTGAAGCACGATCAAAAAGACTTTTTAAAAAATAATAAAACCGACTTCAAAAATATTTGCCTGTAAAATAAACTCTGAAAAGGAAAAAATGAAGTCGGTTAATAAAAATAATGTCCCAACTTCGCAGCAACTCATTAGCCAACTACACATTTTAAGGAATACTTTACTACTCGTATTGACCTGACCACTTCCTGATTGATTGGATCACCTCCCCTAATAATATAAAAATGACTATTTTTCATTTCCCAAATGATTAAAAGACTTTCCTTTCACCTCTGAATCGCCTCCAGATTGATAATTTTTTGGAGACGGCGCCACAAATGCTGATTTGCTCTGTTCAAGAATCATGAAAACTTATGATATTTATATTCTTACTGATTCGGAATCTATAGGCTTCTCCAATACAATATAAGAGAGGCGCCGACTCCAAAAAATGATCAATCTGGAGGCGATTCAGAGGTGAAAGGAAAGTCTTTTGTGGAGAAAAACCAGGCGACTCATTCTCCAATTCTTTACGATAATGAATACTAAATGATATATATAATTAGGTCGCCCTGAGGATGCCCGAATGGGCGAAAGTGCTCGGCCAGCTAATAAAGAATTGGAGAATGAGTCGCCTGGTTTTTCTCTACCTCACAACCCCCGGACATCAAGAAATGCGACGAGAAGGAAAAGAGGAAAGTCTTTTGATCATTTGAAATAGGAGAAATGAGAAATAGGATTTTTTTTATTATTAGGGGAGGTGATCCAATCAATCAGGAAGTGGTCAGGTTAATACGAGTAGTAAAGTAGTCCTTAAAATGTGTAGAATAACGAGATTACCTCTTCTCCATTTTTTTCTTTTTATTACGGCGAGTACTTTCACCCGTTCGGGCTTTTTCAGGGCATTATAGGACCAAGGGTACCTATGGCCCCCTCTATGGAAATGGAGAAGAGGTCGCCTCGTTATTCTCCCCCTCAACCTGCAGAAAGAAGTAATACGACCACCTGGAGAAGAAATTAAAATGTGTAGTTGGCGAATGAGTTGCTGCGAAGTTGGGACATTTTCGCTATTTTTTCCTTTTCAGAGTTTATTTTACAGGCAAATATTTTTGAAGTCGGTTATATTTTTTTAAAAGTTTTTTTTATTTTTCTCTTTTTAGTGTCTTACAATCATGGACAGCTCTCTTCACAGAATTTTCCCAAGCTTTCATTATTGTGTTCTTGTCACTTACTACTAACCGTCCAAACTAAATTCATAAATCAGTTGAGCGTTGAAGTTCTAAAGTATAATGATTACCTAACTACCTTCAATGTTATTATATGTTGATTGAGAGTAAGTTTGAACGTTTGGAATATTCCATCCACTGATTTGGGTCTCTTGGTCAACATACCGGATGCTTTCATCCCATTGATCCACCTTATAAACTTATAACCTTATAAACTTTACACAAATTCACTCGTTCTTTATTTCTCAAACGATAATAGAGTTATGATTTTCTCAAGCGTAACCGCAATCACACTGAATGAGAGAATCGAATTTCCGAAATTCGCCATATGTTTGTGCATTATAATGATGTTTTTTGGCCTTCAAAACAATGTTATTTCTAGAAAATTTAGCGCTGAATTCAAATATATTAACGACAATGCTAAGACTAACGTAGTTTTTTTTCTACAAGCATAAATAGTCCGAAAAACGTGATTTTGAAACAAATTTTTTAGAAATACGGCCTAAAAAGTATCTACTTCGAGTCCAATCAATACCAAATTTGGATGACGAAAACTAGACTCAACTTTTAACCAAACAGTCCCAAATCAGTGGATGGACTATTCCAAACGTTCACATTCATTCTCAATAAACATAATAACATTGAAAGTAGTTAGGTAATCATCATAATTTAGATCTTCAGTGTTCAACTGATTAATGAATTTTTTTGGGTGGGTTAGTAGAAGGTGACAAAAACACAATAAAGAAAGCTTGGGCAAATTTTGTGAAGAGAGCTGTCCATAATTGTAAGACACTAAAAAGAGAAAAATGAAAAAACTTTAAAAAACTACTTCAAAATTATTTACCAATAAAATAAACTCCTACCTAACTAAAACCTAAAATGAAAAGGAAAAAATAATGGAAATCTCCCAACTTTGCAGCTACTTATTAACCAAGGACCCATTTCAAGGACTACTGTACTACTCGTATTGACCTGACCACTTCCTGATTGATTGGATCACCTCCCCTAATAATATAGAAATTACTATTTCTCATTTCCCAAATGATTGAAACACTTTCCTTTCACCCCTGAATCGCCTCCAGATTGATCACTTTTTGGAGTCGACGCCTCTCGGGTTGAATGACTCCCAGATGATTAGTCTTTTTTAACAGATGCGATTTTGGGCCTTTGAGCCATTGTTCGGTTATGTAGTTCACATGTGAAAAAATGTGATGGAAAAATATGTTACAAAGTAATTTCTTTTTCAACTACAAAACAAAAGGAGAAATGTGATGACTATGAAAAGAATTCCTAGAAATCTAAACGCATATAGGCTTCACATAAGGTGGAAAACATTTCACTTATAGCTAATGAGATTTAATCAATTATACCAGGTCCTTGTCGGCTATCGCGAGTTGACGTTCGCTCTGAAACGCGTCCAAGTTGCCCTTGCTCCCCACAACCAGCAGTGTATATGTTCCCATCAATGCCCAACAAGACTAAATGATGAGCGCCAGATGCAACACGAGTAAATTTCATGCGTGTATTCAGCAGTACTGGCTTTTTCTCCAAGCTAGTCTTAAGTAGACCAAGGAGTCCACGATTATCCTGTAAAGGAGAAAGTAAGCAAAGAATAAATTAAACTAACCTTACAGTACTTTACACGTGTTATCTACGTGATGATCACAATATTTCTACTCAACTTGTCAACATAGGAGTAAAATAGCCCTGCTTCATTGTACTAACATGACAGACATTTAGACTGACATTTAGATATTTAGACTGACATTTAGACATGACAGACTGACATATTTAGCAGCAAAATCGTAACTATTCTTACCCTGAATGTACCGAACACGTACACAGAGCCGTTTTCAAGAAGAGCTGCTGTGTGCGAATCTCCAGCAGAAACTTGAACAACTTTTCCCGGTATATCTACAGGACCAGGAATCCATTCCGTACCATCCTCATCAATAGTTTCACGCCCTAGAGCTCCCTCGTCATTACAACCAAATGTTATTAACTGTAACAAAGAACACATTACATATTCCATTTCCGTCTTTCAAGTAAAGAAAAAAGCATTTTTTAATTGATAAACTAGGACTGGAAGAATTAATTAACTCAATTTTCCAATGTTTGTCTCAAAATTGAGGCCTCCTGCGGCCAAGGGAGATTTAATTCTCCTGGTTGAGTAACATTGTTGTGACCATTAGTTTCTTTTCTTACTAAGAAAATAACGCTGCAAATGACTGTACAATGGTTTAATATTCCTTCGCTTCAATAATGAAAATCTGAATTTTTCGCCTTTCGGTATCGTTGAAGAGAGTGTTAGACGAGCATTCCAACGAGTACAGAACGATTTTATAGCTCCCAGAACTCTCGAGTGAAACCCTCTTGGCAAATTTCTGGAAATCTCACAAATTCGGCACAAAAGCTGCGATAACTCGAGAACCAATAAAGCTATTGACCCCGTGATGGTCTTAATCGATTCAGCGTCCAAACATCTATATACCCAAACATTGATACCCAATATACATTTTTCTGATCCCCTAATAATAAATAAAAAATTCCTATTTCTCATTTCTCCTATTTCAAATGATCAAAAGACTTTCCTTTGACCTCTGAATCGCCTCCAGATTGATCATTTTTTGGAGTCGGCGCCTCTCTTATATCTCTCTCTTGTATTGGAGAAGCCTATAGATTCCGAATCAGTAAGAATATAAATATCATGAGTTTTCATGATTCTTGAACAGAGCAAATCAGCATTTGTGGCGCCGTCTCCAAAAAATCATCAATCTGGAGGCGATTCAGAGGTGAAAGGAAAGTCTTTTAATCATTTGGGAAATGAGAAATAGTAATTTTTATATTATTAGGGGAGGTGATCCAATCAATTAGGAAGTGGTAAGGTCAATACGAATAGTAAAGTAGTCCTTAAAATGTGCAGTTGGCGAATGAGTGGCTGCAATGTTCGGAAATTTTTGTTATTTTTCCTTTTCAGAGTTTATTTTATAGGCAAATATTTTTGAAGTCGGTTTTATTTTTTAAAAAAAAGTTTTTTCATTCAGAAGTTATGGGGTCTCAAACCCACCACCCATCCATGTCCATGAAAACATTGATTGCTGCCTTATTATGCCACATACAATTGATTTTGGTTTATTATTCAATAATAAACCATTGTAATCGCCCAAGAAACAAAATTTCTTACCCCCTCCTCAAAATTTGATGTTTTACGTTTCAAGGCATGTAGAATCCGGACATCCAATAAAACAAATTCTGTCCGTCCGCCGTTAGCAGTTTTCCAGCCAAACTGTAAGAGCTAAAAATTTGAAGTTTTCACCAAAAATCAATCTCGGTCCTACGACGGCCCAATTCTTGGACCAACTTGCTAGCTCAATTTTAAGGGTATTTTTGGGGGGTTCTGAGGGGGAGAAAATTCATATTTTCCAAGGTTTTTCAGAAAAATGTGTACGTGGTATCAAATTATATAGATTTTTGGACGCTGAATCGAATGAGACCATCGCAGGGTCTATAGCTTTATTGGTTCTCGAGTTATCGCAGCTTTTGTGCCGAATTTGGGAGATTTTTAGAAATTTGACATGAGGGTATAACTCGAGAGTTCTTCGAGCTATAAAAATCTTTCTATACTCATTGGCAGGTCTGAGGTTGAGGAAGGTTTCCCATCATCTAGAGACGGCCTAAAAAGCGAACTAACACCATTCTGGAAAGTGAAAAATGACCTAACCATTGATAGAGATTTTGTGTTAAAAGGATGCCAACTTTTTGTGCCAAAAGGTGCAAGAAAATTAGTGCTGACTCAACTTCCCCCGTGTCATCAGGGAATAGAAAAGACAAAGCGTCGAGCAAGACAGACAGTTTACTGGCCAGGCATTTTCGAATGATATTAAAAACATGATAGAAGCCTGTGAGCTATGCCAAAAAACCAGACCTTCCCTCCAGAAGGAACCAATGATATGTGATCCCTTACCAGAACACCCCTTCTTCGAGGTGTCGATGGATTTATTCTCAGCAGGCGGAAAATACTTCATGGTATACGTCGACAGACTGTCCGGGTGGCCTATTGTATGTCAATTCAGAACACGATGTCCGGATAGTAAAACCATCAAAACTGCCCTTTGCAGAATATTTGCTGACACCGGAGTGCCAATTCGAGTGAGATGTGACAATGGACCGCAATTTGCAAAAGCAGCAGACTTTAGACGGTTCTTGAAAGAGTGGAACGTCAACCTGTCACCTTCCTCTCCACATCTCCCTCAGAGCAACGGACATGCGGAAGCGGGAGTAAAATCGACGAAAACATTAATCCTGAAGAACCTGAAAAATGGGTATCTTGACAACGAAAATTACGCGGCAGGATTGTTGGGATTCCGGAACACGCCAACAGCCAGTCGATGGTCACCAGCGCAGGTGCTATTCGGACACCCCTTGCATTCACTGGTTCCAGCTCATCACACAGCATTCACACAGAAATGGCTAAAAGCTGCCGACATCGCCAATCGAGAAGTTGCCCGCCAGATGTTAGCAGAAAAATACAATTCAAATGCCAAAGAAGTAGCCCCCCTAAAATTGGGCTCATGGGTTAGGATACAACACCCGATCACTAAGAAATAGGACCTGTGCGAAAAAATAGTGGGAATAGGCCCATACAGGAAATAAAAAACACAATAAAAACTCCCAGCGGGAGGGTGTATGGACGTAGTAGAAGACACCTCAAGAAGGCTCCGAAGGGGGCGGAAGAAGATAAAAAGGGAGATGTGCTAGGTTGCTATCCCTCGTAGCAAGCAATTTATGTTTACAACTACAGAATAAAAGTTCCGTATTGTTCTATCCTTTATACGAACAATATTCATTGATCATAACAGGTACTAAAATGATTACCTCGTATCTTACTGATTACCAAGATACGAGTTTATCAGGTGATGGTTCTGTCAGATGACCAAGAACGAGGTTATCATTTAGGTCGCTAGCAACCAGAAAATCAATATTCCACCGAAATTTGAATCATGGGGCGATGAGATACGAGGTTCTCATTCTAGAAATGCTAAAAAATGAAACTGGCTAAAAATTAAGATACGATAAGGTATTTGAAAGTCGAATGAACGCGGCAACAAGGGAGTTGATAGCTCTTCAGAGATCGTGGCGAAGAAGGCGTTCTCAAGGTGACTACGAGCTGACGGACCGGGGGCCGAGAGGAGACTCGGTTTCGATCTTGGCTCATGTTGAGCAGTAAATGCCTTGGACAGGGCCGCCAGGTTAGCCTCTTGACTGTCAATGAAAAACCTCTTGAAGGGGAAGTTTCCCACAAGCAATTCTCCAAGTTGAATATTTATCGGCGGGATGTTGCACTAATACTAGCCGTAATCCGGTAGCGCACGACACGGGCCGCAAAGTTAGCCTCGGTCTGTGCCTGAGTAGGCAAAGGTCTGGCGTTGACCTTGTGAAGAAACGTACAGTTAGCAGTCGGTGTTCAGGCTTGATTGTTGGCCATAGGTCCCTACCGATCACAGGTCGCAGCAGGACAAGAGGGCGTCCATTTTGTCAAGAAGAACTTCTTTGTGGACACCTGGGAAGGTCCACTATTTCCCTCTTGCGAGTGGCCCGATTTCTTCTTGGCAGGTACAGCTGTGGTAGTTAGGGCGCTTATTAGCCCGTTGTCCTTGTCCGGGTGATATGCTCACTTTGAGAGCTAGGGCAGGTAGTGAAAATAAGCAGGGAGTGTGCCTATGTATATATAGGCTCCCACACACGCGCGCGGGCGCGCTCTGTAGGTATCGGCCCTTTCGTCTCTTTGCCTACCTGCCTTCTGATGCAATACCCTACGCATCAGAAAATGAAAATCATTCCACCGCCATTGTAATTCATGATTACCAATCCGAGCCGCTTTTCTCTGTTTTGGTGAGCCTTAAAAGGCCCATAACCTTCGTGGAAACTTGTATTGTGAGGTGCACATGGAACCATACTGGTTTTAGCCTGCATTCATTTATAAACCATTTAAATTTGACAAATAAAGAGGTATTCAAGACTCACCTTATGGTCAGATGTGAGGCAGACTGTATGCATGCCACCTACAGCAACGTCAATAATATTTTCTACGCCAGGCACTATTGCTGGCAACGATTTTTCTATTACTTCCATCGTGAGGCCCAATTGTCCAGCCATTCCATCACCTACAACTAACACCGAGGCTGGAGTGTTGACCTGTCTTGTACTTGCAATGACACCATTTGTCGCTGAAAATTGTCAACATTCAATGAAAGCAAAATAAGGAATAACATGTATGAAACTCACATTTTAATTAAATTGATTGAATGTGGTAAAACTCACCAATTTCTGGTCTAATCGATGACTTGCGTGACTTAGCAGGCGCTGGTGCAGGAGGCTCAGGTTCAGAAATGGCAGCTATAGAACGCTTCCGCACCTGCCTTTTTGCAGGAGCCATCTGATGGGAAAACGTCAATATACTTAGTTCGAATGATTCATTACACCATAATAGACGAATAGGTACACTCAAGGTTCAAATTAATATCAACCTCAATTGTAAGGGTATTTCTAGGAGGTTTTGAAGGGGAGAAAATTCGTACGTTCGAACGTATTTCAGACAAAGGCTTGACTTCAAAATTATTTGCTTATGAAATAACTTTGAAAAGGAAAAAATTACAAAAATGTTCCAACTCCAAAGCAACTCAATCATCAACTTCACATTTTAAGGACTACTTCAATCTTGAATAATTGGACGACCTCCCTTAATAATATTAATATAATAGACATTTAACGTACGACATAACGCAACATAACGTAAAATTGCTCCATTGTTTTGTTTTTGATGTAATTTTGTTCATAATTTACCTGCCTATGAGGGCATAGCTCCAATTTTTGTTAGCATTCTGATATGGCGTGTAGAGAAGAAAGTGTACCTAATAAAAAAGTGATGCTGATTTTCACTTTTTTTGAGGTTTTTCGACACCGTTCCCAAATATGAACACTATTGCACTTCGAAGTACTTAGCAAGAGCTTTCCAACTATGGTAAAAAATCAATTTTAGGTGGCATAATAAGGGAGCAATCGATATTTTTATGGACCGTTTGAGACCTCAAAACTTCTAAACTAAAACAGTTTTCTCATAGTTTGTAAACGCTGGAGGCGATTCACAGGTGAAAGGAAAGTCTTTTAATAATTTGGGAAATGAGAAATAGTCATTCTTATATTATTAGGCGCGGTGATCCAATCAATCAAGAAGCGGTCAGGTCTATAGGAGTTATTAAAACATTGTTTGCACCTAGAGTTCTTTTTGGCCACAAAAATTGTTTGAACACTCAAGGTCTAGTATATAGTATAGTATACAGTATAAGGTAGTATACTATAAATACGTGGGTTTTCTCTTGATTTGAACTAATGCAACATGCCGAAAACGTTTTTTGGAGAATGAAAGTGGATTTATTTTCAATCATAACATTGCCTATAGAAAAGTGAAAATTATTTCGTCTGTTTGTTGATTTTTTTATAATTCAACAAGGTTTCAAAAGCAGAAAAATTAGAAAACCTACAATACATAATTAAATAAGAGGAAACTGCCTGAGTAGAGGTGTATTCCTTATCTGAAACTGATCGTTTTGCGCGCCTGCTCCTAGAGCCCTCTGCTCTCTTCCTGAACAAGTGTCTGTCTACGTCCATTTGTTTGTCTGTCAGTGTGCCCATCTGTCCTCGCGTCCATCGGTCGATGGACTGAGTGACAAATATTCCCATCTCGCACAGAAAAATTCTTAAAATTTGAGTTGTAAATTCACGTTGCGGCCTTCGTTCGAATAGGTATTCTAATTTTATTATTTTTTCTTGTCCAGGTGGTCGTATTACTTCTTTCTGCAGGTTGAGGGGGAGAATAACGAGACGACCTCTTCTCAATTTTTTTCTTTTTATTACGCCGAGTACTTAAGCCCGAACGTACGAAAGTACTCGGCGTAATAAAAAGAAAAAAATGGAGAAGAGGTCGTCTCGTTATTCTCCCCCTCAACCTGCAGAAAGAAATTTTATTATTGGTTATACAAATGTTACTGACTCAAACATGGAAGTACTGTGCGATCTATGCACACCACTGGTTTAATAGGCAAATAGTTCTGATGTTGGTTTTATTTTTCACTATAGGATCATTGAGTGATTCATTGAGGCGTCGTCAAAAGGAGTTTACCAGAAAACCTGTTACGTAAGTGATTATACTATTATATTTAAGCAGCTTTTGTCATTGTTCTCCTCATAATCGCCCTTGACTTGTGCAGCTTGGATGCGAAACCTCAAACCTCCGACGAAGTCAGTGTTCCTGCAGTGCCCACCCGATCAGATTAATTCACGTTTTTCTTTTTTGTTTCATTCCCCAGATGATGAACAATAAATTAATTCTAACATTATAAAGTAAGAACTTATTAATACCATCAGTAAGTAACGTCGCATGTTAGAATGAACTCAGGTAATCTGGGCACGTTCCCGTTGTTTTTAACATTACAAGCACAAGTTACCAATAACTACGTTAAATTCAATTATTTAATTTAATGAGTGGAACTACATTGTTAAAAGGAATTAATTTGACAGTTAGAAGACGAATCATTCATGGAAATAGGCACGGTAATATTGGCGGGAATAGGTGCTGTAAAAATTTGGATTCGAATTCAAACCAAAGAAATTAATACATTGATATCACCAACTAGGTAGGGATTAGATAGAGGAGGCCACGCAATAGTTTTTATAAAATAGGAATACTCAGTTCAAAAAATCATGATATTGGACGGGATCAGGGAATAAAGTAATGGCAGGAATAAAATGAGTTTAAATCGTTCGTCAGTTAAGAAATACGAAGCAATTTGCATAAGGAATGGACAGATTGGAGGGTAATAAAACGGAGTAACATACCTTAACAGAGATAAAATAAGGGCGGTAATAAATTATCGAAGAGCCCAGAACTTTGAGATAGCTTTCAAAAAGGGACTATGCTCGAATCCCACACGAAGCGGTCACTCTCACTACCACGAATCTGAGATCTGAGTCTGAGGTCTGAGTTCTGAGATGAAAAGAAGAAGCACCCGCTCCCGTTAGCGTTGGCTTCACGACCAAGTAGATACGGATAACCACGAACGTAACGTTACAAGTTGGTTTCAACCCAAGGTAGATAGATATAGGAGGTACGCTGGTAACTCTGTAGCCAATGAAAAGTGCGAATGGGTATGACGTCATAATGAATCCCAAGTCCCACTTGGTAATGGAGATTGGATTGATTTCACCTACTTAATACACAAGTAAAACTGATTATTGATTTTTGTGAGCATTTTATTTTAACTTTTAATGCTCGTTTTGGTTATTTACGTAAATAATAATTGGTAAATAACGTTAGGGTGATATAAACCTTCAAAAAATGAATCAAGATGGTCAGACTTACCAGAATTTCAAAAAAAAAAATAGGGAAACAACAATGCCAGTTTAAACTAGTTCACTTTTGAACATTATTATTAATCATTATTATTAAAACATATTAGGAATATTGAAACAAAACATAATTGTGACGTGGGAAATAAATAAAATTGTTTTTGAAAACTCATTATAAACTTGTATTTTTAACAGTAATTATTTTTCTTTTTTTTCATACTTCCTATCTGGAAAATTAGTGGATCGTTCAAGGGGTTTTTGTTGTGCCCTTTGTGCATTTAAATATTTTATCCTCAGCAGTATGCGCATTTTGCAAAAAGATTCTATCAACTTGTTGTCAATTTGAAGAGAAGATGCAACTTTTGATGTAACGTATTCCGTTGTTTTTTTGCAGTTGGTGGGTATTTTATCTTTTGTATTATAAAGTAGGTTTGTAATTTTCGACTAAGTCATAGCCGACATGACCATTCCAACTTTCGATGTTCTTCAAGATTTGTAACTTTCATCGTGGATTACTTCACCAAAAGTCGTTAATTCAGATTTTTGAATAGACCGAACGAACGGTAATTTAACTTAAGATTTTCTCCGAGTAGTGTACCTATCCATTTTTCAAAATTTTATGTGGTATTCAACAACATCGGTAAAATGTACACCAAAAAATCTCATTCTCCAACTTTACACATTCTCTTCATTCATGTACCTAGGGCAAAAGAATGAAGCATATAATCATGGAAATACACACCATAATCAATCATTATGCTAAATTTGAACAAAATTGGAATAAAAAAATGTTTCACAAAAAAACCAAGGGGTACCTCTGCAATTTTTTAAAACTTATCAGTTGTTGATTTTTTACTCTCCTATAAGTACAGATAAAAACCTGCAGTTTTCAGGAAAGTTGTTTTTTACCAGAAAATGAAGAGAAAAAAGTACAAAACACGCACAAACAATGAAAAAGAGTTTAAACTCGTAAATTAATAAGTGGTTTCGTAGTTTGCTTGAGGGGAATTCAAGAAATACTGACGAGTGTTTTATGGTAGGAAAGACTTCTCCCTTCAACAGGTAGAATTTCAACCCTCCAAATAAAAGAGAAAGGTAGAAGAAGGGTTTAATTTTGTAAAGGGTAGGGGCCTCGGGTCTGTGCTCTAGGGGTTCAAAATGTACTTGTCAGTGAGAGGATTTAAGAATTAAGGATTTAAGACAAATTTATTCATCGTACTGGGTTGGTGAGGGGGAGAAGAACTAGGCGACATGTTCTCCGATTTTTTATTAACTGGCCGAGTACTTTCGCCCCTTCGGGCATCCTCGGGGCGATGTGGAACCATAGGTTACCACAGCCCCTATGGTAACGCCCCTGTGGTAACCTATGGTTCCACATCGCCCTGAGGATGCCCGAAGGGGCGAAAGTGCTCGGCCAGTAAATAAAAAATCGGAGAACATGTCGCCTAGTTCTTCTCCCCCTCACCAACCCAGTACAATGAGAAATGCGACGACTCAACCAAGAAATTTATTCAGCAACATAAAACATATAAATTAATACACAATAGAAAAATAACGAATAATAGGTTCAGCAATAGGCAATCGCCCGTGAGAGGGATTCAATATGACGTAATAGCGTCCTTAGCAACCGATTTGGAGAGGGGGTCGCCCTTAGTTACCAGCGTACCTCCTCAATCTATCTACCTTGGGTTTCAACCAAGGCACCGACCAAGGTTGATATATCCATCTACCTTGGGCACCGACCACCGAGGGCAGATCGGAGCCAGCATAGTTGCTTCGCAGTGTTGCCTTCACTCAAACGGCCATCGATTCCCAACGTAGGTAATATTTAACATAAAGCATGGAAAGACGTTCGGCTTGTCTGAAGTGTTAGTTTTTCGAAACCGAGGAAGTGTGAAATTTCTAGAGGTTAGTTTGAAAGTTGGCGGGTTGAACATTATCTTGTTCTGTTATCTTATCACACCTGCAGTTTCTCGGTCAGTTCTGTAATCCGTGGCTTTCATGGCATTATGATAACTAGTTTATTGCTAATCAACTGAATTCGGGTGAATCAATGATTTTATTTATGATCATTTATCGCAGAAAGTTTGTTCACGTAAAGAAATCGATCGTTGCTACTGTTGAAAGTTATCCAGATTGTTCGAATCCCTCTTCTAGTGTTCAAAGAGTGAACGGTTTCGTCAAAATTCTATTTTGCAGATCTCGTCGTTCGAAATTCTGCTATCCTCTTTATGCTAATGGCTACGAAATCATACTTGTCCGATTGCAGCGTGCATATTAATACCTGCGCTCTAACTCAGTGATCCAACAACAAAAAAGAATAAAAAACATGATATTTCGGCTGTTTCAATTTTTGCCTCCTGTCGACGTTTTGCTTGTGCAAGTCGTCCTACCGGCATCTATCGTCCTCGGGTTCATTTACATCGCACAAAGGTTTCCCACTCAGTCGTCGAGAGCGATCCTACTGAAATTAAGAGGTGCCAAAAAGAAACACAATTGGAAAGCGCTGAAATCATCGCAGGTAAGCTTTCCTAACTATTTGATTTCTTCGTTAACCCATTGTAACTGTAGTTCCCATCTCCATTCTGTTGTGATTTGTTGCATATCCATTTGATTCGACGTGGGGATGAGGTTGAGACATTATCGGCAACGTTATCTCATTTTGAATTTCTATATTTCTAGCGCTTTTGCCACTCTGGCCCTCTTCAGGAAACATCTTTTGTATAAAAGTTTTTAAAAAATAGGTCTTGTAAGTACCTCCACAAGGCTGGGATTGTCATGAACAGGGAATTTTCTAAAACACGTACGCTTTTTGAACCTAGAGTCTAATAAATTAAAATAAATAGGGGAATCGTTTTAATTTATTAGACTCTAGGTTCAAAAAGCAGACGTGTTTTAGAAAATTCCCTGCTCATGACAATTCGAGCCTTGTGGAGCTACATACAGGACCTATTTTAAAAAAACAACGTTTATATAGAAGATGTTTCCTGAAGAAGCCCAGAGTGGCGAAAGCGCTAGAAATATTGAAATTCAAATGAGATAACGTCGACGATAATGTCTTAACCTCATCACCACGTCGTCTCCATTCTGTGTCTTTCATTTCGTTCTCACTTCTACCTATTATTTATAAGATGGTTTTATCATTCTTGTTGCATATTATATTGATTTTGGCTCGTACCCATGTAGCAGAAATGAAAAACATAAAGATAATCCATTGATCCATTGATAATCCAAACCATTGATCCAATATTGGTCTGAGGCAATGCTGCCCTAGAATCAAACATTTTGATACCTTTAGTTTAAAAAAATTATTGTAATAATGGCACTTTCTAAACGTGGATGTTCATTTTTATACATATCATGTCGATCAATATGAATTTTGAAACGATTATACGGGCTGAGAGAACTAGAATCCATGTGAGAACTGACCGAAGCTTGTGGTTTGCAGGACCACCTGTGTGTCTCTGCTAAGAGATTGCTCAAATTGTCTTATGAATGCTAAACTCTAGATCTGATCATTATTGCTATATTTGGGGTACCGATCTTCTCGTATTTTCAGTATCGATGCAGCAGCTGTGAGCTACTTCTTACAACAGCCGATGCCTATTGGTGCGATTATTGCTGCGCATATGCTGATGGTACCTGCCTGAGAAAAGTGAACGATTCCATACGATGCAAGTTGCTATATGATGACACCAAAAGCCCTATGAAACATCAATACATATCTGGTTTGTTAATAAGTGCTTCTTCATTCAATGTGATCTACAGCATATTCTAACTTGTTATAAAACATTATAACCAAATTATAGGAAATTTAATGGACGGCACAGAGTGCGACATTTGCGGAGAAGAATGTGTAGGAGATCTGCGATGTATTTGGTGCCACAGGACAGTACACACTTCCTGCAGGCAGATGCTAGGCGAGGTAAATTTCTACTTTTCCCGC
Source organism: Tupiocoris notatus (assembly GCA_037159825.1). Classification (NCBI taxonomy): domain Eukaryota; kingdom Metazoa; phylum Arthropoda; class Insecta; order Hemiptera; family Miridae; genus Tupiocoris; species Tupiocoris notatus. The sequence continues at coordinate 89,441 of JASJUZ010000106.1, forward strand.
ACAGTCTTTACCTCATGTATTGCACACAAATAAAACGATCTGTTCAACTAGGAGCATTTTCTAAATTTTTGTGCACTTTATATCAAGCACTTTGGAATGATGCCTGCATTAGTAGCTACAACGACACATACACACACATCATGTAGGAGTACCTGAACTTACATTTCCCCATCTTTTAGAGTTAGATGTCTCTAGAACAACAATTTAAAATATTCTGAATCATGGTATTTTATGGTCCACTTCATTACTAATTTCATTGATGGACTACGAAATTTAACTGGTTTCATTTTTATTGAGGGAGGCAAATTTAGTGACTCTATCTCCTTGGTCCGTTTTAATTGTCTAGATCTTTCGCCCGGTCGAGCATCTTCATGGCCTACACCATCTATAGGTACCTAATGGACATGTAGCCCTGAAGAGGCCCAAACGGGGCAAAAGAACTAGTCAATTAAAAGGAATCATAGAGAAAGAGTCGCCAAGTTCAACTCCCTCTTCACCTCAATAACTATGTGAAAATGTGACTAACAGTAGTTCCATTGTTGTTGGTAATAATTGCAGATTTGCGACTTTGGAAAATTGAAGAATGTCATCATCCCTCCCCAGTGTGTGGCCAAACCTGTGAAAAAAAAGGGCAAAAACGTGGTGTATTCTTTGACGAATCCGCCATGGTCAAAATTGTGGACTCCTTTATTCATCATTGGTAAGCGTTAGCTCTCCCAACTATTTCCATTTAATTCTGAGAAATTCAAAATGATTCCTGTACAAATTTATTATTAGATTAACTTAAAATAACATAAGAATGTGCAAATGTCCTAATGTTAGTGCTACTACTTTTCTATCCTGCTTTCAGCCAATAAGAAATCTGGGGATAACATGGGAGAGGAGGTTCTTTCCTCATTTCGATCGATTCTTAACCCTCTTCAGGTATGAAGTTACACATTATGGTCCGCTTGAAATTTTCACAAAAAATCAACCTCGGTCCTACGACGGCCCAATTCTTGAACCACATTGCTAGCTCAATTTTAAAGGTATTTTTGGAGGGTTTTGAGGGGGAGAAAATTCATATTTTCCATGGTTTTTCAGAAAAATGTTTATTTTGTATCAAATTCTATAGATTTTTGGACGCTGAATCGAATGAGACCATCGCGGGGTACAGCCGTACGGCTGGCGTACGGTGGAAGTACTATGTCCAGATAGAATCATACAAGGCCGCAACGTTAGTTTACAATACTATTAATAAACGCTGCAAATGATTGTACAGTGGTTTATTATTCCTTTGCTTCAATAATGACTTAAGAAGACTATCCATTTGTGATTTTAATTATTCCGAACATTTGTGAACGTTTCGACCGAAAAACAGATGGTAACTATAGGGGAAACCTCCGTAGCAAGCAACTATTGTAATTTTAATCATTTTTATTTTTCTTAATTTCCCAATTAAAAGCTAAAGTTATTGCCTAACGTTACAGCTGGAGAGAGTGTTTGACGACCATTCCAATGAGTATAGAACGATTTTTATAGCTCCAAGAACTCTCGAGTTATACCCTCATGTCGAATTTCTGAAAATACCCCAACTTCGGTACAAAAGCTGCTATAACTCGAGAACCAATAAAGCTATCGACCCCGCGATGGTCTCATTCGATTCAGCGTCCAAAAATCTATATAATCTGATACCTCGTACACATTTTTCTGAAAAACCTTGGAAAATATGAATTTTCTCCCCCTCAAAACCCCCCAAAAATACCTTTAAAATTGAGCTAGCAATGTGGTTCAAGAATTGGGCCGTCGTAGTACCGAGGATGATTTTTTGTGAAAATTTCCAGAATTTAGCTATTATAGTTTGGCCGGAAAACTGGACAGACAGAATTTTTTACTTCTATGTTTACGTTGTAAATGAATGTATTGAGATCATCTGAAAAGTCGAATTTGGAACCGAGGTCCTGTTGGAAATTGTTGACATTTTCATGTCATTACCGTGGCACACAACCTAAAAATCGTTACGTGACTAAATAGCGTAACGAAATAGCGTTACAAAACAGTCCATAAACAATAGTTGGTACGAAGTTTTATTCTATAGTTATCAATCTAATTTTCGGTGGGAACGTTCACATATTATGTTCTATAATGGATAGTCTTCTTAAATCATTATTGAAGTAAAGGAATAATAAACCACTGTACAATCAGTTGCAACTAAACTAGACTTTTTGACTCCGTTTGATTTGCCATTTTGACATTATTTGCATGTCTTTGCCGTGGCATTTAAATTGTGTAAATTCCACTTTTTTGTCGTCGAACACCAACGCAAGGACTAAGTACCTGATCATGGTCATCAAGTCTTATTACCAATTCTTTTATGATGAACACTACTATTAAAATTGCGACCTAATAATGAGGTACCTACCTAATTTGGTCGCTGATAAGGGAGGGGAAAGACATGAAAATGTCCAATGCGTTGCAGACTCGTATGCAAGCGTTCTCGTTTAAGTTATAATTTCTCAATGATGTTATCAAAGTTTCTGTGCGAGTGGAATTAACAGCGACGAGCACGTCTTTTTTCTTTTTCATAGAACTATACTCAAATCACTTTCTGAACAAGTGTGTGTGTCCGTCTGTCTGTGGTCACAAACTGACATAAATTGCCATATCTCCCTGAAAAATGAATGAAATTCAACGACATTTTCAGGAAATGTTTTCCTAGTAAATGAGCAAAATTAGGTTTTTTCAAAATTTGAAAAACACACTGTGCATTTGAGATATAAGGGTTCAAAGTTTTTTCTGTTTTGATTTTTACAGGCTATTAGTCAATATTTTTCTAGGTTTGAGGGCTTGAAATGTCGGTTATGGCAAGCAGAATACACCAGATTTTTTGTATATTGGTTCACATACAGTGCCTCTAGGTTATGAGCCTTTTTCACGATTTCACTAGTGCATGTTTTGCATTTTGATTTTTACAGGAACTCAATGTATTTGAAGGTTCAAGGCCGTAAAATGTTGGGGTCAGCGATTGAATAATGCCTGATTTTTATCAAGTGGGTGATATACAGTACTTCCGCGTTATTTGCATATACGCGCCAGGAGTTGACCACGGCAGCAACAGGATGCGCTTGTAGAATCGTACCTGTACACCCTCAATATCAGCACCGTATCTGAGTCCCCAGACTGAAGGGGCATAAAGGGAGCAACCTGACTACAGCGTTGAAGAGATACAGCCGTGCACTCCACGAAGAAATCCTGGCTCTTGTCAGCAATGAAACCATAGCAGCAGTGGAAGAGTTGGCACGGCTGACGAAGTGCTCCCTGGCGACAGCGAAAAAAGCAACAGAAGTTGTGAAGGGAACCCCCAGATAGGTGTACGATTTAACCTGTTCAAGCTCCTCACTGTTGAATAGCACCTGGCCTCTTCAGGCCACCACCTCTCCTGAAGCACATCAGCTTGGTCTTGGTGGTTAGTGTCAAGTTGTTTAATGAGCAGTACTGCTGCAGAGCCTCCAGCTTCCTATTAATGTCAATGACAGAGTCACCAAGAATAATACCTCCGATTAGCAGAAGAATTCGCACGATTGGGAAGTGAGGAGAGCTGGTAGAAACCCAGGCGCGAAGAAACCTCATAAACAGTTGAGACAAAATTATCGTATAGCATATCAATGCTGGGATCAGGAGAAGGACCAATAAGTCCGACTGATGGGCTAGTGGACATGAGGAACTCATATTTCCTCGACACGTCATCCGACCATCTTAGCATGCGCCTCGAAGAGCAAGGAACGCTCCTCAAATCCATCCAGGAAAAAGTGGCAAAGGCATGGAAGTGATCGAAGTCCGAGACCCAGAATGCAATCTACAACACTCTTTCCTGTAGATCAGCAGAAACTGAATTGCCCAGGGATATCAGCTGGCATATGGCCATTAAGAAGAAAGAGAGCATGACCTTCAAAGGTTTCAACAAAGTCAGGTGCTCTGGGGGATAAAACATTGTCAAGAGGATATCTGGGACCAAGAGCATGAGAATGCACATACTCATCTGAATAGGAATTAGATCGCCCACCCGAACGTTGAAGTCACCTTTAAACACAAACGTAGAGTCAGGGTACTCTCTCCGAACAGGTGTTTTCGGGCGTTTTATCAAATTTTTTAATCCGTTTTTTGCACACGTCAGCTAATTGGTGTTCTCGTCCGACTTGCTCGATCATTTTTCCTGTCTCTTCTACTCAAAAATTGTTCCTGCCGGCAGCTGTTAACAGGTTAGGCCACAGTGCTCGTACTATTTGCGGTGTTTACTTTGTTTCCTACTCATTTTCGTGGTTTTGCGTACCCTACGGCGTCCAACCTGGTGCCTAATTTTCATCGTTTTCTCTGGTGCCTCTAGTACGTACCGTCTCTTTTTGTGTTTTATGACCATTGTTTACGTATCGTCGGCTAAAGCGCTGGATTGGTGAGGGTAACGTAGTTTGCGAGGTTGATGGTGGAATCGCCAATTGCCACCAGACTGCGCGAACCGTTTGCCGCACCGCTGAATCTTCAAACTGACGCCCTGTGAATCGGGTTGGTGTGTGTGGACGCGACCGCAAGACCTTGTTGAATTATACAAAAATCCCAAAGAGACAAAGTAATTTCCAATGTTCTATGGACAATGTAATGATTAAAAACAAATCTACCTTCATTGCGGCAAATCGTTTTTGGCATGTTCTCATCGTTCTCTCTGTTGGAATAGTTCAATTCGAGATGAGACCCATCATAATCATTGTATAATATCATTTCTGTATATCAATTTAGTTATATGAAATCAACCATGATTTCCCGCCGCTAACAAACATTTCTTGACCTTGAGCTTCCAAATAATTTTTGCTGCCAAAAAGCATTCTCAATGCAAACAATATTTCGATAACTTGCCTACGTATTTCCAATGTTGATCATGTTCAAAACAAGTGTTTTGAAAAGTTGGTAACATTTAAAGCAAAGAGACTCGACGATTACAATAGAGCTCGAATAAAATAAATTAAAATGCGTAAAAATCAAAATACAAAATGAACACAAGTGAAATTGTGAAAAAAGCTCATAACGTGGAAGTACTGTGTGTGACCCATTATACAAAAATCGAGCATAATCTGCTTGTCGTAACAAAACATTTTTAGACCTACTCTTATTGCCAGTAAAAATCAAGACAGATAAAAATTTGAACGGGTATATCTCAAATGCACAGTGTGTTATTCAAAATTCCATAAAATGTGATTTTGTTCATTCACTAGGAGAACATTTCCTGAAAATTTGGTTGAGTTTCATTCATTTTGCTGGAGATATGGCGCTTTAAGTCAAGTTTTGACCAAGGACGGACGGACAGGCGAACGCAAAGACACTTGTTCAGAAAGTTATTCTGAGTCCATTACTATGGAAATTTCTTTTAACAAATTCAATGTTCCGAATTCGACTTCTCTGACGATTGCAATATTTCCATTTACTATTTCTTCCAAATTCACCTCCGTTCCAATTCGACTTTTCGGATTATCACAATACTTCCATTCACTACGTAAACATGGAAGTTAAAAAAATCAGAAATATTTTGGAATTAAAAACTTCTCAACCCATTGCTAACTTGCAGGGTTTTATATTTCACTTGCCATCCGTCATCATCGGTAACTACTGTCTTTGTTGTGTAGGTCGTCGATTTGTCTGAGAAAGATCCCTCGTTTTTATGCCAATTAATCATTGCTCTGCCGGAAGATGCAAAACCTCGTGTTTTGGTGGCAGGTGGCGATGGCACCGTTGCTTGGGTTCTCAGTACAATGAATCAGTTCAAGTTAGCCGTAAGTGTTATTTCTTGGTATTTCCTATTTTTCAGTGACTTGTTGTCCAATCATTTGATTGTCCGCCTAGTACTTTTGCCCCTTAGCGTACATGAATAATGCATAGTATAACCATTTATCATCTGTTTTGTTGCGATAGAGTAAAATTGAATTAAAATCTCGCTATCCCACCACAAATTAAATGGAAAATAAAAATGATCTTGGTTTTATGTGCTTCAATTTGCTTTCTTTTCGAACCTATTAAACGAAATGAAACAAATAAACCAATAAGTGACCAAAAATAGTAAAAACTGTATGCTCAGACGATCAGGAAGCAAAGCTAAAAAAGGAAGCACAGCCCAAAATTAAATACTTCAGTTACAAATAGTATCTATGTATCATAGGGGTACCTCTCAATGAATATGAGCTGCCTTGAAGATACCCGAATGAGCCAAAGATGTAGGTAGATTAAAATGATGAAAACGAAGAAATAGTCGCGAATTATTTACTCCCTCAAATTCCCTTACCACGAAAATGGAGTGAAACTCGAAACATTTTTTAGTGACGGCAAAATCCAGAACCCCGCTGTTCATTTAAACCGCTATTTCTTTCCGTAGGTATCGACTATGTGTTGTTACCAATTGCAGAAAAACGTGATAAGGTGGGCCTGGTATGAAACTAGCACCCACACCACTGATACCTGCTTATACGAGGCTTGTCCCAAAAGTAAGGTCTCCAAGCTCCTTGTGGAATTTTTTGTTTCAAAAGTTGGCTGCACTGCCGTAAAGCTTGGCTCATCCCCTTTCAGGTAAAAAAAAAAAAAAACTATCGGATCGGACGGTTAGTGCAGCTTTGACAAGCGATAACAATGAACGCTTCGAGGCCGTCCGCGTCCACCTCTCTATCAGTACACGCTCAGTGCAAAATCTGTGATCTGTTTTCTTCAGAACCGTGGTGAGACACCCTCCATCGACAATTGTGTGACAGTTATGGATCGACCAGTATGTCTATTAAAAATGTAAGAAAGTGGTGCAGAGAATTTGCAGAAGGGAGGACGGATATCCATGATGAGCCCAGAAGCGGAAGGCCTTCTTATTCTGACGATGTCAAGGAACAAGTTGAGTCTGTTCGTGAAGATCGACGTTTGACAGTTTGACAACTTGAAGAACAGCTTGACATACCCAAATCCACAATCAACAGAATCCTGAATGAACTTGGATACCGAAAATTGAGTGCAAGATGGGTGCCAAAGATGCTGACAGAGGATCACAAACGCCAACGCCTTGAGACGTCCCGCGAGGTTTTGCAGCTCTTTAGTGATGAAGGAGAAGGTTTCTTAGACTCCATCGTGACAGGTGACGAAACCTGGGTTTACCACTTCACCCCTCAGTCGAAACAGCAATCAATGGAGTGGAGGCATTCATTTTCCCCAAAAAAGAGAAAGTTTAAGGTGACTCAATCTGCAAGGAAAATCATGGCAAGTGTGTTTTGGGACAGGTAAGAAGTCCTTCTCATAGACTTCATGCCAACTGGGACCACCATAAACGCAGCAGCTTACTGTGAGACCTTACGAAAATTGAAGAAAGCCATAAAATCCAAAAGACCTGGGATGCTGACCAAGGGAGTGCGCCTCTTGCACGACAATGCTCGACCTCACGTGGCCCGGGACACAAAAGCTCTTTTGGATCAGTTCGGTTGGGACGTTCTCCCCCATCCCCCTTACAGCCCAGACCTCACCCCATCCGACTACCACTTGTTCACTTACCTGAAAAGACATTTGGGTGGAAAAAGGATGGAAGCAGACGAAGAAGTGAAGACTGCAGTGAAGGAATACTTTGAGAAAGAGGTGGACGGAAATTTTTACGAAGCAGGGATAAAAAAGCTACCAGATCGATTAAAAAAGTGCATCGATGTGAACGGTGACTACGTTGAAAAATAGTGAACATAATATACTGAATACATTCATGTCAAAGAAGTTCAATAAAAATATTTTTTCGATTTTTTAAAAATATGGAGACCTTACTTTTGGGACAAGCCTCGTAGGTGGATTAAACTACATTTTCCAATACTGCAGCTTCTCCGCGCCTCAAATGAGGCTATAACACTGTGTTGAAGCCTATGTTCCATTCCCTAGAGCACCTTTGATCCATGATAACCCTACTTATGGGCGATACACTCCTACTGGGATGCTTATGATGACCAAGCAAAATTTCCCAAATTTCATTCTCAAGTGGAATAGAAATGCTGCTAAAAAATCTCTGAAGCGCCGCAATTGGCAAAAGTTCTAGGTCACAATAAATTATTTAACTGTGAGATTGTTGCAGTATAATTAATTTTGTTTTCAGAGCTATCCTCCAGTAGCAATCATTCCCCTCGGAACAGGCAATGACCTCTCCCGCGTTCTTGAATGGGGTTCTGAAGAGCCGAAGCCATTCTCAGCTATTGATTATATCTCCCGAATCAAAACGGCCACAGAAGTATCTCTGGATCGGTGCGTTAGATCAGCTATAAGATAGAGCTCCATCTTTAAGTGTGCTATTAATATGAATTCTCCATAGCATACATTGTTCTCAGTTGAAAATTGTGATTCTCTTAGATGGAAAATCCAAATAACAAAATTGACGAGAAGGTCCTTACGGTTTTCCCCATCTGAGCCGAAGAAAATGCTGATGTACAACTACATGAGCATAGGAGTTGATGCCCTTGTGGCCCTGGATTTTCATCAAGCGAGGCACTCACGTTTTTATATCTACAGTAGCCGATTGATTAACAAGGTTAGTAAGGATCTATTCTCCGATTTTTAGTGGACACTTTTTACTTTTATGTTTACATGGTGAATGGAATTATTGCGATCGTCTGAGAAGTCGAATTTTGGAACCAAGGTCCTGTTGGAAGAAATGTTCATAGTACTTATATTCAGAAGAACTTTCTGAACAAGTGTCTTTTTGTCCAGGGGTTGTAAGGGCGAGAAAAACCAGGCGTTCCTGCACAGGGCTGTTGACCCTACGGCTCCACGTCGCCCTGAAGATGCCCGAATGGGTGAAAGTGCTCGGCCAGCCAATAAAAAATTGGAGAATGAGCCGTCTGGTTTTTCTCCACCTCACAACCCCCGGAAATCAAGAAATTGCGACGAGAAGGGAAAGAAGAAATATATTTGACGTTAGAGGTGTTCAATGTTTATAAAGGTGAGGGAATGACGCTAGGTCACGTACTCTACTTCCACGTTATCGAGATATTGTTTGCATCTAGAATGCTTTTCGGCTGCAAAAATTATCCCCCTCAATGTCTAGGATCGTTCGTTAACGGTGGGGAATCATGCTAGATTTCATATAACTAACCTTAATATACAGCAATCATAATGAATTATGATTATGATGGGTTTTCATTTGAATTGGACTGATTCCAAATAATAAACAAAGACAACATGACAGAAGCGTTTTGCTGTGAATGAAGTTCGATTTATTTCCAATCATTCCTTAGAAATCCTCTGTCAGTTTTACCTGACGTTTCGCTTGCCTGCTCTAGAGCGCTCTGCTCACTTTCTGAACATGAGTGTCTTTGTTCCGTTTGTTTGTCTGTCAGTGTGTCTGTCTGTCATTGGGTCCGTCTGTCTATGGTCACTGTGACAAATGATCGAACATGACATTTTCGACATGATCGAAATTTCATAACCTAACACACTCTGCTTCAGAGGTATAAGAATTAAAACATTATTTCATGTTGCCAGCCATAGAAGTCAGTATTTTTTCGATTGGTCAAAGCCTTGAAATGTTCTTCATGACAAGCAGATATCTAAATGATTTGATTTTTGTCTTTAACTTACACACAGCCTAGTATCATGTTATGAGCTTTTTTTGTGGGTATCTTTAAGGCATCAAAAATCAACATATTTGAACGCTGGAGGTTTTAAAATGCTTTAACGATTAGTGAATGACATCTGATGTGATCAAACTGGTTCGATAAGCAGTGAATAATATCCAAAGAAACGTACGATTTCTATATAAACATCAAAAGATGCTGCGCAATTAGTTCGTAAAATCAAATACGTCCTTTTTTGGTAGTTGTCTCACTCTGCGTCCGCGTTCCATAGAACAATCGCACTGTTGACCAGCTGCCTGTCGCCGAGAGACGCTGCGATACTGAACGTGAGGTATTAATGGCTGCAGGGAGGTAAAATATGAGCCCCACAGCGCAACCACACCGAATAACCACACTGGAATATATTTAAAAATAAATAAATACACAAAATAATCAAGAATAAAAACTGTCATTCAGTGTGACGACTGAACGACACTTGAGGCGGGTTTCTCGTACCACGATTAACTTTGACGGATCAACTATTTTTCTTCTGTTTGTGGATTAGGAGGGGGAGAGAAACCAGGCAACTCATTCTCCAATATTAAAAGCCAGCTCCACGTCGCCCTGATGATGCCCGGACGGGCGAAAGTACTCGGCCAGAAAATAAACAATTGGAGAATGAGTCGCCTGGTTTCTCTCCCCCTCCTAATTTACAGACAGAGAAAAATAGTTGATAGTGTTTATATTTAAAATATAAATCATTATTTCTTCATCAACAGGCTTTATACCTTCTGTATGGAACGCAGCAAGTCATGGAACGTGAATGTCATGGCTTAGAGAAAACTTTGGAGGTTTATTTGGATGGTCAAAAAATAGAGCTTCCAGAGATAGAATCCTTGGTACTTCTCAACATTCCCTGTTGGGGTGCCGGTGTGAAGCTGTGGCAACTTGGTTCAGGTATAGTTAGAGAACTCATAATCTTCATACGTTTATTTAGACAGGAAGCCTTGAGAATGCCCAAGTGGGAGAACGTGCTTTACCGGCTAGGATACGTTCTCTGGTTCTATTTAAAAAAAAAAAAAAACTGAGAGAACGTCTCGTTTAACCTCAAAACATTGGCGACACCTCAAAAAACGCTGCAAATGATTGTACAATGGTTTATTATTCCTTTGCTTCAATAATGATTCAAGAAGACTTATGACTTATGATAAGACTTATGAAGATTTATGATAGAAACTATTCCAAACATTTGTGAAAGTTCGCACCGAAAAACAGATTGGTAACTGTAGGGGAAAACTCCGTAGCAACTATTGTAATTTTAATCGTTTTTATTTTTCTTAATTTATTTTCAAATTAAAAGCAATTTTTTTTTGCCTAACGGTACAACTGGAGAGTGTTAGACAAACATTACATTGAGTATAGAATGATTTTTATAGCACCAAGAACTCCGAGTTATACCAAAGACCTGCCAAAGTTCTGAATACCTCCCAAGTTCATCATAAAAGCTGCGATAACTCGAGAACCAATTAAGCTATCGACCCCGCAGTGGTCTCATTCGATTCAGCGTCCAAAAATCTATAGAAATTGATGCCAAACACACCTTCGTCCAAAAAATCTTTGATGATATGAATTTTCTCCCCCTCAGAACCCCCCAAAATACCCTTAAAATTGAGTTAGCAATGTGGTTCAAGAAATGGGCCGTTGTGAGACCGAGATTGATTTTTGATGAAAATTTCAAGAATGTAGCTATTATAGTTTGGCTGGAAAAGTGTTGACGGCGTACGGCGGACAGACAGAATTTGTTTACTTAGTCGGATTCTACACGTCTTGAAACCTAAAACATCAAATTTTGAGGTATGGTTAGAAAACATTTGTTCTTGGGCGATTACAACGTCTTCGTCTTGCGCTTCGTATCAGGTCATGATGGTGAGGGAGAGAAAACCAGGCAACTCATTCTTCTTATTTTTATTTGCTAGTCAAGCTCTTTCAGTCTCCCTCGCAAACCTCACGTTTGCGCATTGCAATTATCCTGAGGAGGCCCAAATCGGTGAAAGTGCTCGGCCAGCCAAAAAAAAAATATATATATAAATATATTATACCTATATATATGTTGGTTTTTTGTTATGATGTTGGGGTTCTAGTTCTAAGGTTTTAGTTTCTTCATTATTTTCCTAAATTTTTTTCCTTCTGGTATTTCTCTTTAGTTTTTTGTTGGATTTGTTTGGTTTTCACGAAAATTTCAGGTGGAAATTCAGGAATTTGTTCTCTACTTTCATTCTGCTTTTCTCAAAGGGTTTCTTTTAATTTCTTAGTTTTGTTGAAAATTTCCTATAGCGATATAACTCGGTCTCTATGTTGCTGAATGTAATAGTTTGTTATTCTTTGTTCTATATCTATTGAATGGCAGGGTCATTTTTTATGTGTCCTGTCATTATCTTGAAAGGAGCTAATTTAGTTACACTATGGATACTATTGTTATAGCTTAGCAAGGCGTATTATATTTTTACTTGGATCGAATCTTTTTCAAACTCCTTTTGACTGCTAAGTAGCTGAAGGTGTTTTATCAGGGTGGAATGTAATCTTTCATACGGCGCATTGGATGTGGAACTCTGAGAGTTTGTGAAATGGGTGTTCACTTTATGAATTCGGAGTAGGTACTTCCTTCAGTAGCTCGTTGTTACATTCAGTTCCATTATCGCACACTGTTTTATAAGACCATGGTGGTTCATGAAATCTAGAATTTTTTGACATACCTCCATGCTAGCTTTGGATTGCACTGGGTATGCGTAAGCAAATTTAGAGAACTTGTCTATTAGAGTCAGACATTTTTTTCCTTTTATGGAGAACTTATCTATGTGGACGATATCCAAGGGTTTAGAGGGTGTTTCAGTGAGGTTAAATTTTGGTTTTAGAGGGTGCCTATCGTACTTACACTTCAGACAGGTTTCACATGGGTTTATTAAATCTTGAACAGCCTGTTTCTGATTTGGCCAGAAATATTTTATCTTTATTTCCTCGTATACCTCTTCTATTCCTCGATGGTTCGTTAGACCTTCATGATAATATTTTATTATTTCTATTTGTTCATCCTTGCTTTCTACGCTTTGCTTTCATATGAAAAATTCTCCGTAGCACTAATAAATAACTTCCAACAAGTTGCCATCAGCCTAACTAAGGTAACTAAAGTATTGCTAGACGTACTACGTCTAGCAATACGTAACTACGTAACTTGTTGGAAGTTGTTTATTAGTGCTACGGAGAATTTTTCGTATAGATCGTTATTAAAGTATATCCCTTACCAGCGTCCCGGGGATAAATATGTTTTTATGAATTCTACTGTTTGTTTTTCTGGACTCTCCTTCGGGAAAGTTACCATCATTTTGTTTTTATTATTTAAAGGACGTATGTATTTTCTCTACTTGGAATTCAGGGTTCAACCCTGTGGTTTCCTTCCTTCCTCCTCTCTCTTTCTGCGGGTTGAGGGGGAGAATAACGAGACGACCTCTTCTCCATTTTTTTCTTTTTTATTACGCCAAGTACTTTCGCCCGTTCGGGCTTCTTCAGGGCATTATAGGACCAATGGTACCTAAAGAAAGAGACCCTGTGGTTATTACTATTTGATTTTTAGTAGTAGAGGGGTTGTGAGGGGGAGAAAAACCAGGCGACTTATTCTCCAGATTTTTAATGGCTGGCCAAGCACTTTCCCTCCTTTTACATTTTACTTTACTTATCCTTTACTTTTGGATAAATATTCAGGGTTCATTATGTCTATTTTCTCTCCTTTTTTAGACGTTGGGTCAATGGTTTGCTTAGTTTAGCCAGGTCTTTTACGAATCGTCGATAGTATCCTAACAAACCTAGAAAGCTCTTTATTGCTTTTGGCGTGCTCGGAATAGGGTAATTTTTTATGGCCTCTATTTTTTCGGGATTGGGTTTTATCCCCCCACATAGTTTGTAGTACCATGTGATCACTTCTAGTCATTCTTAAGCCATATAGTATTTAATGTTAAATTCGCCCCTTTCTTGTCACCCCTGCATTTAAATCTAGTCCCATATTTATTTTAATTTATTAGACTCTAGGTTTAAAAAGCGGAAGTGTTCTAAAAATATTCCCAATTCATGACAATCCCAACCTTGTGGAGCTATTACTGGGCCTTATTTATTAAAAACTTTTATATAGAAGATGTTTCCTGAAGAGGCCCAGAGCGGCGAAAGCGCTAGAAGAGATATAAAAACAAAGTATGAGATAACGTCGCATTTATTGTCTCTACCTCAACCCCACGTCGAATCTAATGGATACGCGACAAACCACAACGTGATCTATGTAGAATCCTGTTTAGAATGCTTGTACGCACCACTCGGAGCTGACCTCGGTTGTGCTCTGTTATATTCTGTTCGCACCTGAGGCGATTTAAGTGGGCCTTGCCAGCTGGGAAGGCGTCATGAGTGGATTAAATGTATAGTTTGTCTGGGGCTTTATATTCCCTGGACCTTTTGGCGGTCCTTTGTCAGGCTTTTTATCGGAGGGAATCATTGATTAAGATGCTAGCTGCTTCGTCCATGCTACTGGGGTTTTTCGGTCTCAGGAACAAACCAAGTGGCTCATTAAAACCTTTTAGCATGCATTTCAACGCTAGCTTCCTTATATAATCTGCAATATTGATGGTCGCGATATTTCGGAAGTCAGATTCCAATTGTATTTTTGCAACAGCCACCGCAAGCTTTAGATTAAAGCGTTCATAAAATTTGTACCCGTCCTCGGATTGGTATTGCATAAGTGTGCACATTTCCTACACTAATCTATGGGATTCACGTTTGTCCCCGAAGTTATTTTGGAGTACTTTCTTGACCTCTTCCCATGTATCCGAAGGGTGTGAGAATACTACCACTGCAGCTCTCCCTTTTATTTTTGCAATGAGGCATTCGAGGAGATATGGGTTTTGAAAACTGTGTGGGTTCCGTTCATCGTGGAAGTTAATGATTAACCGGTCACAAGTGGTTATGAAACTAATGAGAAGCTCTGCTTCTCCATTAAAATCAGGAACCATGTCAAGGTATTCCCTTTGAAGGTTTCTTACAGCCATGATCCACTGTTTGTACGATACTGGCAGTGGATATTACAGGACTATGATGTTACGCAGGGCACTTTCAACAGTCCATGCTATACTGGCCGTTGTATGTGTGTGCCAATTTAGTGAGGTAGAAGAAAAAATTTTTATAATCCCCGCTCAAAATCTGATGTTTTACGTTTCAAGGCATGCAGAATCCGAATATCCAATACAAAGAATTCTGTCTGTCCGCCGTACGCCGTTAGCAGTTTTCGGGCCAAACTACAATAGCTAAATTCTTGAAATTTTCATTAAAAATCAATCTTGGTCCTACGACGGCCCTATTCTTGAACCAACTTGCTAGCTCAATTATAAGGGTATTTTTGGGGGGTTTTGAGGGGGAGAAAATTCATCTTTTCCAAGGTTTTTCAGAAAAAAGGGTACGTGGTATCAAATTATATAGATTTTTGGACGCTGAATCGAATGAGACCATTGTGGAGTCGATAGCTTCATTGGTTCTCGAGTAATCACAGCTTTTGTGACGACTATGGGAGATTTTCAGAAATTTGACATAAGGGTATAACTCAATAGTTCTTGGAGCTATAAAAATCGTTCTATACTCATTGGAATGGTCGTCAAACACTCTCTCCAGCTGTACCGTTAGGCAAAAAATTTAGTTGTTAATTAGGAAATTAAGACAAATAAAATTGATTAAAATTACAATAGTTGCTACGGATTTTTCCGGTAGTTACCAATCTGTTTTTCGGTGTGAACGTCACAAATGTTCGGAATAATTACTATCACAAATGGATAGTCTTTCTAAATCAATATTGAAGCGAAGGAATAATAAACCACTGTACAATCATTTGCAGCGTTTTTATTTTTTGTCTGTCTAGTATTAGTAGGTGCCCAAGTAATTAGCCTGGGTCTGGACGTATTTATCCGTAGACAAATGTGAAATGGTTTTTAGGAAAAAGCGTAAATAGTTGAGGTGATCCAACCATTCAGGAAGTGGTCCAATAATTCAGGAAGTGGTCAGCTCATTTGGAGGAGTAAAGTAGTTCTTAAAATGTGTAGTTTGTTATTGAGCTGCTGGAAGTTATGACGTTTCTCTATTTGTTCCTTTTCAGAGTTTATTCTATAGCAAATAATTTTGGAGTCGGTTTTATTCTTTGAAACAAAGTTTTTATTATTTTTATTTGCTACATTATAGATGGGTATATCGAGGAACCCATCCCCGAGCAGAAAATGAATGATTCTAAACTTGAAGTTGTGGGTATTTATTCGTCATTCCACGTAGCCCAGCTGCAACTTGGATTATCTCAGCCGCACCGGCTTGGTCAAGCCTCCCACGTCAAGGTGATTTTTTCAATGTATTGATTTTTTTTTTTAATTTGATGATAAAAAATAAGCATTATTGTTAGGAGGTAGGGACAATTTTTATGCTGTCCGTTCACAATAGCCGGCAGCCTGTGGCATCATGTCCTCAACAGCTCAAATGTAGACACATACAGGAAGGTTTGCTTCCCGAGATTCATTACAACAGGGTTCGGACCAAGGTGCCTTGGAGGAGAGCGAACCAATAGATGGGGCTGAAAACCATTCTGGGCCAGGCGGGGTTAGCCTAATAGGTCGAGTTTTCTGACGAGTATAGAATGATTTTTATAGCTTCAAGAACTATTGAGTTATACCCTCATGCCAAATTTCTGAAAATCTACCAATTTCAACACAAAATCTATCGACCCCGCGATGGTCACATTCGATTCAGCGTCAAAAAAAATCTATAGAAATTTAAACCAAGCATACCTTTTTTCTTAAAAACATTGGAAAAGAAGAATTTTCTTCCCCTTCAAAACCCCCAAAATTACCCTTAAAATTGAGCTAGCAATGTGGTTCAAGAATGGTGCCATTGTGAGACCGAGATTGATTTTTAAAGAATATAGCTATATAAAATAGCTATTATAAAAGTTGAAACTTTATTCCATGCTGTTTATTGTGATTTTGACCAGACATAAAAGTCAATATTTTTGATAGGTCAACGCCTTGAAATGTTCTTCATTGCTAGATTATTTTATTTATATCTTAGGCTCGCACGCCGTGTAGTTCCATGTTATGAGCTTTAGTGGGTATCTTCAACTGGCTTCCAAAATCAATATATTTGAACGCTGGAGGTTTTTGAATGTTCATAACGATGAGTGAAGGACACTTACGGGCTGGTGACACATTTTTTGGGTGTCGTTGCTATAAAATTGATCTCATTTTACAAAACTTGGCTTTTATTGTAAGGCTCACATACTGCGGAAGCATTATCAACCTAATTCGTGCGTTTTTCCATTTTTGGGTCTCCTGGCTAGTTTTTCAACAACAGTTGTTGTAAATTAACGTTATGGCCTTAGTACAATTTTCTCAATTCTATAATTGGTTATACCTGTTACCGACTCCTACAAACTTACTCCTACCTTTTAATCATTCGGGAAATGAGAAATAGTCATTTTATATTATGAGGGTAGGTTATCCAATCAATCAGGAAGTGGGCAGGTCAATACAAGTTGTAAAGTAGTCCTTAAAATGTGTATTTGGTGATTGAGTTGCTGCGAAGTAGGGACATTTTTGTTATTTTCCCTTTTCAGAGTTTATTTTATAGGCTGATAATTTTGAAATCTGTTTCATTATTATTATTATTTTTTTTATCTCGTTCATATTTTTCTTACAAGCTTTCCAACAGTCAAGTGGGGTTACAGATATTTTGAATTACGGTGGCTTATTACTGTGGAGCAGAGCCCTCTAGTGGCAGCTAGTATCACTAAGGAACAAATGAGCCACCATCTTATTACACTGAACGACAGTGGCTATTTTGAGAGCAGCTTTTAACTGTTGGGTGAACCTTCCTGATCTTTCTCCCATGCTTTTACCAGATGGATGATCTTGCTAAGGTAGTGCTCACATTATTTTGTAACTATTGAACTACCTGAACATTTTGTACCTTTATATTTTCAGATTATATTGAAAGGTGTTGCCCCAGTGCAAGTTGATGGAGAACCTTGGCTTGAAAGCCCTTGTGAGTTTGATGTGACAGTTGTTGATCAAGCAATCCTATTGGCCAGCCAGCCTGGAAATGAATTATCCCTCTAGGCCCCAAATATTTTCCCTTTACTCCTCGCATTGATCATGATCATGATGTACTCCGTTGTGATGATCATGCTACTTATATAACAAACTGACATATCTGCCAAATTTCAATATATACATGGTAAATTGTCACCTGATCAAATCTGCAGTAGTTGTTGCATGGTTTACCAATGTAGCGCTGAACAGTACAAAAAACGCTGCAAATGATTGAACAGTGGTTTATTATTCCTTCACTTCAATAATGAAGGAAGACTATCCATTTGTGATAGTAATTATTCCGAACATTTGTGAACGTTCCCACCGAAAAACAGATTGGTAACTACCGGAAAAATCCGTAGCAACTATTGTAATTTTAATCAATTTTATTTGTCTTAATTTCCTAATTAACAACTAAATTTTTTGCCTAACGGTACAGCTGGAGAGAGTGTTGGACGACGACCATTCCAATGAGTATAGAACGATTTTTATAGCTCCAAGAACTCTCGAGTTATACCCTCATGTCAAATTTCTGAAAATCTCCCGAATTCGGTACAAAAGCAACGATAACTCGAGAAACTATAAAGCTATCGACCCCGCGATGGTCTCATTCGATTCAGCGTCCAAAAATCTATAGAATTTGATACAAAATAAACATTTTTCTGAAAAACCATGGAAAATATGAATTTTCTCCCCTCAACACCCCCCAAAAATACCCTTAAAATTGAGCTAGCAATGTGGTTCAAGAATTGGGCCGTCGTAGGATCGAAACTGATTTTATGAAAATTTCAAGAATGTAGCTATTATAGTTTGGTCGGAAAACTGCTAACGGCGTACGGACAGAATTTTTGGTTCATTATGGAATAATAAACCATTGTAATCGCCCAAGAAAAAAATTCTAACCCCCTCGTAATTTGATGTTTTACGTTTCAAGGCATGTAGAATCCGAATATCCAATAAAAAAAATTCTGTCCGTAAGCAGTTTTTCGGCTAAACTATAATAGCTAAACTCTTGAAATTTTCACCAAAAATCTATCTCGGTCCTACGACGGCCCAAATCTTGAATAACATTGCTAGCTCAATTTCAAGGGTATTTTGAGGGGGAGAAAATTAATATTTTCCAAGGTTTTCAGAAAAATATGTATTTGGTATCAATTTCTATAGATTTTTGGACGCTGAATCAAATGAGACCATCGCGGGGTCGATAGCTTCATTTGTTCTCGATCTATCGCAGCTTTTGTGCCGAATTTGGGAGATTTTCAGAAATTTGACATGAGGGTATAACTCGAGAGTTCTTCGAGCTATAAAAATCTTTCTATACTCATTGGAATGGTCGCCCAACACTCTCTCCATCAGTATCGTTAGGCAATAACTTTAGCTTTTAATTAGGAAATCAAGAAAAATAAAAATAATTAAAATTACAATAGTTGTTGCTACGGAGTTTTACCTTATAGTTACCACCTGTTCTTTGGTGGGAACGTTCACAAATGTTCGGAATAATAAAATACCAAATGGATAGTTTTCTTAAATCATTATTGAAGCGAAATAATAATAAACTACTGTACAATGTTTGCAGCGTTTTTAATTGAATATTCGGATTCTATATGCCTTGAAACGTAAAACCTCAAATTTTGAGGGGGCGTTAGAATTTTTTTTCTTGGGCGATGAAAATGGTTATTTTTTAATAATGAGCCATAACTGGAATTAGATAACTACATACTTGGACGATATTTCCTTAGCGATCTCAATTTGTTTACTAGAGAGTAGGGTGAATTTCAAACAAGCTGCCCGTTAGGATTGCCTAATTACCATGTGCATGATTGTATCCTATCACTGAAAAAAATAAATAAATCTTTCAACTGCGTACTTATCGATTTTGCCTGAGAGTCACCACTTTGTTGTGAGGGATCCGTTATTGTTGCCAGTTGAAGTGTCACTAACTGCATTCAGAACACTTTGTTTTCTTCGCTTGGTTGTCGTCGCATTTATTGTAGTAGAGGGGTTGTGAGGGGGAGAAAAACCAGGCAACTTATTCTCCAGATTTTTAATGGCTGGCCGAGCACTTTCGCCCATTCGGGCATCTTCAGGGCGACGTAGAACCATAAGGTCCACAGCCCTGTATCAGTATTTGATTTTTGAAATTGTTCAATGCCGTTTCATTTATTTGTATTCCTTGCAATCTCGTTCTTTCATTGGTAGAGTGAATTGTTGTCTTGCCTTCGTCTTCATCCAATAAATTGGGGCAAGAACGAGGTTGCAGGGAATACAAATAAATGAAACGGCATTGAACAATTTCAAAAATCAAATACTGATACAGGGCTGTGGACCTCATGGTTCCACGTCGCCCTGAAGATGCCCGAATGGGCGAAAGTGCTTGGCCAGCCATTAAAAATCTGGAGAATAAGTCGCCTGGTTTTTCTCCCCTCACAAACCCTCTACTACTTTGTTTTCTCATAAACCACTAACATACGTGTCAACCCTAACATCTCAGTATGTTACCGAATTGTGGGCGAGCACAATGGGCGTCTGCCACCCTGACAGTGTTCGAATATTCAGAAGAGCTCTGTAAGGCCAGAAAAAAAACTCATTTTGTGTTTTTATTAGTATTTTAATGTGCACCGGAGTATGGTCCCCTATGTGTGCCAGTAAACTCAATTTTAAATTAGAAATTAATACACAGAATGAAAAGCGGCTTACAAAATGGTCCAATATTTGAAAATAAAAATGATATTTTATTAAGTAAATATCAATTGCGGTAGAGGTAATTAAAAAAAAGGGTATTCAACCATGGTCGATTAAATGACTTGAAATGGATGAATGAGGACTGGGCGTCATCTGGAAATCGAAAAATCATTATTTGCTTCCTCGCCTTTGAGATGAACTGTGCTGCATTTTTTGTTCCTAATTACATTACGCATACTTGTCATTCCTATTGTAATCTTACACGTGAACTTGTATTTTCCTAATTTAGAAACTCATCGATCAATGATGTTCGGGCTTGTAGGGGCGGCAATACCTAGCGCGCCAATTAACAATAGTACCCTAAAAGCTAGTGGACTGTATAAATTATAATAAAAAGTGTAAAAAGATATTATTTGTTTCCCAGGTTACACTCACCTTGAGGTTTGAGAGGAAATAATGTCAGAAAAGAAATAATAGGAGGAAAATATTTAATGCAAAATTGATTGAATCCCTACCTACGAGGCGCCTGATGAGATTAGATAATAGAAAAGAAACACGACTTCCAATTGTTTACAATAAAACTAATAATCAGTGGTTCCTTTACCCGAAAGTTATACAATCAAGCGAAAAATAATACGACCCGAGCGATTCTTCGTGATGCGCGCTCGACGAAATATGATGCGGAAGCGAGGTGGTGGTTGAGGAAGCGAGAGCTTGCCAAAATACACCGTCGATTGAAATGCCTCACCTTAAATTGGTTGGTGTCGGCTCAATCCGATCCAATTTGTAATGTGCAGCTGCTGCAAGTTGAATGGCAAAAAAGAAACGGTACTGGCCGAAGGCGGCGATGGCCACCGTGTTTTCTCGGACGATTGACGTCCTCACGATAGAGAAATACGAGGACAACGATCGACGTGAAGTGCGGACGATTATGTTCAGAGCTTGGCTCATGAGCGACTGACTTTCAAGAGCGCGTTCAGCCTGAGGTCCGACAATCTGGTCGGGTAGATAAGTAGTACATTTCTCAACCTGTTTAAGGTCCCGTCGAGGCAGCTCAAATCCTATGGTGCGTCGTGAAGGGACGGATGAACCTTTCCTACTTACCTACCTAAACTAACATTCCTGAACAGTCCGCCCACCAAAATTTACTTTAAAATTTTCTTATATTGAGTCATGGTCATTTGGGATTATGGGATAGAGTGGGACGACGTTGGCCACAGAACGCTGATATACGCCAGAGCTGGTGCGCACAGTGATGACTCTCACAGTGCCATCATTTCCTGGGTGGACCTCCTGGATTCTGGCAGTGGGCCACTGTGTGGGAGGTGTTGCTGGATCTCTGAGCAGAACCAAATCTCCGACCGCAAGATTTTGGCTCTTCTTCAGCCATTTGGGGCGCTGCTGAAGTGTGGTAAGGTACTCGTTCCGCCAACGCTTCCAGTAGTGTTGGATTCTTTGCGTCACCATCTGCCACCGGGACAGTGTGTTCTCTTGCAACTCGAGGAGGTCAATCTCTGGCGCTGCGATGAGTGGTCCTCCAATCAGAAAATGACCTGGTGTAAGGACGTCCAATGAGGTGGGGTCAGACACCAGAGGGCATAGTGGCCTCGAGTTTAATATTGCCTCAACACGAGCAAAAATAGTGGCGAGCTCTTCAAAAGTGAATGGTGTCTGTGAGACAACTCTCTTTAAAATTCCTTTCACCGACTTGATTCCTGCCTCCCATAAACCTCCGAAGTGAGGAGAGAGTGGTGGGTTGAAGGTCCAGTCGATTCCCTGGATGGAAAGATGTTTGTGGATCTGATTTTTAGCTTGGAGGTCATTTAACCATGCAACTGTCTCCCGAAGTTCTCTTGAAGCTCCCACAAAATTACGTCCACAGTCCGACCGAAGTCGGCTTGGCTTACCACGTCGAGCAACAAAGCGGTCTAACGCAGCAAGAAAGGCTTCGGTCGTTCCACTGGAAACAAGCTCGAGGTGCAGGGCCTTTGTGGCCATGCATATGAAAAGGCATAAATAGGCTTTAGAGTGGCTGGCGTTTCTGCGGAGAGATGCTCGTATGGTAAATGGGCCTCCATAATCTACGCCCACGTTGGTGAATGCCTTTCCCTCTGTGAATCTGGATTCGGGCAGATTACCCATCTGAGGAGCGATAGAACGAGGGTTCGCCTTGCGACATTTTAAGCATTTATGTACCCGTTGTTTTATGGTGCTTCTTGCTGACACTATCCAATACTGCGTCTGCAAGGTGTTTTGCAACAATGTCGCACTGAGGTGAAGGTTTGAGACGTGGTAGTGGTCAATGAGAAGATGCGTGAAGTGACACTTTCCTGGAAGTAAAATGGGATGCTTCTGTCCGAAAGGCAACAAAGAGTTACGAAGTCGACCGCCCACCCTGACGATTCCGCCACTGTCAAAAAATGGATCAAGTCGTCCGAATGCCTTTGATGCCTTGAGATGATCAAGTGAACGGTTAGCTAACAAATGGTGAGCTTGCGTAGCTTTTACAAGAGCATTGTGGCACTCTCGCAGTTCAGCCACCGAAATTGGCGCGGCAACCTTTTCTTTGGTTCTTAACCATTTACAGAACCGTCGTAGGACGGCTGCAGATCTAAGAAGTCGGGTATATGAGGAAAAGTGTTCAAGGAATTTCACGAAAGATGGAGTTCCGTGTGACAGCAAGGCTTCACTGACTGTTTTCACTTCAGGGTCCTGATGGATGGGTGAAGGAGGTGGTGGTTTCAAAGTAGGCCAACTCTCCGGTGACAGTTTCAGCCACTGTGGACCACTCCACCATAAACTATTCGCTTCAAGATTCGCCGGAGAGACGCCTCTGGAGGCGCAGTCAACCGGGTTGTCCTCGGATCTGATGTGACACCAGTTGGATGATGGCAATGTTTCATTAATCTCTACAACTCGGTGAGCCACGTATGATTTGAGCAAATTAGTGTTCATTTTCAGCCAGCCTAACACGATGGTGGAGTCTGTGAACAAACAGGAACTTGTAATGCTGAGTTTCTTGGTAAATGGTTTCACAGATTTGATCAAACGGGCAAGGAGTAGAGCGCCTCCAAGCTCTAAACGAGGAATAGTGGTAGTTTTCAGTGGCGCCAACTTGGTTTTCGCCTTGAGTAAAAAAACCCGGACATAATCCTGAGTAGCTGTACGCAGATAGATGGCAGATGCGTAGCCTTTTGACGATGCGTCGCAGAACCCAATAAGTTGAAGATTGTTGGCGCGGAGGGCTGGTATCAATCGTGGTATTTTAATTGAAGAGAGAGAAGGTAATTCGTTTAAAAACGCAGCCCAGGTGCCTGCAATCGGCTCAGCTATAAGTTGATCCCAATCGTACTTTGACAACCATGTTTCCTGTAAAATTGATTTTGCAAAAAATACTACCGGAGCCAGATATCCGAGAGGATCGTATATGCGGGCTATGGCTGACAAGATCGCGCGTTTTGTCGGTCTCCGATGAGGAACCCCAATTGCGTAGGCAAAGCAATCATGCTCCGGGCAGCACTGCAAGCCCAGGATCCTCACAGGTGAAACAGCGCATGGTTCCACCTGGCAGTATGAGTCCTGAGCCACACATTTGGAGTGTAGCAGCTCTGGGCGATTACTCATCCATTTGCTCAATTCAAAGCAGCCTTTTCCCAGTAAGCTTACAAGTTCCTGCTGCAGTTCAAGAGCTCCTTGTAACGAGTCGCTACCAGCCAATATGTCATCCACGCAAATTTCAGACGTGAGTGCCTTTGCCGCAAGCGGGAACGCCGCCCCCCCATCATGGACGAGCTGTCGAATCACTCCCAAGGCCAGGTATGGAGATGATGCGAGGCCACACGTCACCGTGGAGAGCTCATATTCCTGCAGGGGCTCATCAGGTTCAAACCGCCAAAGGACATGTTGGTAGGAACAGTCGCTTGACGTTATGTTCATCTGTCGAAACATTTTAATGATGTCAGACACTACTACTACGACGTACAATCGGAAGTTGAGGAGAATGTCAGCAATTTCTAGCTGCAATCTTGGTCCCGCCATCAAGAAATCATTGAGTGACCCATTTGAGGTTGAACAAGAGGCGTCAAATACTACTCTTAATTTCAGTTTACTGCCATCAAATTTCATAACTGGGTGATGGGGTATGAAGCACTTCCCCGGCTGAGACGCCAGCCTCATGCGTCCCAAGTCCAGACATTCCTTCATAAACCCGGAGTACTCTGTTTTCAAGGCAGGTTGTCTTCTCAATTTGCTTTCCAAGTTCATGAACCTACAATAGGCCTGACGTCTTGACCGCGACAGATCTGGATGCGGTGCCCTCAGCGGCAGGGAAACCACATACCGGCCTGAGGGAAGCCGGGAGTGAGTAGTCTGGAAATGCATCTCACACAAGCGATCCTCCTTCGATGGGGGAACTGGGGTTTCAATTTCTTCTGTTTCCCAGAATTTCTTCATCACTGACGAAAGATCAGAGTTGGCAACTAAAAGTGAGAATGTTGAGCTGGCCTGGCTGCCATCGGATCTGCCGGCTACGATGTGGCCAAATATTGTGGGTGTTAGTTTAGGCTGCCCAGATCCAATGACAAATGGTGCACCGCACACTACATCGTAAAATAGATCTGCCCCTAATAAGAAATCTATGGGACCTGGTTTTCCGAAGTTCGGATCAGCAAGGGAGTATGATTCACATCTACTCACAAAACTGGATGGCACTTTAGAGTGAGGAAGCTCATTGGTGATGCTGGTCACAACAAGAGCATCCGTTGAAAGTTGCACTGCGTATTTCGTGAATGGTCTAATGACACACAGTACCTTTCCTTTTAGTCCGTGGAGAACTGTCTGTCCAATACCTGAAACATTCTGAAGGCAAGGTTGAGCTCTGAGGCCTAGACGTAGAGCACACTGATGAGTGAGGAACGAATGCTGACTTCCGCTGTCTAGAACCATCCGAATAGGTTGAAAATGCCCTCGAGAATCTTTAATAGACGCTAATGCTGTGCCGAGTAAAACTTCTCCATCGTTCGACGTGCCGCCTAACGAGACTGCCCTTGAGGTGCTCTGGGAGCTTTGCTGGTGAAGTTGAGAACCAGAAGACGTCGAACAATCAACATGAAGCATAGTATGGTGTCGCTGCTGGCATATTCTGCAGGTCCCTGAAGAGGGGCAGTTTTTTAAGATATGCTCATATGATAAGCAATTGTCACAACCATTCCAATTTTTAAGCATAGGCACTCGCTCTACAGGCTCCGCCTCGCGAAATTTGGGACAATTGTAAAGATTGTGATGCAGATGACACACCACACATTGAATTCTCTTGGGCCAATTATTAGTTCGATTGTGATTTGGCGGTAGAGTCTTTGTCTGAGTGATGTGCTGTGCCGAGGTTTTCTCTGAGAAAAATGCAGATTTAGTGTTACCCAATGACCGCAAAGGCCTGATCTTGCTTGCTTGAGGAACGGGCATTTCAATAGGAACGTCAGTGGTGAGTTCAAAGGAACGACATTCGCGCTTGACGTGGTTTACCAAAGCCGTAATGGTAGGAAATTCAACTTGGTCGTGAGCCTTCTCAAACTCAATGCGAGTGACAGGATCCAGGCACCGGATCGCCAAAGAAAATAGGATGAATTCTGCCGAGTCCGCTATCTGGAGCATCTTGAATGCAGTTATATTTTCTCCCACCACATTCAAAAAATGTTTCAAAGTCGTAAGAGTAGGTTTGCCCATCAATGGTTTAAATTCGAAAACTGATTTCAAATAATTCGACGCTAACCGCCTTTTACTGTCGAAATTGTCTAACAGAGCCTTGAATGCCTGCTCATAATTTTCTTCGAGAAAAGGGATTGATTTTAAAATGGATTTAGCTGTTCCAGAAGTTGAGCCAACTAAGTAATGGTATTTTTCCATTGGAGAAAGTGACGTTGATTCGTGGATTAAAGATTTATACGTATCTCTGAAATGAACCCAATTCGCTAGATCACCGTCAAATTTTGGCAACTTGATTTCTGGAAGCCGAGTATGGTAAACCCTCGAACCATCCAGAGTAGAGTTCAGCATTGTAGACATGCCAGGTTGTGATGGAGGTGCAGTTTTAGGGTTTTCAGGCGTAGGGTTCATGTAATGTTCATAGACTGCATTCGAAAAAACGTAGCCGTATTTTGCTGACTCATACGCGGCCTTTTCTTCATCATTAGGGAAGGGAGGAGACCTCGACGTTTTCGCATACATTTCCTTGATCTCTTCCCAATATTCTGTAAATGAAGTATAAGTGGCTTTAAGATCTTTGTACATCCCTTTAAAAATGAAAAACTGCTCTGGATTAGCTTTGGCCGACTTGGCTTGACTGTAAATATTTTTCAACTCCGAACTGTGGTGACTCATTTTTTTTGTCAACATTTCGATGCGCGCAGCAACAGAAACCTTCTCCTTATCATGTTTAGCTGAGTCGGTCATTTTGAAGGTAGGACTTAAAGGCGATAGGACGAGGTACTACCTTATCGGGAAAGATTTTATAACTCAATTACGCATGAGAGGACAATAGAAAAAAAACGATTGCGAGACGAATCTGTTCAGGAATGTTAAAAGGCAATAATTGGAACAATACCTGTTCGCAGTGACCGATAATTGGGTGACCTTAAACAGAAAATGCACATCCGAAAAATGCAAAATCGATGGTTTTCATCCGGCCCGAAGGACCAATTGTTCGGGCTTGTAGGGGCGGCAATACCTAGCGCGCCAATTAACAATAGTACCCTAAAAGCTAGTGGACTGTATAAATTATAATAAAAAGTGTAAAAAGATATTATTTGTTTCCCAGGTTACACTCACCTTGAGGTTTGAGAGGAAATAATGTCAGAAAAGAAATAATAGGAGGAAAATATTTAATGCAAAATTGATTGAATCCCTACCTACGAGGCGCCTGATGAGATTAGATAATAGAAAAGAAATACGACTTCCAATTGTTTACAATAAAACTAATAATCAGTGGTTCCTTTACCCGAAAGTTATACAATCAAGCGAAAAATAATACGACCCGAGCGATTCTTCGTGATGCGCGCTCGACGAAATATGATGCGGAAGCGAGGTGGTGGTTGAGGAAGCGAGAGCTTGCCAAAATACACCGTCGATTGAAATGCCTCACCTTAAATTGGTTGGTGTCGGCTCAATCCGATCCAATTTGTAATGTGCAGCTGCTGCAAGTTGAATGGCAAAAAAGAAACGGTACTGGCCGAAGGCGGCGATGGCCACCGTGTTTTCTCGGACGATTGACGTCCTCACGATAGAGAAATACGAGGACAACGATCGACGTGAAGTGCGGACGATTATGTTCAGAGCTTGGCTCATGAGCGACTGACTTTCAAGAGCGCGTTCAGCCTGAGGTCCGACAATCTGGTCGGGTAGATAAGTAGTACATTTCTCAACCTGTTTAAGGTCCCGTCGAGGCAGCTCAAATCCTATGGTGCGTCGTGAAGGGACGGATGAACCTTTCCTACTTACCTACCTAAACTAACATTCCTGAACAAATGAGGAATGAGGATATATAAATTTGTCATAATATACTGGTAGGCTATTTTCTTGTTGGAGAATCAAATAAGTGTTTTCCAAATCATCAACAGTGTTGGATGTGAAAAAGATTTACCAATAAATAGACTGTTCAAATTCGTAAATGCTGATTTATTCGAACTCCTTCTTAGTCCATAAACTGGTAGCAACGTTGTTCAGTTGATGATGGGAGAGCTTATGGACACCATTAGTTATGAAGTATTTGATCCATGTATTAATATTTATAAGGTGTAAGTATTTATCAGTGTAAAATAATCTCAACATGTTGGTCCTTGTGTCCCCCTGCTGCTACAACTGGCATTGCCGCTTTGCCTTAGCCATAGGAGTGTTCCACGCCATGTTGCCGCATGTTAGGGTTATAATATTCATGTAGGCCACTGAATATATTATCACAGAAAAAAAGGAGCGAAACAAAAGAAAAGTGCAGCTAAATAGCCGGGAAAAATTAGGACACTGGACGGATTAACTCTTTATTATCAGCTGTAGTTGTCTAAACAAAAGCAAAAATCATCCTAATGCTCATCAATACGTTGTTTCAGTAATTTGATTAAAATAATTAATAATTATTTAATTAAAATAATACCGGACTAGCTTGTAACTTGTACAATTTGTAAAAAATGCATTCAAAATCTGCAATCTTTTGTCGTATAAAAATTATTATCTTCCGACATAGAATTTCCAAAGTTCAACAACACTACTTGATATCTTCTTTAATAGCACCACTCGAAAAATTGATGGTTTAAATAAGCAGACCGTAATATAGCTCACCGCAGTATAGAAAAATGATTCAGAAAAGCAAACATTTAACTAAAACAGTGAAGTATTCAATTAGCAACATTTTAAATATTAGACAGATCCTTTGAGACGACGGAAACTAAAAAGCTAAAGCTTAGCCATATAAGCATTATATGCACAGTTAGGATGCGTTGTAATTTTGAAGCCTTTTAAAAGGTTAATAGAAACTAAATCGATGTAATAATACCCATATCAGTTCTTCAACGCAAATTTCATTCAATATAATAAGCATCTCGAAGAGCAAGGACAAAGTTTACCCTTCAGACTGCAGACATCGGCCAAGACTCGAACTAAGTTAGCCATTAGGAATGGTGGACTAAAGGAGTTTTCAATTTCAGGACCTGCAGCAAAGGCGTAGGACCAGGTTATGCAGAAATTAACACCTTCAACAATGACACTATCAGAAGCTTTGGTTTAAAATCAAATTTTGGTGGCTACACGTTCCTCCACAATAAAATGAAGAAGATAAGAGCATGCCTTCAAAGGTATACAGTCTGAAGGTAGACAAGAGTTGAGTTGAGCAACATTTACTCCAAACTTATCCGCTAGATCTTTGGCCTCGGCCCGGCCAGGTACATAACAGGGTAAATTTCAAACTAATACCGTTCTATTGATACTTAAACTAAAGTGCTCTATGGTTCGGAATAACTTTAAAAATTGCGACCTTTTCCTATGGATTTTCAATATCCACAAACTCTGCTATTTACGTTGATTAACAATTAATGGGGAAGACGCCTATTTTTTATTTTTGTTCCTTTTGGCCTGAATTCTGTTATTTGGTGTCAACCAAAGACGGAATGACCAATTTTCCATGAAAATTGTGAGTTTCTGCAGAGAAAATCGCTAAGGAAAACCGATGATTTTGAACGAAAAATGAATAGTTATTACGTCATAACTAGTCAGTCGAACGTGAATATCGACACTAGCGCTTGTATCTTCGGAGAATAAACTAACATTGGGAGCAATAATTTGAGGTTGCTGTGAGATTACCAAACCCCCCTCAGCAATTTATTTGCTTTACGAGGCATTTCGGGCGGTACTAACTCAACGATTAAAAAAACCTAACAAGTAGCAGTGAAGTTAGCGTCATTTACTCGATTTAGCATGACTCCAGTCTTATAGACCGTCTTGTTGTTACTGTCTGTCTCTCAGCCGTCTGCAGAGCGCTCTAGGGAGTTACTTCAATTGGTTGGAGTTACATCTCCGGGTTTATTCAAACCACTGATTTTCCTTAGCGATTTTCTCCGCGAAAACTCACAATTTTCATGAAAAATTGGTCATTCCGACTTCAGCTGACACCAAATAACAGAATTCAGGCCATTAGGTACGAAAATAAAAAATAGGCGTCTTCCCCATTCTGATGCTATGAAAGCATTGTAAAATAGTAAAACATGTTGATTTTTCTTAACTTTACGCCAGAACATGCACTAGCAAAGCCTAACTTACGTTTCAACAAATCAAAGCATTACACCAGACATCGATAAAAAATTACAAGACCCCGCACAATAGTTTTCTATTGTTAAGTAGAGTCGATCTTGTATATCGATATAACTGAACTAGATTGTATTGACTTCCTCATATGTTGAAGTTGTCGATGCAGTCGTTGGCGAACCGTCTTGTGTCATCTATATATATATATATAGATATATATATTATGCAAACTTCCTTCCAGAGCATTTTACAGAGTCTTGTATTTTTCTATCTTAGTATATTATTGATCAAAGAATAGCGAGGAATGTTAACTATGGAATAAACGCTTTGCAAAATAAATAATTAGTTTTATGAATATTTTGCTCCCTAAAAATCAAATTAATTAATGAATTCAAATTGCTATCTTCAGCTTCGAGTAGGAATCATAAGATGACTCGATAATTCTCAAATATCGCCCCATCAGGCCAATACTTTAGTGAGATAGAAAACTCCATTTGGAACTACGGGCTTCACCTGACAAATTGGCAAGCTACAGAATCCTACAGCACTACAAAAGACGGCTGACTGCTGTGTTGAGAGGTGGAGCAATTTTGACGGTGACTGGAACCAACTCCGTCTGTCCAACCAAAAACATACACATTCCAGCAACGCAAGGGCCCTAATATCGTACCCCGTAGTATTGTACACAGGATTCAAACGCTGATTCCTGAAGTTGGAAGCAGTTGTCTTTGCATTTCTTCAAACTGAATGATAGAAGTTCGATGGTAGCACCACCCTTCTCAACCAAATTTAGTACTGAACGAGAAAGAATTCTGAACTCATAGCAGAAATGGTAATCAAGCGTTAGTGAGTCGAATCCAAAAAAAATTTAAAAAACCACCGACTTCAAAATTTTTGCCTACAAAAAACTCTGAAAAAGAAAAAAAATGTACCAACTTCACAGCAACTCAAACAACAAATACACAGTTTAAGGACTATTTTACTGCCCGTATTGACATGACCACTTCCTGATTGACTGGACCACCTCCCCTAATAATATACAAAATGATTATTTCTACCATTTCCCAAATGATTGAACGACTTACCTTTTCACCTCTGAATTGCCTCCAGATTGGTCACTTTTTGGACTCGGCGAATGACTAATAGATGGTTACACTGAGGTGATGGTTATAAATAATTTGAATTTACAATAAATTAGTAGGTGCCAAAGTAATAAATTAACAGGAACAAGGTTGGGTCTAGTCGTAAATATCCAAGACAAATGTGAGATGGTTTCTAGGAAAAGGCGCATAATATAGTCATCGTTGTTGACAGATCAAGGGGGGGGGGTCTCCAAGTTCTATAAGACATCAATTACTCCCTCATTTACATACGTAAAACTAATTTTTCACCAAAGTTGGAAAGCTCTTGCAGAGTACTTCCAGGTACGAGAATTTTGGTTGTATATTATACATAATGTCTACCTACCGCGATCGGGACAGAAAAGATCGATCTCGTTAGCTAATATTAATTTTTTTGTAAAAATGAAACCAGTTGAATCGGAGTACTTGCTCCCCTACCAAGTCTGTTATTTTTTAACCGACTTCAAACAAGGAGGAGGTTACTATGGTCGTCTAGCGGGATTTTTTTTTTTTTTTTTCGGTATGTGTTGTCCACCGGCGTTCAGCTCCTGTACGTCCGATCGGGTTACTTTTTTTTTTGTTTGAAAGGGTTACTATCCAGGTAGGTCCCATAATTTTTTCAATTGAGTCCATCCAGTAGTTACGTCTCCAGACGCGGAGAAACGCCGGAAAACGTGATTTTCGCGAAAAAAGGAAGTTTTGACTTTGCAAGCTTATAACTTCTAGAATACTTGCTCGATTGTTTTGTTTCTGGTGTCATTTTGTTCATAATTTATCTGCCTACAAGGGCCTAGCTCCAATTTTTCGTTCGGCATTCTAATATAGCGTGTAGAGAAGAAAGTGTAACAAAAAACGTGATGCCAATTTTCACTTTTTTGAGGTTTTTCGAGCACCGTTCCCAACCACGTCGAG
Source organism: Tupiocoris notatus (assembly GCA_037159825.1). NCBI lineage: Eukaryota > Metazoa > Arthropoda > Insecta > Hemiptera > Miridae > Tupiocoris > Tupiocoris notatus. The sequence goes on from JASJUZ010000106.1 coordinate 121,667, forward strand.
AAAAAAAATATGAACACTATTGCACTTGAAAGCACTTAGCTAGAGCTTTCTAACGATGGTAAAAAATCAAGTTTAGGTGGCATAATAAGGGAGCAAACGATGTTTTAATGGACCTGTGTTTCAGACCTCATAACTTCCAAACCAAAACTGTTTTTCCATCGTTTTTAAACTTAAACTGTTCAAATTTGAGTCTAGTTTACGTGATTCAAATTTGGTATTGATTGGACTAAAAGAAGTTACTTTTTAGGCCGTATTTCTAAAAAATTTGTTTCAAAATCACGTTTTTTAAACTATTTATGCTTGCAGAAAAAAAACTACGTTAGTCATAGCATTCTCGTTAGAAGATTTGAATTCAGCGTTAAATTTTCAATAAATAACATGGTTTTGAAGGCCAAATAACTTCATTTTAATGCACAAACGATTGGCGAATTTCTGAACTTTGGTTCGGATTCTCTCATTCAGTGTGAATGCGGATACGCTTCAGGAAATCATCACTCTATTATCGTTAGAGAAATAAAGAAAGAGTGAATTGGTGCAATTTAGTAACCAGCAATGGTGTAGACAATTATTTGAGTTTTCTAAGGTGTATCAATGGGATCAAAGTATCCGGTATGTTGACAAAGAGACCCAAATCAGTGGATGGATTATTCCAAACGTTCAAACTCACTCTCAATCAACATAATAACATTGAAAATAGTTAGGTAATCATTATACTTTAGAACTTCAACGTTCAACGGACTTATGAATTGAGTTTGGACGGTTAGTAGTAAGTGACAAGAACACAATAATGAAAGCTTGGGAAAATTCTGTAAAGAGAGCTGTCCATAATTGTAAGTCACTAAAAAGAGAAAAATAAAAAAAACTTTTTAAAAAAAAATAAAACCGACTTCAAAAAGTTTGTCTATAAAATACACTCTGAAAAGGAAAAAATAACAAAAATGTCCCAACTTCGCAGCAACTCATTCGCCAACTACACATTTTAAGGACTACTTTACTACTCGTATTGACCTGACCACTTCCTGATTGATTGGATCACCTTCCCTAATAATATAAAAATTACTATTTCTCATTTCCCAAATGATTAAAAGATTTTCCTTTCACCTCTGAATTGCCTCCAGATTGATCATCTTTTGGAGTCGGCGCCTCTCTGGCAAAATGACTACCTGATGGTTACAAATAAATATGAATTTACGATAAATTAGTAGGTGCCAGGTAATAAGTCTGGGTCTGGACGTAAAGATTCTTAGAGAAATCTGAAATGGTTTTTAGGAAAAGGCGTGAATAGTCACCTTCAAATCGATATTGTTAATAATCAGTTCTCATAAATGCTGATTTGCTCTGTTCAAGAATCGTGAAAACTCATGATATTTATATTCATACTACTGGTAATTCGGAATCTATAGGCTTCTCCAATACAATATAAGAGAGGCGCCGACTCCAAAAGATGATCAATCTGGAGGCAATTCAGAGGTGAAAGGAAAATCTTTTAATCATTTGGGAAATGAGAAATAGTAATTTTTATCGTACTGGGTTGGTGAGGGGGAGAAGAACTAGGCGACTTGTACTAATTACTCAACCAAGAAGTAATTTTTATATTATTAGGGAAGGTGATCCAATCAATCAGGAAGTGGTCAGGTCAATACGAGTAGTAAAGTAGTCCTTAAAATGTGTAGTTGGCGAATGAGTTGCTGCGAAGTTGGGACATTTTTGTTATTTTTTCCTTTTCAGAGTGTATTTTATAGACAAACTTTTTGAAGTCGGTTTTATTTTTTTTTAAAAAGTTTTTTCCTTCAACAATTTCACTCGGCTACAACAATGTTAATATTTTTTCTCAACGTAGTTGGGAATGGTGCTCAAAAATGTGATAATCGGTATCACGCTTTTTGTTACACTTTCTTCTCTACACGCCATATCAAAATACCGAACAAAAATTTAGCAATAAGCACTCATGAATCTGAAAAAAATTCTTAGAAGTTATAAGCTCGCAAAGTCAAAAGTTGCTATTTCCCAAAAATCAAGTTTTCCAGAATTTCTCCCAAATCTGGGGCCGCAACTACTGGATAGATTCATTTAAGAAAATTTGAGACCTACATGGATAGTAACCCTTTTAAACATTAAAAAAGTCCTCCGATCGGACTAACAGGCAGGCTGAACGCCAGCGGACCACGCATACAGAAAAACCTTCAAGTCAACTATTGTAACCTCCTTCTTTTGAAGTCGGTTAAATACAAGAAATCAATAAAAGCAACTTGAAGCTAATAACAGTGGAGCAACAACAAAAATAGTATCTGACCATTACCATTGATTAGTAAAACTGACCAAAAACTATAAAATTCTGGTCCTGTTCTTCCCAGATTAACAAGAGCTGAACTACAAAAACACTTAGTAGTAAAATCCCCTTTATAAAACAACATCCATAAATCAACTTTCTAAAAAATAGATGTACTAAGAAAAATACTAGCCTTGAAAAGCATTGCGAGCTAGAAACTACACTATTAGGGGTATTCATGGTCGGTGTCGAGAGATCGAGAACCGCGCGTACCATGAAGATCCCCCGTGTCGAGATCGAGAAATCGACTATCTGTTAAGGGCTCCATGGCAACCATATCTAATCGTCCGATGTAATGATAGTGAAGCCATTGCCGCCATTTGCTTCTGTTTTGTCCGTCACTTCGAGCATTGCTTTTCGTGGTTTTCAATTTCCAAAAGTGCCTAATCAACCGTTAGCATGCCGAGAAAAAGTTGGAAAGAGATTGCAGTTGAAAAATGGAAATCGAAAATCGTGGAAATGTGAATCGGAGTCTCGCTTGTTTACATGGACATTTGGCGGGACGGATTTCTCGACGCTTTTTTGGATCGAATTCGATTTCTCGATCGAGAAGTGAAATGAAGTACTGCGCATGTCCGGTCGAGAAAGTTTCCATGGCAATCAATCTCGACACCGACCATGAATACCCCTATTGTTAATAAATGTACTATAAATGACGGACGGAAACCAGTAAATTATCCAATTAATTTTTAAGCAATTGCTTCAAGAGATAAATTTTGCGCTCACTTCAACAATTGGTAACTATGCTACCAGGCTTTGTCTATCAGTTGGTAACTTATATTGGACAAGAGGTTGTTTAACTGCGCCTCAATCAGGTATTTTAACTCCAACATAAATACGCCTGTGAAACTTGTCAACGTTCGTAAATCAATACAAGCATGATAATAAAACAAATGGGATTACAAAACCCAAGACTGCAAATACAGATAATAGATCAACAACCACTAATTCAATGGAGTCAACCACTGTTTTATGGAGTTGTTGATTGATGATCCTGTCAAATTAGATGATCAAGGGAGAACCATGCTCTGCAACAACTAATGCTCCAGTTTTTACCACTACCTGCAGAATAATTTTTAGGGTAGTATTTTTGGAGTGTTATTATTATCATTATCATGGTGCGCGACGAGTTGTTATTGATTCAGTCAACAATGATTCGAGGTTCGTTTCAACCAGCCTCTGCAAAGATCAGTCATTTTAAAAAACCCACTAAAACCCCCCAAAATACCCTTAAAATTGAGCGAGTGATTCAAGAATTGGGCCGATGTGAGACCGAGATTAATTTTTGGTGAAAATTTCAAGAATTTAGCTATTATGGTTTAGCCGGAAAAGTGTTGACGGCGTACAGCGGACAGACAGAATTTTTTCTATTGGATATTCGGATTCTACATGCCTTGAAACGTAAAACATCGAATTTTGAGGGGGGTTAGAAATTTTTTTTCTTGGGCGATTACAATGGTTTATTATTGAATAATAAACCAAAAATTATATCGTCTATAATATAGTCGTAAGAGAGGGCAGTAATGCCCTAAACCAGGGGTCTCCCACCTACGGCCCACGGGCTACATCTGGCCCGCAAACAGATTTTTTACGGCCTGCAGAAAATTAGTTTTAAAACTGAATAACAAAAGTTATTTTTATCAGTTAATATACTTTTTTAAGCATTCAACTTTAAACAAACACAGCACTTGTCTCTCACTTGCCACTTATGTGGCAAGAACGCAAGAAACTCAAAAACCACCAATGAGCTCTCAATTATAACAAATAAATTCCGGGTGTACGGTGGTGGTGGGGGAAGAGGGGCTCAACTTTCAGCCCTGAAATATCGCTGGCCCGCCTATCTCTCAAAAATTTACAATGTGGCCCTTGAGTAAAAAAAAAGTTGGAGCCCCCTGCCCGAAACTGAGCAGAAAATAAACATATCATTCATTCATTCAAACGTTATTTGGTTTAAACCCATTTTGTCGGCAGCTAATGCCAATGCAAGGTACAATAGTGTTGTTTTTTCAGACTTCTGCCTTTTTCATTAAGAAACAAGACAACTATTATTGCATCGTCTCCCACTCATGAAATATCTTGCAGATGAACCTTCAAGTCCGTGTGGGACTGAGGACCAAACATACCCCTTTTAAAAAGCTATGCTGGCGTCAGCATACCAACAATTAGAAAATATTGTGCAAAGATGGTGCGATCTATGCTTGTCAGTAGTTTCATAAGAAAAAGTAATTAGGTACTCTAGAGACAACATAGAGATATTTTTCTACATAAAAGCTGGGACCACACTTGGTAAACATTTCCGACAAACATCTCCAGCGAACATTTTAAGGCGATCTTCAAGGCCGACAAGAATGCACAAACCAGTGATTTTGGCTATACCGGTCAAACAAGATAATATCATATTTAAGAGGGGACAGTAAAAGCGACAACGGTAGCATGATCAAGTTTCCCTGGTATGGTAGACAACTTGCCGCTCAACTCCTTCCGTTTGGCTCTATGTGTTATTTCTGGATTCACTTCATGGGCTCCATTAGCTGGATAAAGGTCAGCGTCTTCCAGCAGATGCCGCTTTGCCGAGGTCAGCCGTGTGACAAAATCAATCATGAGATCCGCAAGTGCCTGAGCAGACTTGACTGGTGGACCGTTTCCTGAAACTCCATTCCTAAGCAAGTCTTCCGTCCTAAATAATCCGAGTTTGTGCCTTTGCTCGGCAACAACTCCATTTAGACCTGGAAAAAATCAAGAGTATTGATTTAGACCAGTCAAGAAAGATAATATGACCTATAGGCCCAGGCCCAGGTAGATGATCTAGAACAAGAAATTTTCACAAAAGCTGTGCTAACAGCATGATAGCTGAAAATTCATGACATTTCTACACTTGTGTCAGATTTTGAATCCCTACTTATCTCAAAACGATTGCTCAATTGATGGGTCAATTTAAAATTGAACAAATAAAATTTTCTTTTGTTAAGGTAAATGAAGATATATCTACGTTGTATATATGAGATACAGTGCCAACTCACAACCAGCTCACAGTCAGGTTTAACAACTTCAGAGGCAGATAAAATTGATTTAAATAGTACAATAGTAAATCATGTAGCAGGTCAGTTAGCTGATCTTAAAAAAAGAAGTCACTGTTCGAGATTAACTGGTCGTTCACCTGCAAATTTGCCAACAACGGGATCAAGGTTGTCTGAGACTCCATCAGACGTGATGAAAACTATGTCACCCGGATCTACTTCAGTCATAGCACACGTGAGATTGGCCAGTTCTGGATTCGTCCCATCAACTGGTCCCAAGGCACCCAGCGCATCACGCATGTCTCGCATTCTGTGTACATCATGCGACCCTGGAGCCAATACAAAATTACTAAACCTAATAGTCAGCAATATATTTTACATCATAGAAGGAAAAATTTAGGAATGAATTCTGGGCTAGGAAAAACCCCAAGTCAGTTTTTTGGTTGACAGTGCTTATAATGTTTATTAGACGTGATTTGAAAAAAAGACAGGAAAACAACAAAGATTGCCGAAGTTTCAGATTTGGAGGTCATTTAAAATGTAAAAAATAATAATTAAGTAAGATAAAAGCTCACTGATACAAATAACTCCAAAATTAAAATCCTACAATTGCTCTACTACGCAATGTGAATTTGCTCATGGTCAACAGGGTAATTATTCTATCCTCATTTCGTGAGAGTATTGTGCTCAATTGATGTCTTGTCTACGATGCAATGGAATTGCATAACTTCTCACAACCACCTTATAATTAGATTGTAAGATCAATTTCCATATAATTAATAACCCTTTTGCAGTTTGAAACGACTGGCTAACCTTGGGTTATCTCTCGGACGCCATATTTGTGGCTGTAGACGTAAGCCAGCGAATCGCCAACATTGCAAGCACAAGCAACAAAGCGCCGTGGAGCAACAAGTGGTAGAATGAGGACTGCTGTGAGCGTCGTCAGCATACCATTTTCTTCAAGGATCAGATTGTGGGCTGCATTGAAGCTTCGCAACAAAGCAACAAAGGCATCCTGAAACAAATGAGACGGAACGTGCATTCGATTATCCTGCAAACAATTGATTCAAACTAACATAGGGCATTATAAGTCAATATTTATGATCTAGACGTTGCATTTCTTCCATTATTATTATCTCAAAGAAACAAGATATTGACAAGGCAATAATTTCTCTATACATTTTCATAAAATTAAACCAAGCACTTTCGCCCATTAGGGAATCCTCAGGAAATTTTCAACAATTTTATCGATCATAACATGGCGCAGCACATGTAGAAATGCCGAACAAAAGAAAAACAAAGACGGAGGAACTTCTTGATGAACGATTGGGACCAGTGGAATCGGCAATCGACGCTATAAAAAGTCAATTAGATACATTGACAAAAGCGCTAACGAAACCGAAAGGATCCCGGCCGATTGAAGTTCCTCTGCCGACAGATGACAATCGAAACGTCAATGATATTGAAAAATGCGTGAAGATTTCCGGCATTCCTCAACCAGAGAATCTGGAAGAATCATATACGTTCGCTCAATTCTTAGACTGGCGACGCAGGTACGTAAATTACCTTAAAGCTCAAGGGGCCCAAAACGCTCCTCCTGAACAAGGAAGCGCCATCCTCTTATCCTTTCTGAGTCAAGAAATATCCGATGTTCTCAGATTAATACTTGAAATCCCTGAACGGAATGATTATTCAATTCTTCTTGATGAACTTGAAGAATACTATCGACGGAAAGAAAATGGCAGAATTAGGAGGAGCCAATTCACAAATCGGAAGCAAGAAGAAGGAGAAAGCTTCATGTCCTTTTACCGCGTGAAAATGAAGCTATTCCAGATTTCGGATCCGTGTCAACACTGCTATGAACGTTGTCTAACAGATAACATAATAGAAAGTCTCAGGGACGAACACACAAGAAGGAAATGCAAAGCATTGTCAGATTGGTGTACTTTATCGGACGTCGTGAAACTCTGTGAGGCAGAAGAAATGGTACAAAAAGAGGAGAGTAGGAAGCTTTCTAATGATGTATCCAGGATTTCAGAACCGCAAAAAAAAAAAATGGCCACGGTGCAACAATCCATGGCACGTTACCCTAAAAGACTGTCCAGCGAGGGAAAATGAGTGTAGCGACTGTAAAAGACGAGGTCACTACCCTAACACAAAATTTTGTCGGCTCAAAGGATCCATAAGAGAAGTTTCAAATGAGGATGACATACAAATCGGCTACATGAAGGTAAATGGGGTTTCTCTGAAACAGAATCACTTATTTGAGGTTGAAGTTTCATCTGCACTTCGTAATCGTCCTTCAGCGCACTGTATAGCCATTCCTGACACGGGAGCCGAAGTCAGCGTGGCTGGAATCAGTCTCCTCAAGGCTCTCCGAATGGACTCCAAAAACCTTTTCCTTACTGACCTGTTGCTCACAACTGCTAATGGGGCAAAAATTGATGTAATCGGTAAACTCCCCAGCATCATCAGTTACGGTGATTGTCGTACTAAAGTAGACATTCACATATGCCGAGGCGTTCGGGAATTACTGGTCGACAGATCGACTCTAATATCTCTAAGAGTAATCCATCATGATTTCCCTCGTCCAATCTATCGCATTTCGGCAATAGAAGGCAATAGTCTTGTTGGGAAATCAAAATTCATCTCCGGTTTGATTGTCGATTGGGAACCGCTTGTTGCGAGTTGCACTCTTGTAAATAATAAAATGTTCATTCTTTGTTTGACAGTCGAACTAATATTCAGAAATCAATTCATCCACATCTATTTCAACCTTGTCTGCGCAATATATTCACAACAGGTTATGGGCCCAGAAATAGAGTTGTAAATAGTTGTTTCGTTTGAATTGAAGAATTTATTTTAAAAAAAAAATTTTCGCTCGAAGTTGAAAAATGTCGACTGGACGAGAAGAATCTGCTGCAGGAGAAGGACAATCGGCAACCGGTACTAGATATGCAAGCGTAAATTTACCTCCGATTGAAAAACTTGCAGGTATGGACAATTACAATAATTGGAAATTTTCGATGAAAATGTACCTGGTTCACGAACAATTATGGGAATGCGTCCAACGTACCGAAAATAATCCTGTCAAAGACCAGATAGCGTTAGCAAAAATTTGTTTAAGCGTCCTTCCTACGACGTTTGCTCACGTCAGCAACGCTAAAACTTCTGCTGAAGCTTGGGAAAGTCTAAGTAAAGCCTACGAAGATAAAGGTTTACTTAGAAGACTAGGTCTATTGAGACGATTGTTCAATGTGAAATTAGAGCAGCACAGATCAATGGAAAGTTATGTTTCTGAAATTATGTCTTTGTCACAGAAGCTTCAGGACATTGACTCACCGCTGGATGATGAGTTCATTGGAGTTCTCATGCTCAACGGTCTAACTTCGAATTATGACCCAATGATCATGGCAATGGAAAACTCAGGAATAACAATCACTAGTGAACTGATCAAAGCGAAACTTCTCCAAGAAGATTCGAAAACTGCGGGCGAACCCGAACAAGATTCAGCTTTGGTTGGCGGAAAATTCAAGAAAAATAAGAAGAGAATTTTCTGTTACGATTGTAAGAAAGAAGGCCACTACAAATCTCAATGCACTCAGAAGACAGGGAAACCGACTCAGAGTTCAAGACTGGTTCGTTGATTCAGGTGCCACATCGCACATGACTATGCGAACAGATTGGGCGCACAACGTTCAGCCAAGCGAACGGAAAGAGATAGTGATCGCAAATGACGAGAAACTGACTTGTCAGTGCACTGGTGATGTGGAAGTCACAGTTCCGGGTGGCGCATCAAAAACCCTGAAAGATGTCATGATCGTTCCTCAGTTAGCTGCGAATTTACTCTCGGTCAGCAAAATGGTCGAGAAAGGTCTCACAGTCGTATTCAACAACCAAGGATGTAAGGTATTTGATCATTGTACTGTAAAAGGTAGTAAAGCTTTGGTAACTGCATCAAAAATTGGTGGAGTATTTCAGCTAGATTTAGAAAGAATTCGTGATAGTCAGAACTTGAAAAACGAGTGTCTGAAAGCGGTAGAAGAGCCCAAAGCCATGCTTTCTCATGATTTGTGGCATAAACGCCTAGGACATCTCAATCGTAAATGTATGAACACGTTACGAGGTTTGGTAACTGGACTAGCGTTTTCAAGGCCAAAAGAAAAGATTCCTTGCGTTCATTGTCTCGAAGGAAAACAAACAAGAAAGCCGTTCAACAAGAAGAACAAAGGGTCTAGAGCAACGGAGAAGTTGGGCTTGGTTCACTCTGATATTATTGGACCAATGTCTGAACCAACTTTGGGTGGAGCTCTATATCTACTTTTGTTTGTCGACGATTTCACAAGGAAGACATTTGGATATCTGCTGATAGCTAAAAGTGAAGCATTCACGAAGTTTAAAGAGTTCAAAGCGGTTGTTGAGAAGGAAACTGGAAAGTCAATAAAAATACTCCGTACAGACAATGGTAAGGAGTAACCAGTAATGATTTTGAAAATTTCTTAAAAGCAGAAGGCATCAAACACCAGAAAACAGTTCCCTATACACCACAGCAGAATGGAGTAGCGGAAAAAACGGGACGTACGGTGACTGAAAAAGCCAGATGCATGCTTTTTGATTCGAATCTGCCTCAAAAATTTTGGGGGGAAGCGGTGAACACGGCGATCTATTTGAAGAATCGATCTCCAACAACTGCGCTGAAGGGACAAGTGCCAGAAGAAGCTTGGACGCAAAAGAAGATGGATTTAAGTCATCTCAGAGTTTTTGGTTCAAAAGTTTACGCACACATACCTGACCAGCAAAGAAGGAAACTTGAGAAGAAAACTAAAGAACTGTGATGGTTGGATATTCTGAAACTTCAAAAGGATATCGACTGATCGACAGACAATTTCCTTCAAAACTTGTAATTGCCAGGGATGTTGTATTTGATGAGAACATTGGGACAGAACAAGTTGCAGTGAGAAATTCAGATCATGAAATTAACAAAAACACAAATTTCATTGAATTTCAGAACACAAATCCAACTAATCTGCCATCAACATCAACTCAACATCAGAACAATCAAAATTCAGTAAACGTCGATGCACCATCAGTTCAAGAGTATAGTTATTCATCGGATCCGAGTATTCTCAACCAGGGAGAGTCATCGCAAATTAGTTCATCAGAAGAAATAGAAGAACCGACTTCGGATGATATTCTGGAAATAACAATTCAAGATGGAGAAGAAACCAGCTTGGAAGAGGAAGTTCAAGAACGAAGATATCCAGTTCGGGACAGAAGACCTCCTGATAGGCTAACATATTTTGCTTTGTTAGCAGAGGCTGGACCAAGAACAGCCAGAGAGGCACTTTTAACTCCAGAAAAATATGATTGGCAGAAAGCAATGCAAAAGGAATACGATTCACTAATTGAAAAACAGACTTGGACTCTCGTGGATCCTGTTCCTGGACAAAAAGCTGTTGCAAACCGTTGGGTTTTGACGAAGAAAACAGATACAGATGGGGTGACGCCGATCTACAAGGCAAGAGTCGTGGCTAAAGGTTACACTCAAGAATATGGTGTAGATTTCACGAAACTTTTTCACCTGTTATCCGTTTTTCGACTTTACGAACACTTCTTGCTTTTGCTGCTGAAAAGGGAATGAAAATCGACCACATGGATGTGACAACTGCTTTCCTTAATGGATATTTGGAAGAATCTGTCTACATGCACCAACCTGAAAACTTTGTAGAAAAAGGGAAGGAAAATCAAGTTTGTAAACTCAACAAGGCCATATACGGATTGAAACAAGCTTCAAGAATGTGGAATAAAGAAGTGAATAAGGCTACGGCTGAAATCGGGTACAAACAGTCCACTTGTGATAACTGTGTTTTCTACAAACTTGTTGGTGAGTCGATAACAATCGTTGGAGTTTATGTAGACGATTTTTTGATTTTCTACAACAATGAAAAGGAATTAGCTACTTTGAAAAAATCGCCAATGAATAAATTTAAAATGAAAGATTTGAAAGGTGTCAATAGATGTTTAGGCATGAGAATTTGTTGAAAGGGTCCGAACGAAATTTCAATTGATCAAGAAGAGTATATAGAAAAATTATTGAAAGTTTTTGGAATGAGTGAGTGTCGCAAAATTTCAACACCTCTTGAATCTAAAATTAAACGTGAAGAACCTACGTTGGAACAAAAAGAAGCAGCTTCAGACAAACCCTATCAAAAATTGATTGGATCGCTTATGTACTTAGCTGTCAGTACTAGACCGGATATATGTTACAGTGTAAGTACATTAAGCCAATTCAATACAAAATATGGAAATGATCACTGGGTTGTTGCAAAAAGGGTCCTGCGTTACTTAAAAGCAACGAAGGATTACTGCCTCAGATTTAGGAAATCTGGATTCGCCGTAAACGGATACGTAGACGCTGATTGGGCTGGAGATACTACCGACAGTAAAACATACTCAGGCTATGCATTCACCATCAGAGACACAGCAGTTTCTTGGGAAGCTCGGAAACAGCGATGTGTTGCGATGTCAAGTACAGAAGCTGAATACGTCGCAATGAGTGAGTCAGCTAAGGAAGCGATCAACCTACGAAATTTCTTGAAAGAACTCACGGGTAAATATGTTACAATAAATCTTCTCAACGATAATCAAGGTGCACAGAAGTTGGCTACAAATCCTGTTTATCATAGGAGAACAAAACATATAGACGTGCGTTACCATTTCTTGCGGAATGCAATTGAAGAACATTCGTTCAAAATTGGGTACATACCAACGTCAGAGATGGTAGCTGATATATTTACCAAAGCCCTACCTCGAGAAAAACACCAGAAGTGTATGACTGGACTTGGACTTACAAGAGAAGATGGTTCCAGCTGTACAACCAAACGACGCCAAGATGAAGGGAAAGTGTTGGGAAATCAAAATTCATCTCCGGTTTGATTGTCGATTGGGAACCGCTTGTTGCGAGTTGCACTCTTGTAAATAATAAAATGTTCATTCTTTGTTTGACAGTCGAACTAATATTCAGAAATCAATTCATCCACATCTGTTTCAACCTTGTCTGCGCAATATATTCACAACAAGTCTAATACCAGAAAACCCTAGCAGTGATGAAGTTGACAGCATCAAAGAATGTTTGATACAAGAGTATGAAGATGTGTTCGACACGAAGCCACTGAAACCAATGAAAGGGAAGAAAGTACACGTCGAACTGAAAGAGGACGCAGTCCCATTTGCCATCACATGCCCACGGAAAATTCCGTTCGCATGGAAGGATCAGGTGAAACAGGAACTGGATGAATTGGTTTCAAAAAATATAATCAGACCAGCTCCAGAAGAGGCATCCGATTTTGTAAGTCCTTTAGTAGTTGTACCGAAACCGAACGGCAAAATTCGAGTGTGTGTTGACTTCACTAAACTGAACAAACATGTCAAACGTCCCATACATCCATTCAAAGCTCCGTGGGAGGCCGTATCTGATATTGGCAATGGGAATAAATATTTTTCAACCATGGACGCCGCCTCTGGGTACTTTCAACTAGAATTGGACGAACCTAGTCAGAAGTTGACGACGTTTCTAACTCCGTGGGGGCGATTTCAATTTCTTAGCTGAATTAGCTGTAACTTCTCGCTGGTACCAGCGCACCACGAAGCGTTCAAGAAAGAATGGCAAATGGCTGCTGACACTGTCGATCGCGAAGTTGCTCGCCGTAAGCTATCACAAAAATACGATGCAACTGCCAAAGAATTGCCTCCCCTGAAGAAAGGTTCCTGGGTGAGACTACAGCACCCCATCACCAAGAAATGGGACCTATGTGGTGAAGTGATCGGTGTAGGCCGGTACAGAAACTATACAATAAAAACTCGCAGACACCTCAAGAGGACTCAGGAGGGGGCGTGAGGAGGATAAAAGGGGAGATGTGCTAGGTTGCCGTCTCTCATAGGAAACATTTATGTTTATTTAAATACAATAAAGTTTCAGTCTCGTTCTATCGTTCATGCGAGTATTAGTGATCGGTCATAACAAAAAACGCTGCAAATGATTGTACCGTGGTTTATTAATCCTTCGCTACAATAATGATTTGAGAAGAAGACTATCCATTTGTGATTGTAATTATTCCGAACATTTGTGAACGTTCCCACCAAAAAACAGATTGGTAACTATCGAGGAAAACTCCGTAGCGACTATTGTAATTGTAATAAGATTGAAAAGTTCTCTGTAAAATACCGTCTTTACTGATCACGAGGCCAAGAAATTTGATCGATGATTTTCTAAATTCGCATTTTTCAAAATTTAACGTGATGTTGGCAGTTTTAAATTTAGTAAGAACACGCTGAAGACGAGAGTCGTGCTCTTCCATGGTTTGGCCGCATATCAGAACGTCGTCCATCATGTTAATACAGCCGCTTATTCCCTCCAGCACTTGTGCCACTCTTCGCAGGTAGTGTTCTGGTGCAGATGAGATACCAAACGGCATGCGCTTAAAACAGAATCGACCAAAAGGCGTTATGAACGTGGTCAGCTTCTGAGAATTTTCTGATAAGGGAACCATCCTGGCATCCAGTTTGCTGAATACTGTGGCATTCCCGATATTAGCCAAAGTCTCTTCAGTTGAGGGTAAGAACAATCGTTCCCTGACGATACTCCGATTTAATTCTGTAAAATCACCACACATTCTGATAGAACCATTCTTTTTAGGGACTACTACAATCGGCGAGCACCATTCGGTAGCTTCTTCAATTCTTGATATAATATCATTCGCCTCCATGGACTTGAGCTCTTCCTGAAGAGGTGTATATAATGGCAGAGGTACCCGACGTGGAGCTGTAACTGCGTATGGTTTCGGATTAGCCACCAATTTTATTTCGTAGGGGTCTCCAGCCATAGCCTTCGGAGCATAGAAAACAGTGATTGAAATCCTGGGTCGTTCTCTTCTAGAACGCACGAGACACTTAGCTGAGTTTTACTGAAACTAAGTCTAATGATTTAACAGCTGGCAGGCCCAAAAGTGGCTGAGTCAAATTGTCAATGACAAACAAACGGTCGAACACAGTTTTCCCAGATGGCGAACTCAGCTCAGCTTTGAACGTCCCTAGACAAGGAAGGTTTCCTTTTCCAGCATGCGAAACTGAACCGTTATACTTGACCAGGTATTTTTGTCTCTTGCCGAACTTTTGTAACAAGGAAGCTGGAAAGCATGTAATGTCGGCTCCCGTATCGATTTTAAAGCGAATAAGAACATTCTTCACTTCTATGTCTGCGAAAAACGGCTGAACAAACCAGGTTTGAAACTGAACTGAATCGACTGTCACCGAACCAAGCATGATAGAATCTGCTTTGACAGAGCGAGTTTCATCCAGCGGATCTAGACTAGCATCAGTAATTTGATGGACCTTCTTATTCTTCACAGGAAGTCGACAAACTATTCCAAAATGTCCCATTTTTCCGCAGTTTTTACAAATTGCCTCTTTGGCTTTACAATTTTGATAACTGTGATAATCTGATGAACCACAACGATAACACTTTTTCTGAGGTTTGGTAGAAACACCAAAAGCAGCGAGATCCTCTTGCCCATCTTGCCCATCTCGAATGAACTGTTGCTGAGATTTAACTGATTCCGATTCTTTTACCACTAAAACTGATTTTGCAAGAGTTAGCCCTGAATCCATCTCCAGCTTCGTTGATAAATTTCTGTCTCGGATACCAACAACGATTCTATCCCGTATGAGTTCTTCTCTGGGCGCTCCGTAGTTACAACTCATCGAATGCTCATGTAAGGATGTTATAAAATTGCCAACCGGTTCGTTTTCCGATTGGTTGCGTCGATTGAATTTTGCGAGTTCATAAATAACATTAACTTTTCCAGAAAAATACTTAGGTATTGAACGCTTTAACTACAGTGTCGTACTTATCTTCATCCGCTATGGATAGATTGAACGAATCTAAAATAGTCTCAGCTTTTGTACCCATAGTCAAGATCAGCGTACTCACTTGGGTCTCTTCGGGTTCTGACGACAACAAAATATGGCCTGTTGTCCGCATTATTCTTTTTGGGAGGCATGAGTAATACCTGACTCCATGTAATAAGATTGAAAAGTTCTCTGTAAAATATTACGCTTGATGCAAGAACCAGAATTAACTTTTATTGTTTATATCAGAACTGAATAGTAATCGGGGAAACTGAAGTAACCAGGTTGCGGCCTGTGGCAACCTCATATGACAGTAATTTTAATCATTTTAATACAGGCAGCAAAAATGAATATATTGGAAGCTAGACGTCATTAATATTGTAACGAGCAAGGAACCGCCGGCTTCTGAGAAGCGCAGCGCGAGAAGGTTCTAGAAGCGACCGGGAGGGCTCGACTAGGCTCGGCCGGTCGGGTCCGACTGGGCTCGCCGCTTCTAGACCGACTGCCCGCCTCTATATAAGCCGGCAAGGGAGAACTGCGAGTCAGTTATTCCGATATCCGAATTCCGTGTTCTGAGTTAACTTCGGTTGTCTCGGCGCTCGACCAGTGATAAATCGCGTTATAAATCGTGTGTGAATCGTGTTATAAATCGACTGGGCGTGTTATAAATCAACTGTGCGCGTTATAAATTAACTGTGTTTGTGATAAATTCGATTGTTTACTGTGAGTTAATAATTGTGCGTTATTAATAAATTAGGAATCTGTTCTTAAAGTGTGTTTTAACTTCCAAGTCTGACCCAAACGAATCCGCGTAGTGTAAAAACGTAACAATTGGTGTCAGGTGTGGGGTCAGACTTAGTGAAACTTTAAGTGCAGTGAACCGAAAATTTTTCGCAAGTGACGGTGAACTTTTCACGAGTGACTGTGAACTTTTCGCGAGTGACTGTGAACCTTTCGCGAGTGACCGTGAACTTTACGCGTCCGAAAATGTCTTCGAGAAAACTCTACGAACTTAAAGTGGCCGACTTGAAACAAGAACTCGAAGAAAGAGATCTGGATTCCTCAGGCAGCAAAAGTGCTCTACAGACTCGTCTCAAGAATGCTCTTCTAGAAGAGGGGTTGGATCCTGAGCAATACTTGTTCGAGATTGTCACTTTGGCTTCATTGAAGTTGGAGGTGAGTAAAAATTCTGCTTCAATGAAAGAAGAGCTAGAGAAAAATTCTGCCTCCATGAAAGAAGAACTAGCTTCTTCAATGAAAGAAGAGCTAGAGAAAAATTCTGCTTTAATGAAAGAAGAGCTAGAGAAAAATTCTACTTCCATGAAAGAAGAACTGGAAAAAAATTCTGCTTCGATGAAAGAAGAATTAGAGAAAAATTCTGCTTTGCTAAAAGAACTAGAGAAAAATTCTGCTATGCTGGAGTCATTAATAAACCAGAATGCACAAAAGCTTGAACAAAGTAAAGAGGAATTCGACTCAAAGTTGAAAGAAGTCGAGGTGAAGATTGAATTGTTGAACAGAAAAATTGAAGACAGCCCCTCTACACCAACTGCATTATCGGTACCGCTCGACGAATTAGACTCAAAATTGAAAGACGTAGAGGGGAAGATTGAAATGTTAAACAGAAGAATTGAAGGCAGCCCCTCTACATTGACATCTTCGGTACCAACGCATGGACGTGACTTGCCAACCTTTGACGGCAAAACAGCCTTGGAGGAGTACTTCACACTGTTTGAGACTGCGGCTGCAGTGCACGGATGGTCAGCAAGCACTAAGGGCTCTATGCTAAGTCTCTCTCTGCGAGGTGATGCTCTACAGGTCCTCCAGAGCATTCCAGTATCGGACAGACAGAATTATGACGAACTGAAGAAAAACCTGGAAATGCGATTTGGCCAGAAGCACATGGAGCATGTCTACAGGTCGCAACTGAAGAGCAGATATCAGAAGCCTAATGAGACCCTGCAAGAGTTCGAGGCCGATATCGTGCGCCTGGTTAAGTGTGCTTACCCGACCGTGCCAGACGACGTCTGCGAGAGCCTGGCAATCGACAGATTCCTGGATGGACTTCGAGAAGTGGAGACACAGCAAGCGGTGAAACTCGCTCGACCAAGGACACTCAGCGAAGCCTTGTCACAGGCCCTCGAATTCGAATCAGTAAGGCAGTCAGTGCGTGGTTCAGCTCGCGTGCGTGCTGTGGAGGGCACCAGTGAAGATTCAGATACATCGTCGCTGGAGGAGTTAGTGAAGAAACTTCTCGAAGCAATGAAAACCCGGAAACGAGAAATCCGCTGCTGGAACTGTGGCGAGCTGGGGCATGTCAGGAGTCGTTGTTCTAAGCCCCAGAAGTCTACGAGGCCACAGGAAAACTAGGAAGGGTTGACGGAAAGGGGCAGCTGTCAACCCGTGCTACCAAGGCCCCAAAAGCACACGCGAACATCGCCTTACTGGGAAGCCAAACAAATAGCATTCTGGTAGATGGGAAGGTGAATGGGGAAAGTAGAAGGCTACTGTTGGACACCGGAGCCACCATAACGATCCTGAAGCCTGATGTAGC
This sequence comes from Tupiocoris notatus, assembly GCA_037159825.1. Taxonomy (NCBI): domain Eukaryota; kingdom Metazoa; phylum Arthropoda; class Insecta; order Hemiptera; family Miridae; genus Tupiocoris; species Tupiocoris notatus. Next base: position 139,473 of record JASJUZ010000106.1, read on the forward strand.
TCGCTCGAATGGAAAGATAGCTCCAACCAGATGGACTCTGCTGACAGCGACGGGAGCCTTAGTGACTACGCACGGTGAGACAGTGGCCCACTTCCACATCGGCAGTACCAGCTTCGAACATCAGGCGCTAGTAGCAGACATCGAACTTGACGTAATTATCGGAATGGACATTATGACGAAATTCGGATTCAAACTGGACTTGAAAGACGGCGTGATCAGGATCGGAAACGAAGAAGTTGTGCTACAAGGACATGAAGAGGTGTCAGCACGTGCTGTTCTGGCTGAAGACACTACAATTAAGGGGCGAAGTGAGGTAATGGCCCTTGCCAGCCTGGGTTGTGAAGTTCCGGAAGGTCGTGTTGCAATGCTGGAGTCTTTGACACTTGATTGTGGGCCTGAACGGAAAGTCTTGGTGGCAAAGGGCCTGGTACACATCGGAAAAGAGATCCCTGTGCGCCTCATGAACATCAACGATTACCCAGTTACCATCAAGAAGGGGAGCTGCCTGGGATATTCCTCCCCTGTGTCTTCAGTAGTCCGACCGACTGAACATGTGACTGCTTCACCACCACGACACTCGAAGAAATTTGAAGACTTCGTTCATCAAGTGTGTCTGAACGTGACCCCCGATACGCGACGTAAGGAAGTAAGCGACTTGCTTCACCGCTATCAAGACGTCTTTGAGGAGGGAGGCGGCCCAAAAGGAAGAACGAACCTCGTCCAACACCGGATCGACACTGGCGACTCAAGACCCATTCGCCAGACGCCTAGGAGACTGCCCTTAGCTAAACGAGAAGAAGCCAAGCAGATGATCCGTGATATGGCTCAGGAAGGAGTCATTGAACCGTCGAACAGCCCTTGGGTTTCACCAGTGGTTCTGGTGAAGAAGAAGGATGGATCTACTCGCTTCTGCGTCGATTATCGTCAGCTGAACAACGTGACAAGGAAGGACAGCTATCCTCTGCCCCGGATTGACGACACGCTCGACACGCTGGTCGGGTGTAACATCTTCTCGACTTTGGATCTGAAGAGTGGCTACTGGCAGGTGGGACTTCACCCCGAAGATAAGGGTAAGACAGCATTTTCCATTGGTTCCGGTTTGTGGCAATTCAACGTGATGCCATTCGGATTATGCAACGCTCCGGCCACGTTTGAGAGATTAATGGAAAACGTTCTGCGAGGACTGTCTTGGGAAACCTGCCTGGTCTACTTGGACGACATCATCGTCTTGGGGAAATCATTCGCCGACCATCTCAAGAATCTGGAAGAAGTGTTTCTACGTCTGCGAGCAGCCAATCTTAAGCTCAAATCCAAGAAGTGTAATCTACTCCAGAAGAAGGTCAACTTTCTAGGACACGTCGTATCCGGGGAAGGCGTCTCCGCGGATCCTGAGAAAATAGACGCTGTCAAGGACTGGCCAAGGCCGAAGGACAAAAGCGAGGTTAGGAGTTTTCTGGGACTCTGCACCTACTACCGCCGCTTCGTCCCTGGATTTGCTGACATCGCCAAGCCACTCACCAAGCTGACAGAGGAAGGACGAAGCTTCAACTGGGACCCGTCTTGCCAGGATTCATTTGAGAACCTGAAGAAGGCCCTAATTGCTGCTCCTGTACTGGGATATCCTCGGCCAGAGGGGAAATTCATCCTCGACACAGACGCTAGTAACACTGGCATCGGTAGCTTCCTATCCCAGCTCCAGGATGGTCAGGAAAGAGTGATTGGGTACTATAGTAAGGTTCTGTCTAAGCCGGAGCACAACTACTGTGTGACACGCAGGGAACTTCTAGCCGTGGTCAAGTCGGTGGAGCACTTCCACAAGTACCTGTATGGAAGAAATTTTCTTCTGAGGACAGACCACTCTGCGCTGCTGTGGTTGCTGAAGTTCAAGAATCCCGAAGGGCAAGTTGCAAGATGGATAGAACGACTTCAAGAATACGACTTCACCTCGGAACATCGTGCCGGATCGAGCCACAGAAACGCCGACGCGCTGTCAAGAAGACCCTGCCCAGACGAGTGTAGGCATTGCAGCCGGCTGGAGGAGAAGACTGCAACTCCTTGCCGAGTTACGACAACCGACGACAACTGGAAATGCGACGAGATCTCCAAGGATCAAGAAGAAGACCCGGATCTGAAAATACTGCTGAAATGGAAGAGAGAAGGAAGGAGACCTAGCTGGGCGGAAGTTGCGCCTCTCTCTCGTAGCTTGAAGTCTTATTGGGCTCAGTGGGATTCCTTGCGCCTGGACGGAAACCTTCTCAAGAGAGTCTTGGAGAGCGAAGATGGCTCATCGAGCAGACTTCAGATCGTGGTCCCCACCAAGAGGATACCAGAGATACTCGGCCTACTACACGACGGAACTTCTGGCGGGCACCTGGGGGTTTGCAAGACTCTGGAAAAGGTTCGGGAGAGATTCTATTGGATCAACTGCAAGGATGATGTCAAAGACTGGTGCAGGAAATGCGTTGTGTGCGCCACGGCCAATGGACCTCATCGCCGAAGGAAAGACTCCAAAAGACAGTCGACTGCTTCTTCTTCAACCAGGGCAGATGCACGAAGGGGTTCAGCTGTCCCTACCGCCACAAAGGTCAAGAGGATGCTGTTCCGGGACGGAACAGTCTCAAGGAGGGGGCAGTGTAACGAGCAAGGGACCGCCGGCTTTCTGAGAAGCGCAGCGCGAGAAGGTTCTAGAAGCGACTGGGAGGGCTCGACTAGGCTCGGCCGGGAGGGCTTGACTAGGCTCGGACGGGAGGGCTCGACTAGGCTCGGCCGGTCGGGTCCGACTGGGCTCGCCGCTTCTAGACCGACCGCCGGCCTCTATATAAGCCGGCAAGCAAGAACTGCGAGTCAGTTATTCCGATATCCGAATTCCGTGTTCTGAGTTAACTTCGGTTGTCACGGCGCTCGACCAGTGATAAATCGCGTTATAAATCGTGTGTGAATCGTGTTATAAATCGACTGTGCGTGTTATAAATTAACTGTGCGCGTTATAAATTGTGTTTGTGATAAATTCGATTGTTTACTGTGAGTTAATTATTGTGCGTTATTAATAAATTAGGAATCTGTTCTTAAAGTGTGTTTTAACTTCCAAGTCTGACCCAAACGAATCCGCGTAGTGTAAAAACGTAACAATATTTGTAATGGCAAGTGAATGACACCTGATCTTCAGTGCAAGGGTCACACGCCGTACATCCATGCTATCCAGTAGTTTTATGGATCAGAAATATTCACATTACCCAAAAGTAAATATAGTTGAACGTTTGAAAGGACATGAAATGTGTTTTTTGGCGGGTGAATGACTATAGATTTTCATTGTTAAAGTCACAAACTGTACTTCTGCATTATTAAAATATTTTTTGAATCTAGAGTGCTTTTTGGCATTCTGATTTGTTTATGGCAGTGAATCACGCTTGATTTCATAAAACTAAATTGATATTCGGAAATGATAATACACTATGATACGATGGTTATTCATCTCGATTTGAACTCTCCAACATAATAAACGATGACAACATGCCGAAGACGTTTGGTGGAGAATGATGGTGGATTTATTTTCAATTATGACATCGTCCATCGAACAGTGGGTATTTTTTCGTCTGTTTGTATAATTGTTGATTTTTGTATAATTCAGCCGGGTTTAAAAAGCAGAAAAAATACAAGACCCACAATACATCATTCAATAAGAGGAAACTGCCTGAGTGAAGGTGTATTCCTTAGAAATCCTCTGTTAGCTTTATCAAAACGTTTCACGCGCCTGCTCCCAGAGCGCTCTGCTAACTTTCTGAGCAAGTGTCTGTGCGTCCATTTGTTAGTCTATCAGAGTGTCCGTCTATCCTTGCGTCCATCTGTCTATGGTCTGAGTGACGAATATTGCCATATCTATCAGAAAAACTCTTGAAATTCATTCTAAAATTTTCAGAAACTGTTTTCCCAGTGCAAATAAGACGAGGCGATTGATATCTCGATACAGCTGTCCCTCGATAATCCGACACTTTTTAATCCGACGTACTCGGTAGTCCGACGCGCTGCCGGTTAAATCTGTATGTACATATTGTATATTTTACTTAAATTTCTTTCCGTATTTCTTTTAAAAACGTACATGTACTATCATTTTGTATCCTGGTATTAATAAATTACATGTACCTTTACTGTTTCCTCCTTTTTTTAACTTCATTGTGTTCAAACGCATTAAGAATAAAACATCTTTGATAATACGTTTGACATTTTTTGGTAATCTGACATTTTCAGTAATCTGACACTCTCTCGGTCCCTTAACTGTCGGATTATCGAGGGACAGCTGTACTTGACACACACTTATTCAGAGTTATATAAGTTATTATAAAACTTTATTTCATGTTGTTTATTGTGATTTTTACCAGCCAAAAAAGTCAATATTATCGACAAATCAACGCCTTGAAATATTCTTCATGGGGGCCACCCGTGGTGTAGTGGTATGGAGCATTAGCTCTCTACACGGTGGTGCCAGGTTCGAATCCGGCTGAGGTCAAACTCATGTTTGGCCCGACCCTTCGTCCTCCACACTCAGGGGGGTGAGGCAATGAGCAGCCACGTCCGTTCGTACGGTTTTCTCGTTTTTATAATAAATTGGTTATACCTGTTACCGACTCAAACATGGAAGTACTGTGTGATCTATGCACACCACAGGTTCTTTTCCTTCTCATCGCATTTCCTGATGTCCGGCGGTTGTGAGGTGGAGAAAAACCAGGAGACTCATTCTCCAATTCTTTATTAACTGGCCGAGCACTTTTGCCCATTCGGGCATTCTCAGGGCGATGTGAAGCCATAGGGTCCGGCTGTGGACCCTGAAGAATTGGAGAATGAGTCACCTGGTTTTTCTCCACCTCACAACCCCCGGAGAACAATTTTTGTGATATTCTATGATATTTGTTTATTCTAAATAAGTAAAACAAACACAGTTCTACACCTTTGATCATTACTTCTATTTACCTTTTATACAAATTTGTCAGATACTGTCAGTTCTCAGTGTACGACTATGAGAATCAAAATTTTTAAACGTTTTTGGTCCAACAATCTTCATTGTGGCGAGCACATGATGCTTGCTTTTTTAAATATTGGGTCACATACCGTACCTCCACGTTACAAGCTTTTTTCACGATTTGGCTAATGCGTATTTTGATTTTTACATGCTGCTATAATCAATATATTTGAACGCTCATGGTCTTGAAGTGTTTGGGACGGCGATTGAATGAAGTATGATTTTTATCACGTGGGTCACATACAGTACTTTCGCGTTACACACATATGACTATATTTTTATTTTTCTAGACTGCAAAAGTGATTATATTTAAACGCTCGAAACTTGAATAAATCTTTAGGTCAGCTGAATGTCGTCTGATTTTTACTATTGGTATCACACTCCAAAAATTGATCAATCAGGGGGTGATTCAGAGGTGAAAGGGAAGTCCTTTAATCATTTCGGAAATGAGAAATAGTCATTTTATATTATTAGGGTAGGTTATCCAATCAATCAGGAAATGGTCAGGTCAATACGAGTAGTAAAGTAATCCTTAAAATGTGTACGTAGTTGGTAGTTGAGTTGCTGCGAAGTTGGGACATTTTTGTTATTTTTTCCTTTCCAGAGTTTATTTTATAGGCTGATAATTTTGACGTTGGTTTAATTTTTTCTCTCTTTTTAGTGTCTAACAATTATGGACAGCTCTCTCCACAAAATTTGCTCACACTTTCTTTATTGCAATTTTGTCACTTACAACTAACCGGCCAAAAAAAATCATGAATCGTTTGGACACTGAAGATCTAAACTATAATGACTACCTAACTACTTTCAATGTTATTAGGTTGATTGAGAGTGAGTTTGAACGTTAGGAATAAATGGAATAATCAATCCACTGATTAGGGACTCTTGGTCAACATACCGAATGCCTTGATCCCATCGATCCACCTTAAAAAACTCAAATAATCTATTACACCATTGTTGGTTACTGAAATGCACCAATTTCCTAGTTCTTTATTTCTCAAATAATTTTCCAAGTAATGATTTTCTCTAGCCTATTCGCAATTTCACTGAATGAGAGAATCTGAACAAAATTTCAGAAATTCGCCAAACGTTTATGCATTAAAATGAAGTTATTCGGCCCTCAAAACCATATTTCTTGAACATTTAACGCTGAATTCAAATCAACTAACGAAAACTCTATGACTAACATGCATTCGCAAATTGGTCATTGCCGGGATCCATACAACTTTGAGGGACGCAATGGCAAGAGCCATCAATTTGGAAGCTGGTTTGTACCAGAGTTACTTCCCGGTACGCCAGCTAGCTGCAAACGAGCAACAATCTGAGCCGAGGGACGTGTGGGACACTGTGGGGATTCGACAAATTGTCAAGGAAGAACTACGGAACAGACGGCGAGGAATCAAGTTTTGGAGAAGTAGAAAGGCCAGCCACTACATGAAAGAATGTAAGAAACATCTGGAAAACTCTTAAATTCCAACTTCTAACCCGTGAAGTTGGAAGAAATTACAACGGCCCAGTGGTCAAGTGCATTAAATAATAATGAATATTATCTTGACCATGTTTACCAGTTGCACCAACCGTCTATTGTACTAAGTGGAATGATTAATAACACGCCTTGTTGTATGCTTGTTGACACCGGAGCTACAGTGAGCGTCTTGAATCCAAAACGTTTGCATGATGTGGTCTGTCAACTTCAGCTACGGGGAGGCTTAAGGCTTTGTCAGTACATACCATCCCAATAACTGGACGATTGGATGTGATCATAAAATTGGGCAATGATCAACACAACACCGTGGGCATAATAATTGTGTCCTAGCTGACAGAAGAATCATGTATTTTCAGCATCGATTTCCTGGAAAACTATAAATGTGTGATCGATTTGGGCAACCGATGAGTCAAAATAGGTGGTTCACAAATAACATACGAGTAGTCCAAGACCTCTCTCACTTTGGAGAAAGAAGGGTACTCTCCAACCTTCGGTAGTCTTTCTACTGGTTGGGGATGCACGAGGATGCAAAGCTTTGTTGCCGAGCTTGTGAAATTTGTGCAAAACGACAAGGAGGGGTGAAATTAGGGCGAGCTCCCCTGCAGCTGTACAAGATAGGTGCTCCATTTGAACACAAGGTAATTGACGTCGTCGGACCACTCCCCTTTACAGATCGGAATAAACAATTTGTATTAACGGTGGTGAACTATTTTACCAAATGGCCTGAGGCCATACCGATACCAGCTCAAAAAGCGGAAACAGTTGACATGGCTTTCATTGAGCACGTTGTCTCCCGGTTCGGACTGCCATTTGAGCTGCACTCGGATGTTTTGAAGCAGCTAGGAATCCGCAAGACAAGAACAACCACTGAGGCCTCAGAGTGACAGTCTGGTAGAGAGACTACATCTTACACTCTACGAATGGCTAGCAAAAATAATCAGCGACCACCAAAGAGACTGGGATCTACAACTACCTATGGCACTCTTGGCGTATCGAGCGTCGTAAATTTCAAAAAACGGCTTTTCACCAACCTATTGGCTGTACAGCAGAGAACTGGTTCTTCAAGGCACGTACACACCTAGCCATAAAAGCGGAAAATTAAAAGGCGTTACGATACCAGAAGTAAAACACACAAGTTCGAGGTTGGGAGAAAGGTGTGATTGCACAACCTGAACAGGATGAAGGGAAGAAATCCGAAGTTCCAATGTCAGTGGGAAGGTCCTTACGAAATTGTGAAACAATTGAACGACGTCGTCTACAGAATAAGGAGCCCAAAAGGTAAACTGAAGGTTGTTCATATTGACCGATTGACTCCATACTGCGGCCAAGACTAAACAGATGAGGTGGAAAAAGTATTATGACGTTTGGTAACTGTATCTAATTACGTTTCCATTTATCAACAGATTTCTTAAAAAATATATTTATGATTCCAGAAAATCATAACAATATAATACAAGCATACGAGTATTCTTTGGTGCACAACACAAAATCGTGAATCGTTCTAGCAAAGTGAAAAAAAACCTATTCAAGAAAATCACTAATAACTTTTTATACGACCGAACACTTAAAACATTTTCAAGAGTATTTTTGCGGGCTACTTACGGTGGTTGAGGAAATGTGATGATAGTGGATAGCTTGGTTCAGGTAATCTACACAACCATGCACAGCAGCTCTGGCAGCTAACGAAGCCTTGGTGCCCCAGTTGACACCGTCAGCCAACACAAGGATAGCTGAATCTTCACGAGCGACGATGGCATAACAGTCGGCTATAGGCTCACCAGCTGGCACTCCAGTCACTGGATGTCGCTCGTAAAGAGTGATCGATTTACCTGTTGGGGAGAAGCATAAAATTTAGTTAAATTGAAGATATTCAAACTATATCAGATATTGAGAGTAGAGAACTAAGAGATATTAAACACAACAAAATCAATCTTTTAGGTTTATTATTCAATAATAAACCATTGTAATAGCCCAAGAAAAAAAATTGCAAGGCATGTAGAATCTGAATCCAATAAAAAAATTCTGTCTGTCCGCCATAGCCCGTCAAAACTTTTCCGGCCGACCCTAATAGCTAAATTCTTGAAATTTTCACCAAAAATCAGTCTCGGTCCTACGACGGCCCAATTCTTGAACCAACTTGCTAGCTCAATTTTAAGGGTGTTTTTGAGTCGTTGTGACTTTAACAATAAAAATCTATCGTCATTCCCCCCTTCCCCCCTGAAAGAAAACTTTTCATGACCTTTTAAACATTCACCTGTATTGACTTTAGGGCAATGTGAATATTTCTGATCCAAAAAACTACTGGATAGCACGGATGTATGGCGTGTGACCATAGCGGTGAAGATCAGGCGTCATTCCCTCACCATTACAAATATTAAAGACCTCTAGCGCCAAAATAAAAATTTAAAGCTCAACAGCGAAAAACAGCTTATGGTGGAAGTACGGTATGTGATCAAAACAGTACAAGACAAATGTTCTGAAAGTGGTCGTAATTAGTCAAATTTAAAGCAAAGAGACCCAAAAAGTACAATAATGCTTAATAAAAGAACTGAAATCCGTTTTAAGAGGAAGTACTGCATGTGACCCCAAAAATAAAAGTCAAGCGATATCCAGCTGTCATATAGGAAAATTTTTAGTCTCCCAGCATTCATGTATCACTCTTGCGGTTCATAAAAATCTCAAGAGCTAAAAAATTTCATAAGGCGGAAGTACTGTGTGTTATTCAAACCATACAGAACAAGTTTTGTGAACGAGGTCAAAGTTGGTTATATTTAAAGCCAAGAGACCCAAATACTACAAATAAAATAATTGAAAATGCGTTTTACGGGGAAGTACTGCGTGTGATCCCAAAAATAGAAATGAAGCGATATTCAGCTGTCATACAGAAAAATTTAAAGCCCCCCAGCGTTCAAATATATTTATATTTGCGGTCTGTAAAGATCAAAATGTAACTAATATGCAAATAACGCGGAAGTACTGCATATGACCCACTTGATAAAAATCAGGCATCATTCAATTGCTAGCCCCAACATTTTAAGACCTTGAACGTTCAAATACATTGAGTTTTGCGGCCTGTAAAAATCAAAATACAAAACGTGCACTAGTGAAATCGTGAAAAAGGCTCATAACGTGGAGGCACTGTATGTGACCGAATATACAAAAAATCTGGTGTATTCTGCTTGCCATAACCGACATTTCAAGCCCTCAAACGAAGAAAAATATTGACTCTTATAGCCTGTAAAAATCCAAACAGAAAAAAATTGTAACCATTATATCTCCGAAGTACTGTGTGTAATCCAAAATCCGGAAACGGCTAATTTTGCACAATTACTGGGAAAACATTCTGTTAAAATTTCATAGAATTTCATCCATTTTCAGGGAGATATGGTGATTTATGTCAGTTTGTGACCACAGACGGACACGAAGACACTTTTTCAGAAAGCGATTCTGAGTATAATAGTACTACGAAAATTTCTTCCAACAGGACCTCGCTTCTCAATTCAACTTTTCAGACCATCTCAATACTTCCATTCGCTACGTAAACATGGAAGTAGAAAATATTGACTCTTATAGCCTGTAAAAATCAAAAAAGAGAAACTTTGACCCTTATATCTCAAATGCACAGTGTGTTTTTCAAATTTCAATAAAAGCTAATTTTGCTCATGTGCTGGGAGAACATTTCCTGAAAATTTCATTGGGTTTCATTCATTATTCAGGGAGATATGGCGATTTATGTTAATTGGTGACCACAGATAGACCAACAGGACCTCGGTTCCAAATTCGACTTTTCAGACGATCACGATACTTCCATTTACTACGTAAACATGGAAGTAATAATTATTGTTCATAGTTGAAAATTAAATCGCCTCGGAGGCGCAAAATAAATGCGGAAAAATGTAGGCGACTTGACTGCACAACAAAAACATTCCTTGGAGTTGGTAGAGGCACTACATCTTTACAAATAAGTAACTGTTTTTTTCCCCAGCAAATTTTGCTGGTATACATTTGAAAAAGAAGTTGTTTATTTAACTGAATACATGCAAAAAACACTCAGAGATAAATACTATCAATTTGCGAGTTTTGTCCTACCGTAAGCAGTAGATGTAGGGTTGTCCCAATCCACCACTCCGGCTACAGGGTCACCAGTTGGCATCTTAGTGTAGCCAGCAGCATTAGGAGTGCTCTCGCATTTCTGTAATGGCACAGGAAATTCGGGCCCCATCGATAAAAGGTTGCAATTGACGTTTGATGTGTTCGAATTTGCGTCCTTCCCTCCTGCAACAGGATGAATCACGAAAGTCAAATTTTGTTGAACTAATAGTAATCAATAAATGTTATTGTTCTCTTCGTATTTGTTTAACGATCGTTAAGACTTGGAAAAATAACTCGCTAAAGCACCCGGTGGCGTATCATCGTCGATGGTGTCGATAAATCGGACATCAGGGTCACTGACAGAGAGATGACGTCGTTTCTTGTTGACAGTCGTTAACCCACCGCATGGCCCTGTCATAGCCGAGACGACAGGTTTACTCAACGTTCCGATAGTCGCAGGAGGTAATTGCTTTGGTGTTCTTCCATGAACAATTTTAGGCGCCGTTTTTCCATTTTCATGCCTGAGAAAAATACGAAGCTTCATCACCAAGCAATCATTTTGCCCACAAGAGTAACACACTTATAGACAAATCGTCGATACATGCAGGGTAGAGTGATCAGTGACAGACAGGGCTCGAGACCTTTTACTTTAATAGCTACCCCATAATAAGCTTTTGAAACATTCCCCAAGGGCCGAATCGAAATCGCCGATTGCAGACAGGCTAGGGGGACAACTATTTTTTTCTCTCTCTCTTTTAAACTTGTTCTTAAACATTAGTACAGACCGACAGGATGCTTCATTTTTACTCAAGGCTCATGAACGAAAGTCTTGTGATTAATAATTACTGGGCATACTTGAAATGTTTTGTTTTGCTTCTCCAGGTGGTCGTATTGCTTCTTTCTGCTGGTTGAGTGGGAGAATAACGAGACGACCTCTTCTCCTATTTTTAACCGACTTCAAACAAGGAGGAGGTTACTATAGTTGACTTGCAGGTTTTATTTTTTTTGGTATATTGTCCGCTGGCGTTCAGCTCCTGTACGCCCGATCGGGTTACTTTTTTTTTTTTTTGTTTGAAAGGGTTACTATCCAGGTAGGTCCCATAATTTTTTCAATTGAGTCCATCCAGTAGTTACGTCCCCAGACGCGGAGAAACGCCGGAAAACGTGATTTTCGCAAAAAAAGGAAGTTTTGACTTTGCAAGCTTATAACTTCTAGAATATTTGCTTGATTGTTTTGTTTCTGGTGTCATTTTGTTCATAATTTATCTGCCTACAAGGGCCTAGCTTCAATTTTCGTTCGGCTTTCTAATATAGCGTGTAGAGAAGAAAGTGTAACAAAAAAAGTGATGCCGATTTTCACTTTTTTGAGGTTTTTCGAGCACCGTTCCCAACCACGTCGAGAAAAAAAATATGAACACTATTGTACTTGAAAGCACTTAGCTAGAGCTTTCTAACGATGGTAGAAAATCAAGTTTAGGTGGCATAATAAGGGAGCAATCGATGTTTTAATGGACCTGTGTTTGAGACCTCATAACATCCAAACGAAAACTGTTTTTCCATAGTTTTTAAACTTAAATAGTTCAAATTCGAGTCTAGTTTACGTGATTCGGAGTTTACGGCGCCTCTCTGGCAAAATGACTACCCAATGGTTACAAATAAATATGAATTTACGATAAATTAGTAGGTGCCAGGTAATAAGTCTGGGTCTGGACGTAGATTCTTAGAGAAATCTGAAAAGGTTTTTAGGAAAAGGCGTGAATACCTAGTCACCTTCAAATCGATATTGTTATTAATCAGTTCCCATAAATGCTGATTTGCTCTGTTCAAGAATCGTAAAAACTCATGATATTTATATTCTTACTAATTCGGAATCTATAGGCTTCTCCAATACAATATAAGAGAGGCGCCGACTCCAAAAGATGATCAATCTGGAGGCAATTCAGAGGTGAAAGGAAAATCTTTTAATCATTTGGGAAATGAGAAATGATTGTTTTTATACTATTAGGGAAGGTGATCCAATCAATCAGGAAGTGGTCAGGTCAATAAGAGTAGTAAAGTAGTCCTTAAAATGTGTAGTTGGCGAATGAGTTGCTGCGAAGTTGGGACATTTTTGTTATTTTTTCCTTTTCAGAGTGTATTTTTAACCGACTTCAAAAAAGGAGGAGGTTACTATGGTCGTCATGCGGGTTTTTTTTTTTCGGTATGTGTTGTCCACCGGCGTTCAGCTCCTGTACGTCCGATCGGGTTACTTTTTTTTTTGTTTGAAAGGGTTACTATCCAGGTAGGTCCCATAATTTTTTCAATTGAGTCCATCCAGTAGTTACGTCTCCAGACGCGGAGAAACGCCGGAAAACGTGATTTTCGCGAAAAAAGGAAGTTTTGACTTTGCAAGCTTATAACTTCTAGAATACTTGCTCGATTGTTTCGTTTCTGGTGTCATTTTGTTCATAATTTATCTGTCTACAAGGGCCTAGCTTCAATTTTTCGTTCGGCATTCTAATATAGCGTGTAGAGAAGAAAGTGTAACAAAAAACGTGATGCCGATTTTCACTTTTTTGAGGTTTTTCGAGCACCGTTCCCAACCACGTCGAGAAAAAAAATATGAACACTATCGCACTTGGAAGCACTTAGCTAGGGCTTTCTAACGATGGTAAAAAATCAAGTTTAAGTGGCATAATAAGGGAGCAATCGATGTTTTAATGGACCTGTGTTTGAGACCTCACAACTTCCAATCCAAAACTGTTTTTCCATAGTTTTTAAACTTAAATTGTTCAAATTTGAGTCTAGTTTACGTGATCCAAATTTGGTATTGATTGGACTGAAATTGGATACTTTTTAGGCCGTATTTCTAAAAAATTTGTTTCAAAATCACGTTTTTTGGACTATTTATGCTTGTAGAAAAAAAACTACGTTAGTCATAGCATTCTCGTTAGAAGATTTGAATTCAGCGTTAAATTTTCAATAAATAACATGGTTTGTAAGGCCAAATAAGTCCATTTTAATGCACAAACGTTTGGCGAACTTCTGAAATTTGGTTCGGATTCTCTCATTCAGTGTGAATGCGGATACGCTCCAGGAAATCATCACTCTATTATCGTTAGAGAAATAAAGAACGAGTGAATTGGTGCAATTCAGTAACCAACAACGGTGTAGGCCATTATTTGAGTTTTGTAAGGTAGATCAATGGGATCAAAGTATCCGGTATGTTGACCAAGAGACCCAAATCAGTGGATGGATTATTCCAAAGAATCAAACTCTCTCTCAATCAACATAATAACATTGAAAATAGTTAGGCAATCATTATACTTTAGAACTTCAACGTTCAATGGACTTATGAATTGAGTTTGGACGGTTAGTAGTAAGTGACAAGAACACAATAATGAAAGCTTGGGAAAATTCTGTGAAGAGAGCTGTCCATAATTATAAGTCACTAAAAAGAGAAAAATAAAAAAAACTTTTTAAAAAAAAATAAAACCGACTTCAAAAACTTTGTCTATAAAATACACTCTGAAAAGGAAAAAATAACAAAAATGTCCAAACTTCGCAGTAACTCATTCGCCAACTACACATTTTAAGGATTACTTTACTACTCGTATTGACCTGACCACTTCCTGATTGATTGGATCACCCTCCCTAATAATATAAAAATTACTATTTTTCATTTCCCTAATGAATAAAACATTTTCCTTTCACCCTGAATTGCCTCCAGATTGATCAACTTTTGGAGTCGGCGCCTCTCTGGCAAAATGACTACTCGATGGTTACAAATAAATATGAATTTACGATAAATTAGTACCAAATTAGTACCAAAAACGAAGATAAATTAGTAGGTGCCAGGTAATAAGTCGTAATTCTTCGAGAAATCTGAAATGGTTTTTAGGAAGAGGCGTGAAAAGTCACCTTCAAATCGATATTGTTAATAATCAGTTGTCATAAAAAAATGCTGATTTGCACTGTTTAAGAATCGTGAAAACTCATGATATTTATATTCTTACCTATTCGGAATCTATAGGCTTCTCCAATACAATATAAGAGAGGCGCCGACTCCAAAAGTTGATCAATCTGGAGGCAATTCAGGGTGAAAGGAAAATGTTTTATTCATTAGGGAAATGAAAAATAGTAATTTTTATATTATTAGGGAGGGTGATCCAATCAATCAGGAAGTGGTCAGGTCAATACGAGTAGTAAAGTAATCCTTAAAATGTGTAGTTGGCGAATGAGTTACTGCGAAGTTGGGACATTTTTGTTATTTTTTCCTTTTCAGAGTGTATTTTATAGACAAAGTTTTTGAAGTCGGTTTTATTTTTTTTTTTAAAGTTTTTTTATAGACAAAGTTTTTGAAGTCGGTTTTATTTTTTTTTCTAAGTTTTTCTTCTTTTTATTACGCCGAGTACTTTCGCCCGTTCGGGCTTCTTCATGTTTTGTTTTGTATAAATGTCACCACACGCACACATACAAAGGTATGGTACGTAGGATAAGTGGAGGACCGCTACATGGTAAATGAATCGGAATCAGTTAAATCAGTTAGAGATGGGCAAGATTTCAATGAGGATCTCGCTGCTTTTGGTGTTTCTACCAAACCTCAGAAAAAGTGTTATCGTTGTGGTTCATCAGATTATCACAGTTATCAAAATTGTAAAGCCAAAGAGGCAATTTGTAAAAACTGCAGAAAAATGGGACATTTTGGAATAGTTTGTCGACTTCCTGTGAAGAATAAGAAGGTCCATCAAATTACTGATGCTAGTCTAGATCCGCTGGATGAAACTCGCTCTGTCAAAGCAGATTCTATCATGCTTGGTTCGGTGACAGTCGATTCAGTTCAGTCTCAAACCTGGTTTGTTCAGCCGTATTTCGCAGACATAGAAGTGAAGAATGTTCTTATTCGCTTTAAAATCAATACGGGAGCCGACATTACATGCTTTCCAGCTTCCTTGTTACAAAAGTTCGGCAAGAGACAAAAATACCTGGTCAAGTATAACGGTTCAGTTTCGCATGCTGGAAAAGGAAACCTTCCTTGTCTAGGGACGTTCAAAGCTGAGCTGAGTTCGCCATCTGGGAAAACTGTGTTCGACCGTTTGTTTGTCATTGACAATTTGACTCAGCCACTTTTGGGCCTGCCAGCTGTTAAATCATTAGACTTAGTTTCAGTAAAACTCAGCTAAGTGTCTCGTGCGTTCTAGAAGAGAACGACCCAGGATTTCAATCACTGTTTTCTATGCTCCGAAGGCTATGGCTGGAGACCCCTACGAAATAAAATTGGTGGCTAATCCGAAACCATACGCAGTTACAGCTCCACGTTGGGTACCTCTGCCATTATATACACCTCTTCAGGAAGAGCTCAAGTCCATGGAGGCGAATGATATTATATCAAGAATTGAAGAAGCTACCGAATGGTGCTCGCCGATTGTAGTAGTCCCTAAAAAGAATGGTTCTATCAGAATGTGTGGTGATTTTACAGAATTAAATCGGAGTATCGTCAGGGAACGATTGTTCTTACCCTCAACTGAAGAGACTTTGGCTAATATCGGGAATGCCACAGTATTCAGCAAACTGGATGCCAGGATGGTTCCCTTATCAGAAAATTCTCAGAAGCTGACCACGTTCATAACGCCTTTTGGTCGATTCTGTTTTAAGCGCATGCCGTTTGGTATCTCATCTGCACCCGAACACTACCAGCAAAGAGTGGCACAAGTGCTGGAGGGGATAAGCAGCTGTATTAACATGATGGACGACGTTCTGATATGCGGCCAAACCATGGAAGAGCACGACTCTCGTCTTCAGCGTGTTCTTACTAAATTTAAGCTGATGCTTCATCTTTTGCGGTAGGTGCTCTTCTTGAACTATCACCTTGGAAATAATTATTACCCTGTTATGTCTGCTTCTCGTGCATTGACTTCTACTGAGCAAAGTTACGCTCAAATCGAACGAGAAAGTTTGGCGTGTACTTGGGCATTTGAACGCTTCTTAAGATTCCTAATGGGAAAACAATTTGAACTAATGACAGACCATAAACCTTTGCTTTCTCTTTTAGCAAAAATCCAATCCAGGAGCTTTCCCCACGAATTCAAAGATTTTGCCGTAGGTTGATTAGATTCGATCATGTCATGAGTAATGTTAAAGGAAAACAATTCGCCGTCCAAGATGCCTTGTCTAGTCATAGCTCAAAGAATATCCCACAGTAACAATATGTAACAGTTACCTATATTATAAAAAAAAGAAGCTTATACAAAGGACGCAACATTATTTTTCTACAACTGTTATTGAAAAACTAGTGGTGTGCATAGATCACACAGTACTTCCATGTTTGAGTCGGTAACAGATATAACCAATTATAAAATAAGGAAAATCAAATGAAGGCCACAACGTTAATTTACAACAAATTTTATTGAAAAACGAGCCAGGTGACTCAAAAATAGAAAAATGCACGAGTTAGGTTAATGATGCTTCCACAGTATATGAGCCTTACAATAAAAACCAAGTTTTGCAAACTGAGATCATTTTAATAGCATCGTTACAAACATTCAAATACATTGATTTTTGAAGCCTCACTCAGACCATAGACAGATCAACGCAAGGACAGACGGACTCTCTGAAAGACAAACAAAGGACGCACAGACACTTGTTCAGAAAGTGAGCAGAGCGCTCTAGGAGCAGGCGCGCGAAACGTTCAGATAAAGCTGGCAGAGGATTCCTAAGGAATACCTCTACTCAGCGAGTTTCCACTTATCTAAAGATGTATAGTGGGTTTTGTATTTTTTCAGCATTCTAAACCTTGTTGAATTATACAAAGATTAACAGCGGACGAAATAATTTCTACTATTGTATGGACGATGTTATGATTGAAAATAAATCCACTTTCATTCTCCTCAAAACGTTTTCGGCATGTTGCCATCGTTTATTATGTTGGATTAGTTCAAATCGAGCTGAAACCCATCATATTCATAGTACATTACAAAATTACGGTGATTTTAACGACAAAAATCTCTCGTCGTTCGCCCCCCCCCCCCCCAAAGAAAAATTTCATGACCTTTTAAACGTTCAACTATATTGAATTCAGAGCAATGTGAATATTTCTGATCCAAAAAACTACGGGATAGCACATATGTACGGCGTGTGACCCAAGCGGTGAAGATCAGGCGTCATTCACTCGCCATTACAAATATTAAAGACCTCTAGCCTCAAATATATATTGATTTTTGCGGCATGTAAAAAGCTCAACAGCGAAAAACGGCATAAGGCGGAAGTACGGTACCTATGTGATCAAAACAATTATTCGGAACGTGGTGGTAGTTGGTCCTATTCAAAGCAAAGTGCCCAAAAGTTACAAAAATCAAATACCTGTAAAAATCACAATACAAAACATGCACTAGTAAAATTGTGAAAAAGGCTCGTAACGTGGTGGTACTATATGTGACCGAATATACAAAAAATCTGGCGTTTTCTGCTTGCCATAACCTACATTTCTAGCCCTCAAACTTAGAAAAATATTGACTTTTATAGCCTGTAAAAATCCAAACAGAAAAAAATTTGAACCCTTATATATCTCAAATGCAAAGTGCGTTTTCCAAATTTTGAAAAAACCTAATTTTGCTCAATCGCTAGGAAAACACTTCCTGAAAATGTCGTTAAATTTCATTCATTTTTCAGGAAGATATGGCCATTTATGTCATTTTTGTGACCACGGACAGACGGACACACAGACACTTGTTCAGAAAGTGATTCTGAGCATTGTACTATGAAAATTTCTTCCAACAGGACCTTGGTTCCAAATTCGATTTTTCAGACGATCTCAATACTTCCATTGACTACGTAAACATGGACGTTACAAAGAATCGAGCTATTTTTCTAGAAGTTATAAGATCGTTAAATCATAAATTGCTGTTTTCGCGAAAATCACGTTTTCTCCAGGTCTTGGGACGTATCTAACAACTAGGTAGATGGATTCAATATTCAATTAAAAACATTATGGAACCTACCGAACCTACATACCGAAAAAAACCAAGTCAACCACAGTAACCTACTCCTTTAGAAGTCGGTTAAAAATGGAAAACCTTTACTCTACTTCTTCGTAAAGAAAAATTTAACAAATATACATCTCTTCTAGAACAACAACGTTCGCATCCAATGAATCCGTCATTCAGCACAAGCTGACCAAGACTGTATAATAAAAATATTGTTCTTCAAGACTAAAATGGATAACAAGTCAGCTGGTGCAGTGATAGGTACAATAGTAATATGGCCGTATGCTATTATTCAGTATGGTTTCCATGCCATGACATTGCGTAGTCAAAATGGGCAATTAAAAATGGATCGAGCTAATTATTACCGCAAGAATTGACTCCATAAACAAAAGTGTGATGGTGATAGCAATGGTTTCAAGGACTGCAGAGACTCAAGGCTAATGAAGAACGTATGGCGAGTAAGATTATAAACAATACTCACTCATTGAGATACTTCTGGACGAAATAATCGTTCGATTTCGGCTGCGGTGACCGTTTCTGGTCGAGGCCGACTTTCTTTGAAGGAGTAGACACGCTAGGATCCGAAGGGTTGGCTAGTTTCTGAATGAAACCAGCAACTTTCTGACGAAACCCGGGCATGGATAGTTGTCAACAATCGAACCTATAGATACATCAGGACAGAAATCTCTAGTTACAATAAACCATGTCAAAGAACAAACGAAACAATTTACGATTGACTTCCGATCTTGATAAACACCGAGCAAAGACCTCGAACTCGAACTACTGTTGTATCGGGTATCGGCCCTTCCCCGCAACGAAACAACTAGGGCTGGGACATAGAGAAAGGGAGAGCGGAAACAGGGGGGAGGAGAGGAGTAGAGAGGAGGCTTGATAAAGACAGTACGAACCAAGGTGACTAGAACACCATTTACCCACCTTGACTAGAAGACTAGTCCCCCTGACTAGACCTTGACTAGAACCCACCTTGAGTACGAACAAGCGGTGTCCTCTTTTTCATTGGTCGAACGTCCAAGCGCCATGTTTATCCTTAACTCGGCTGTTATAGCATTGACTTACCTATAGGTTCGTCTCACAATAAAGCTTATAAAATCGTAATTTATATTCTCAAATACTTAATCATAAACTTTTCGATTGCTCAATGGTATTTTGAACTATAAAATACGAAAATAATTTATTTTGTGTCGTAGAAGGTGTAAATTAATAAATACCGGGTGTGTACCTAGCTCAACTTAAAATATTTTCTTAACAAATATTCATGTACTTTAAAAACTTTAGTGCAAGGAACTTTCTCAAAAATAATAAATAATTTAACTATGAGAATAAACTTAACACTGCGAATTTTAAACATGACTTCATCCATTTCACTAGATAGGTAGACGGAAATCCAAAAAATAGTCAAATTCATTTCTAAGTCAGTCTTAGTGTTCACTTTATATTTCATAGTTTATTAATTAATTTTCTTTTCATTTTGTTTTTCTTGTGAGCTCATTTAATGTGGGACTGGTTATTTCAAAGCTGTAAAAGAACTGAACCTAAGTCTTATGTTAATAAAGAATTTCAAGACAAGTGAATGAAATATTTATAACTATTTTTTCCATTCTGTTCTAAAAATTATTCTAGACATTTTACGTGAACGTATTTGTGATTTTTTTTTTTTTTTTTTTTTGAGAAATGGATTTTTAACATTTTGGAAGGAGATTTAATTTTCAAATTTGTTTACAAATAATTTGATGTATATTCGATTTTCTTTGGGGAAGTGTGATAAGTTAATTCATATCCCAGGTGACCATTATTGTTTTTATCATTCTAGAGGAAAATAAAAAACGCTGCAAATGATTGTACAGTGGTTTATTATTATTTCGCTTCAATATTGATTTTAAAAGACTAGGTATCCATTTGTGATTTTGAATATTCCGAACATTTGTGAACGTTCCCACCGAAAAACAGATGGTAACTATAGGGGAAAACTCCGTAGCAACTATTGTAATTTCAATCATTTTTATTTTTCTTAATTTCCTAATTAAAAACTAAACCTATTGCCTAACGATACAGCTGGAGAGAGTGTTTGACGACCATTCCAATGAGTATAGAACGATTTTTATAGCTCCAAGAACTCTCGAGTTATACCCTAATGCCAAATTTCTGAAAATCTCCCGAATTCGGCACAAAAGCTGCGATAACTCGAGAACCAATAAAGCTATCGACCTGGCGATGGTCTCATTCGATTCAGCGTCCAAAAATCTATATAAATTGATACCACGTACACATTTTTCTGAAACACCCTGGAAAATATGAATTTTCTCCCCCTCAAAACCCCCCAAAAAAACCCTTAAAATTGAGCTAGCAAGTTGGTTCAAGAACTGTGCCGTCGTAGGACCGAGATTGATTTTTGGTGAAAATTTCAAGAATTTAGCTATTATAGTTTAGCTGGAAAACTGCTAACGGCGTACGGCGTACGGCGTACGGCGTACGGCGGACAGACAGAATTTTTTTTATTGGATATTCGGATTCTTGCCTAGTGCCACTGGCAACTGGTCTCGACAGCCGGATACATGCCTTGAAACGTAAAACATCAAATTTTGAGGGGGGGTTAGAAATTTTTTTTTTCTTGGGCGATTACAATGGTTTATTATTGAATAATAAACCAAAAATTTGACCTTGCAAAATGTTTACAAACATGCTTAGTGAAGGAGAAAAAAAAAACTTGAAAAATTTCTTGTGACAAGTTATGAGAATACGAAATATTATTCGTCGATTTATTTACATACATATTTAGGCATTCAGCAATTTTAGTTTATTATCTTCAATAAGGAAACATTGTGATCGTCAGCAGGAAATGTTTTTTACACAATTTGAAATTTTAGTGTAATAAAGAATTAGAAAATCATAGAAAAAAAACATCACCCATACGTCCTTTGTGACTTTTACCCTAAACCAATAGGCTGGATTTTTATGAAATTTGGCATATATAAATCCAGGTTTATCCAGAAATGATCTTAGAATATCGGCATCATAATACACCATTTTTTTTTTTTTTTTTGCAGTAAAGGTCTTGAAGAACATGAATATTTTTTAAGAAAATAATTTTTTACGAAAATAAGTTGAGCTAGGCACACTCCCGTTACCTATTTATTAATTTACACCTTCTGACACAAAATAAATTATTGTCGTATTTTATTTTAGTTCAAATACTATTGAGCAATTGAAAAGTTTTTGATTAAGTATTTGAGGATATAAATTACGATTTTATAAGCATTATTATGAGACGAACCTATGTAAGTCAATGCTGTATCAGCCGAGTTTAGGATAAACATGGCCGCGATTTTTGCTTGGCCGCACTGTATCTATCAAGCCACTGTGCTGTAGAGTACAATCAACGTTCACTAATAAAGTAACATAATCTTTTTTCATTCATTGAAGCAATGGATCCATGTCAAGTCATTTGACCGTCGTTTGACCGACAAGTCGTTTGAGCCATGGGTCATTTGACCGTCTCACATTCATTCTAACTGAATCCATATTGGATTTTTTAAGTCGGTTACTCACCTGTTTTCTTCTCTCAAAGTGGGGGCGCCAATTAATGAATATTTCAGAAATATACTTTCTCTACCTTTAATAGATTTAAACTTGCTGTTCGCACTACAATAATAAACGATTCGTTTTAAAGAATCAAAAATAGGGAAGGGAAGCCGTCTACCATCCATCCACACGAGCATGTACAGACGAGAGTGCGTTCCACTTCCACTAGAAGAGGGGGCACCGAGGGCAGAGGGCAGATAGGCACCAGCATCGTTGCTTCGCAGTGTTGCCTTCACTCAAACGGTCATCGATTCCCAACGTAATATTTAACAAAAACAAACATGTACCACACCTTTGATCATTAATTCTATTAATTTGCCTTTTATACAAAATTGTCAGATACTGTCAGTTCTCTCTGAAGAATCCATGTTATCCAGTTTTCTCAGTGAACTTCAAGAGATTGAATTTCGATCCCTCGCGGCCCGAGAAAACTGGATGAATCAACGTACTATTTTGTAGTATTTATAAAAGAGCGGCAAAAAACCTATATCGACTTAACTGGTTCGATTTAATTACTCCACTCGATGTTTACCATTGAGATCCAGGCTTCGATGTTTTTTTGGACATCGACGTAGTAATCACGTTTTTTTCCAATAGAGGCTCTGTTTTTTCTTGTGTATAGAACATTTGAGGGGTTATTAAAACAAGCAGTATGAAAGTAGTGGGAATTTTTTCATTTATTTTCTCAGTGGGTAATGGGTGTAATGCTTTGGCAACACTGGTTTCAGTTCCACTTTTCAAGTTGATATTAACTTAAGTTGATCGTGAATGGCAAAGCCTGTAATTTACTAACAAATGAAAAGATCGGTATTGTTTTACTTCCATGTTTACGTAGTAAATGGAAGTATTGATTTTATTGATTTTTTGTTTGTGTGATGCAACACCGATGTTTTTCTGTCGATATATCGGTACCATCGATGTCATGGGCTTTCGATGATTTAAGCATCGAACATAGATGTTGCAGCTTCAATGTCCCAACCCTAGAGGCAACCAAGGTGATTATTTTTATACACCTTGGTGTTCAAGACGCTCAGGAGCTCTTCAGCTCTGTCGGCAGTTCTCCCTTTGGCCTTTCTCTAAGGTCTACCCATATAGGTCTACCCCACTCGAACTGTTCCTGCATGCGCGCCGGTTCTCCCGTTCTCCCTGCTTTTTTTAACTTTGAGCACTGTTGGAGTGTTGTCTGTACTCTTTGCGATTTTTATAGCGTCATTCGGAAAGTGTTATTATAAAAATCTCATTTTATTTACAGATTTATTTCTTTTGATCGAACCATTAACTTCGAAACTCGACTTCTACCGAGGTAATCAAAATTGAACTAGAATTAGATGCACAGACTTGATATCAAGTTCGGTCTGCTTGTAGGGCTAGACTTGGTTGGACGCCTTTGGCGTACTGCCTATGATGTAATTTCTCGCATAAATTGATCTCGACTTCGAATGCTGTTAGACTGAGTTCGTTTCGTTCAAATTTCTTGGATCATATTCGAATGAGCTCAATTCTCACCGGACTGTACTGACTTTAGGCTCGAAGCTCGATTTTATTGGAAATAACTTGCGTACCCCACCAAAGCTCGAATTCGAAAACTCATACCCATTTGCTCGAACTCGAAAATAACAGCTCGACTGTAGTCTGGTGATTTTGAAGTTTGATATTATAATCCGATACTTGATGAACGTCAACGGGCATGTGCTAGATGTTTGGCACTCGAAGTTGACGTATTAGGTTGTAATCTTAATGAATCGGTACCAATCAGAACCGTATTGATTTGTTAACAGCGTACGGCAAGCAAAAAGTCAATATAATTCATTTGAACTATTCGAATTTTGAAACAGTAGGCTCGAATAGTATTCAGATGCCGATTTTCACTTTTTTGAGATTTTTCGAGCACCGTTCCCATCCACGTCGAGGAAAAAATATATGAACACTATTGCACTTGGAAGCACTTAGCTGGAGCTTTCCAATGATGGTAAAAAAATCCGTTTTAGGTGGCATAGTAAGGTAGCAATCGATGTTTTAATGGACCTATCTTTGAGACCTTATAACTTCCAAACGAAAACTGTTCTTTCATTGTTTCTAAACTTAAATTTTCCAAATTTTTAGTCTAGTTTACGTGATCCAACTTTGGTATTGAATGGACCAAAAGTAAATACTTTTCAGGCCGTATTTCTAAAAAAATTTTCAGTTTGTTTCAAAATCACGTTTTTTGGACTATTTATGCTTGTAGAAAAAAAAACTACGTTAGTCATAGGATTGTCGTTAAAAGATTTCAATTCAAGCGTTAAATTTATTAAATTACATGGTTTTGAAGGTCAAATAACTTCATTATATTGCACAAACGTTTAGCGAATTTCTGAAATTTTGTTCGGATTCTCTCATTCAGTGTGATTATTGAGGACACGCTTGAGAAAATCATAACTCTATTATCGTTTGAGAAATAAAGAACAAGTGAATTGGTGCCATTCAATAGCCAACAATGGTGTGGTCAATTATTTGAGTATTTAAGGTGGATCAAGGGATCAAAGCATCCTGTATGTTGACCAAGAGACCCAAATCAGTGGATAGATTATTCTAAACGTTCAAACTCAACATAATAACATTGAAAGTAGTTAGGTAATCATTATACTTTATAACTTCAACGTTCAACTGATTTATGAATTTAGTTTGGACGGTTAGTAGTAATTAAGTGACAAAAACACAACTAAGAGAGCTGGGGAAAATTTTGCGAAGAGAGCTGTCAGTGATTGTAAGACACTAAAAAGAGAAAAATAAACAAACTTAATATTTTTTTTTCTTCTCCAGGTGGTCGCATTACTTCTTTTTGCAGGTTGAGGGGGAGAAAAACGAGGCGACCTCTTCTCCATTCTTTTTTATTATCCAGCCGAGTACTTTCGCCCGTTCGGGCTTCTTCAGGGCATTATAGGACCAAGGGTACCTATGGCCCAAGGGTACCTATGGACCAAGGGTACCTATGGGGCCATAGGTACCCTTGGTCCTATATTGCCCTGAAGAAGCCCGAACGGGCGAAAGTACTCGGCTGGATAATAAAAAAGAATGGAGAAGAGGTCGCCTCGTTTTTCTCCCCCTCAACCTGCAAAAAAAAAACTTAATAAAAATAATAATAAAACTGACTTCACAAATATTTGCCTATAAAATAAACTCTGAAAAGGAAAAATAACAAAAATGTCCCAACTTCGCAGCAAAACTCATTTGCCAACTACACATTTTAAGGACTTTTTTACTACTCGTATTGACCTGACCACTTTTCCTGTTTAATTGGATTACCTCCCCTAATAATGTACAAATTATTATTTCTCATTTCCCAAATGATTAAACGATTTTCTTTTTCACCTCTGAATTGCCTCCAAATTGGTCACTTTTTGGACTCGGCGCCTCCCTTGCAGAATGACTAATATATGGTTACACTGAGGTGATGGTTATAAATAATTTGAATTTACAATAAATTAGTAGGTGCCAAAGTTCACTTTTTACCAAATTACACCGTTTTTCTGCTTTTTATTAGGCGTAATAAAAAGAAGAAAAATGGAGAAGAGGTCGTCTCGTTATTCTCCCCCTCAACCTGCAGAAAGAATTAGTACACCTGGAGAAGCAAATGATTGAAAGATTTTCCTTTCATCTCTGAATCGCCTCCAGATTGATCATTTTTTGGAGTCGGCGCCTCTCTGGCAAAATGACTAGACCACCCGATGTTTACAAGTAAATATGAATTTGATAAATTAGTAGGTGCCTGGTATTAAGTCTGGGTCTGGACGTGAAGATTCATTCAGAAATCTGAAATGGTTTTTAGTAAAAGGTGTGAATAGTCATCGTCAAATTGTTATTGTAAAAAATCGGTTCTTTTAAATGCTGATTTGCTCTGTCCAAGAATCATGAAAACTAATGATATTTATATTCTTACTAATTCGTAATCTATAGGCTTCTCAAATACAATATAAGAGAGGCGCCGACTCCAAAAGATGATCAGGCTAACTCATTGACACAAATTCACTCTCAGCTGATGACAGCGCAACAAATGACTGTTTTTTTTTTTTTTTTTGTCATTTTCAGATAGATTGACTTGGATGTGATTGAAAGTAATCAGGCTCGAACCTCAACGCTAGCTTAACAGCTTGATATAACTCGAATATCAATATTTTTTATCGATTCGATATGGTCTCAAGACTGAACACTGAATGGACACTCCAATGCAGCAATTGGGGAGGCATATCAAAATCTACAATAAATTGCTGACTTTGAAATTGCGATGCCATTTACCTTTCCCTCGGCCCGAGCTCTGTCAGCATACTGGACTTGAGTCTAACCCCACTCGAACTCCTCCTGCATGCGCGGCAGTTTTTCCCTGCTTCGAACATTGAACACTGTGGTGCGTACTCGACTTTAAGTTTATTTGTGCTCTCTTTGATTTTTAAAGCGCCATTTGAAAAGTGTTGTTATACAATTAGATACAGATTTATTTCTTTTGAACGAATCACTAACTTCAAAATTCCATTTCGACCAAGGTAATAGAAATATATTAGAATTAGACGATGCGCTGACACCCTCATGACAAATTTTTCACAAAAGCTTCGATAACTCAAGAACCAATAAAGCTATCGACCCACGATGGTCTCATTCGATTCAGTGCCAAAAATCTATAAAAATTGATTTAAAAAATCCTTGTTCTGGAAAACGTTGGAAAATAAAAATTTCCACTCCTCAAAACCCCCAAAATACCGTTAAAATTGAGGTGGGTATTTGGTTAAAGAATTGAGCCGTTGTGCCAATTTGAACGGTATCTGCTGGATCTGCAGACGTAGCTGCAGTTTCGGGGCTACAGAGAGCCCTCTCCAAGGACAGGCTCCAAGAAACTGGTTTACTGAAAAAGGCGGACGGGAGTCAATCCTATAACAATAATTTTATTTTTTTACATAACTTGGTCAACATGGTTTAAGTCGACTACAAAATAATTATAAAACAAGTGGTCGACCATACATCTTTATAATCTACCCCTCACAGTTAGTGTTGAAAATAGTATGTCTTCGAAATAAGACACCTAGTACTTACCTACTTGGATACGAATGTCAGGGTTTCAGCCGGCAGTGAGAAAGAAATATAAAACAACGCCGATGTCCGGCAGAGCCACAAGCGGCCAGGACAGAGAAAATGGAACACACACACACATCTAGATTTTGTTGACATTCGTGTCCGTGTTTGTAACCAGCCATGTATTTTTGGGTGATTAGGTAGGTGTGCGCTGTGCTGTGAATTTTGACGTACGGTGGTAGTTTCTGCAAATTGCATAATTAGTTATCATCCACAAGGTTAGTAATAGTTTGCTCTCGTGTTTAGGAGGAGGTATGGGCTTTTATTTGACGCAACGAGTCGGCCAGAAATCTCGTGGGCAGGCTCGGGTTTGGTGTGAACTGGAACAGTCACGAAGATGGTTGAGCTTGTCGGATCGCAATGAAAAAAATAAATGTAGAATGAGCCGCCGCGTAGGTCGCTCGACATGAAGACCTGAGTTGTCTGTAAACGTCTTCGAAATCAATATTATCTTATTCAGTATGACTAATATTATAATTATGGCGTTTGACTCGTTGCCATTAATGATGAAACGCTCCGACATCCGCTATCGTTCGCCGTTGGTGGAATTTTAGTTTGAAAGTGAGTATATTTAATATAATTATGTACCATTTCCTGTCGATTTAAGATTGATATTTCTCCATCCACTTTAATACGCTAAATAGAATAGTGATACTGTTTAGCTCTTCCTGCTGAGTAAAAACTAGTCTATGTGTGTTGCAACAAATTTACATGCGTTTTCAAATACTGTTTTCTGTTAGATTTGGGTACAATTCATGACAGAACAACTTCATCCACAGAAAACTTGACCTAGTCAGTTTATCCTTACAGCTGAAATGATACCGTTGTGTGCCTTTTAAAGAAAAACTAATTCTCACATACTTACTGCTTCCATTAAGGATGATAAACCTATCTGGTGTTCCAGTGTCGCACTCCAATTTTGGTTTATTATTCAATAACAAACCATTGTAATCGCCCAAAAAGAATTTCTAACTCATCCAAATTTGATGTTTTACGTTTCAAGGCATGTTTGTAGAATCCGAATATCTAATAAAAAAGATTCTGTCCGTCCGCCGTCGATTTTTTTGTGACGAAACCATAAAAGCTTCTGGGAATGGGGAAGACTCCTTTTTTCGTTCCTAATGGCCTGAATTCTGTTATTTGGTGTCAGCTGTTGACGGAATGACCAATTTTTCATGAAAATTGTGAGTTTCCACAGAGAAAATTGCTAATGAAAACCTATGATTTTGAACGAAAAATGAATAGTTATTACGTCATAACTAGTCCGTTGAACGTGAATATCGATACTAGCGCTTGTATCTTCGGAGAATAAACTAACATTGGGTGCAATAATTTGAGGTTGCTGTGAGATTACCAAACCCCCCTCAGCAATTTATTCGCTTTATGAGGCATTTCGGGCGGTACAGCGGTACTAACTCGACGATTAAAAAAACCTAACAAGTAGCAGTGAAGTTAGCGTCATTTACTCGATTTAGCATGACTCCAGTCTTAAAGACCGTCTTGTTGTTACTGTCTGTCTTTCAGCCGTCTGCAGAGCGCTCTAGGGAGTCACTTCAATCGGTTGGAGTTACACCTCCGGGTTTATTCAAACCGCTGATTTTCCTTAGCGATTTTCTCCACGGAAACTCACAATTTTCATGAAAAATTGGTCATTCCTTCTTCGGCTGACACCAAATAGCAGAAGCCAGGCCATTAGGAACGAAAATAAAAAATAGGCGTCTGCCCCATTCTCACCAAAAATCAATCTCGGTCTGACAACGGGCCCAAATCGCTACCTCAATTTTAAGGATATTTTGGGGGGAGAAAATTCATATTTTCCAACGTTTATCAGAAAAAGATGTACGTGGTGTCAATTTCTATAGAGTTTTGAACGCTGAATCGAATGAGACCGTCGTAGGATCAGTAACTTTATTGGTTCTCGAGTTATCACAGCTTTTGTGACGACTATGGGAGATTTTCAGAAATTTGACATAGGGGTATAACTCGATAGTTTTTGGAGCTATAAAAATCGTTCTATACTCATTGGAATGGACGTCAAACTCTGTCTCAACTGTACCATTTGGCAAAAAATGTAGCTTTTAACTTGTAAGTTAAGAAAAATAAAAGTGATTGAAATTACAATAGTTGCTACGGAGTTTTCCCCTATAGTTACCATCTGTTAATTGGTGGGGACGTTCACAAATGTTCGGAATAATTCTATCACAAGTGTATCGTCTTCTTAAACCATTATGAAGCAAAAGAATAATAAACCACCGTACAATCATTTGCAGCGTTTTTAATGACTGGTGCCAGATTGCAGTAGTGTTGCTGATACATTATGGTCTCAATTTTTTTTCCCTTTTAGAAGTTAATGCTTTTGTGGATTTTGTTCTCTATAAGAGTTTATCATTGGATTTACATTGTTTATTATAATAAATTTGTAATCAGTTACAGTCAACAATTTGTAGACCCCTCAAGCGCCATGAGGTTCAACAAGCAGGAGCTTCTGACTCTTGCTACTCAACCTTCCCAAGAGTTTGACAAAGAGGGCATTTTATTCCTTCGAGAACGACAGGATGGATTCTTCAGACGCACTGAAAGTGAGTAACTCCGTTTGAAAATGACAGGTTATTGAAGACAGAATTAGAATTGGAAGCATGATTGAAGAGTGAGCTTGATGAACGTGTAGTTCCTAATTGTTTGACCTTGATCATTCCGTTAGCAATATCAATAACCTGCTTTGACTGTTGATCATCTTGTCTCAGCTGTTCGCTGCTTTTTAAATGAACCATGTATGATTTTCTCGTGTCTCCATCTGTTCAAAGAACCTTTTCTCTTGAGTTCTTTCCTAGCTAAAGAAATCATCAAGGTTTATGTTCTACATCAGGGGTCTCCAGCCTACGGCCCGCGGGCCACATCTGGCCCGCAAACAGATTTTTTATGGCCCGCAGAAAATTAGCTTGAAACCTGAAAAAAAGAAGTTATTTTCATCTGATAATATACTTTTTTAAGCATTCACCTTTAAATAAATACAGCACTCGTCGCTCACTTGCCACTTACGTGGCAAGAATGCAAGAAACTCACTGAGCTCACAATTATAAAAAATAAATTGTGGGTGTACGGTGGTGGCCTTGACTTTCAGCCCTGAAATATTGCTGGCCCGCCTTTTCCCCAAAAATTTACAATGTGGCCCTTGAGTGAAAAAGGTTGGAGCCCTCTGTTCTATATTATGGCTGTAGATGCCTATGGTTCTATAACACATCTCAACAGTGTAGAAATAAGGAATTGGAGTATTACTCGGCACAGGTTTTTCCTCCTCAACTTCACACCAAAGTAAACTCTACATAAATATAAATATCTCACCATACTTTAGTGCAGATTTATACCCACAACACGCTTGGGCCAATAGTATTCCAACTCAGCTACTATTGGTTATATTGCTGAGAAAATATTATAAAATTAACTGAATTCATTTTCACTTCTAGTATAATGGAATAGGAAAGCCTGGGAAATGTCAAGAAAGGAGAGTTTCGGAATTTCTCAAACTTCTAGATGTTCTCTGATGATTGAAACTAGCATAGGTTTGAGTCTGCTGGTTTCAAAACCGGACAGTCACATTATTTGTTGACTCAAATCAATCGATCGAGGCCCCTTTTCCCTGGAAAATAGATTCGACATGGGGTTGAGGTAGAGACATTGATTGCGACTTTATTTCATATTTCGTTTCTATATTTCTTCTAGCGCTTTCGCCGTTCTGGGCCTCTTCAGGAAACATCTTGTACATAAAAGTTTTTTAAAATTAGGTCCAGTAATAGCTTCACAAGGTTGGGATTGTCATGAATTGGGATTATTTTTTAAAACACTTCCGCTTTTTAAACCTAGAGTCTAATAAATTAAAATAAATAGGGGACTAGATTTAAATGCAGGGGTGACTAGAACGGGGTGAATTTAACATTAAAACAATAAGACTCAAAAATGACTAGAGCTGATCACATGATACTAAAAACAAAAAGCCTTTTTTTCTTTTTCTTGGTTTTTTGTAGTATCAGTAGTATGTAGTATTATCTCTACCTCAACCCCATGTCGAATCGAATGGATACGCGACAAACGACAACGTGGCAAATAGATATATGCTCTCTCCTTGACGTGGGAGTAGGCCATCATATCATTCAATATCACCGCTCCTTGATGTCAGTTAGTAGGTACCTGATTTTCATTTTTTAGGCTGTACATGTACAAACTCGAATCTAATTATCAAAACTGTTGGGAGGATTGATTATTTCTTCCTTACATCGTACTCCTTTAGACCTACTTCTTATGATGCACTGTTTACATTGGAGTTTGTCTTGTACAGTAAAGATAATTGGGTCAATTGAGATTATAATTTTTAATACGACCGTTTAATAGTTATGACATGCTCACTAGAACGTTCTAAACACTAATTGCTACTTGTACATTGCAACTCGACTCCTTACAGAGAAACTCACCACGGGGAGTTGCATTGAAAGGCAAGGCAATAATTTTTGTGAGATACGGATTGTTCTGCATGAAATTATTAAAAAATTGTCTCACGTGTTGTTCATACAGAATAATACTTACCTTCAAAAGTTTGCATGAATTTCTTCATTACATCCATGATATGGGAGTTGTTATTGTGCAAATTACATTCGCATTCTTGTGTTCGTTGCCGTCTAATTTTTGTTTTGCCTCATTGTTTTGTGTAAAAATTTTCTCTAGTTAACCTCCGTGAATATTAGGAAAATTATTTAGCTGAGAATAGAATGTGAGAGTTGGGCTGTTATTGTAATAACGTTACAGGAAGAGACAGCAAAAGAGGAAAACGATCTAAAAGTCTACGGGAGCTGAGCTGCTATAGTGGAGCGCACAAAGGTACTCTTACACCACTAACGCGGTTTCACTTCAGCAATCCATTCTTGCAGTTGTGACATTTCTGAAACTCGTCCTAAGCCATCGATATATTTAGTTTGTGTTAGTATCTGAAGAAATTAATTTATCCTTTTCTTATTTTAGAATTCAAATTATTCAGTTGTCCTTAGTACAATTCTTTTTACTTCCATGTTTACGTAGTAAATGGAAGTATTGAAATCATCTGAAAAGTTGAATTTGGAACCGAGGTCTTGTTGTAAGAAATTTTCATAGTACTATAAATACTCAGAATCACTTTCTGAACAAGTGTCTGTGTGTCCGTCTGTCTGTGGTCACTAACTGATATAAATCGCCATATATCTCCGTGAAAAATGACTGAAACTCTATGAAATTTTGAGGGAATGTTTTCCCAGTAATTGTACAAGATTAGCCTTTTCCGGATTTTGGGTAACACACAGTACTTCCGAGATATAAGAGAGAAGATAATGTTTGTGATTGCGATTGAAAGATGACTAATTTTATCAAGTAAGTATCAAAGCAATGGGGAAGACGCCTATTTTTTATTTTCGTTCCTAAGGGCCTGAATTCTGTTATTTGGTGTCAGCTGTAGACGGAATGACCAATTTTTCATGAAAATTGTGAGTTTCCACAGAGAAAATCGCTAATGAAAACCTATGATTTTGAACGAAAAATGAATAGTTTTACGTCATAACTAGTCCGTTGAACGTGAATATCGATACTAGCGCTTGTATCTTCGGAGAATAAACTAACATTGGGTGCAATAATTTGAGGTTGCTGTGAGATTACCAAACCCCCCTCAGCAATTTATTTGCTTTACGAAGCATTTTGGGCTGTACTAACTCGATTAAAAAAATATAACAAGTAGCAGTGAAGTTAGCGTCACTTACTCGATTTAGCATGACTCCAGTCTTAAGCTAGGTTCACATGTGTCCGTATAATGCGTTTCATGCGTATTGCGTCAAGTACGTCAAATGCGTTCGGCCTATTCATTGGCTGTCGAAATTTCGATGTGGGCGTGGTTTCTGCCGCAAATGCAAACGCATCCGATTACTTTCATTAAAATATTTTCCGCAATGACGGACGAACGGATCTGCGCTCGGGGCTACGCGCAACTAGCGTCCTCCAGTTGCCTGACAGCGTTATCTTTAATGGCCGATCAACATTTTTCCGTCTTGATGTGCGCTCGTGGCGATTGTGATATGTGATTGTGAATTAATTGGTTGCAATGTCATCATCTACGTTCGCTGATTTCAACAAAATTGTTTTTGAGTTACCGGAATATTGAGCTCACCAAAAAGTTGTTGGAATTAGCTCTTGCAGTCGGCCAAGAAGACGGTAAGAATTTTTTATTTTTAAAATTATATACCTACACCTAATTCGAGTAACTATTTTTTGACCTCCAATTTACCATGCTATGCTGTTTTAACTACTGGGGCCGGCGTTGAAAAGAATTCGTATTACTATCTCGTCATTTCTCGATATTCCAGGTGAGCTGGTGAAAATGAGGTGGACATCAATTAGAGATCTTTTTATGAAAGAAATGAAACGAGAAAAGGGGTTTCTCTTAACACGAATGGGGGCCTAACATCAAGTGAAGTCGCCCTATTTAGCTAGCCTCTCTTTTTTTAAAGAGTCGCTTACCCCAAAAAAACGTGAGTACTTACATTTTTTCCCATCCACGAAAGTATTAATTATTTGAGTTTGAATATTGACTAGAGTTTTACAGTTAATTGATTATCTTTTCTGATCATGATTCCATTCTATGGATCTAGTGTAAGTGTGTATATCACGGTCCTGTATAGCTTAATTTACATCGGTCTGTGTATTAATTCATAATTTTTGTTTGTTAATTTTCAATTTGTTTCGTCACTTTAATATTTATGCAATGCGCATAATGTTCCCCTAAAATTTAAGCTGAAGTTGATGATTTATCACCTTTCTAATTTTTTTTCCAGAATCGCTGACGATCAACCCTAGTCGTGCTTCAACGAGTTCTTCTCTATCTGCAAAAAAGAGTACCTGGTACCATACCTACCTGGTTAAAATATAAATTGCTTTGTAAACTTTGGTTTTTGTCATTATATCATCATGAAACCTCACCTATTGACAATTTAGGTATAATTGATGAAAAAATAAATTGCTTTGTAAACCTTTTATTTTTGTCATTATTTCATTATTCAACCTCACCTATTGACAATTTACTTATAATTTATTGTATAATTATGATGAACTCTGTCCCAGTGGGGTCGAAACCACTAGCTATGAATATAATGTAGGTGAGCGCCTGAAAACAAAATAAAAAAATGAAAATATCCGAATATAGAAATCGTCAAGTTACTACATTATTATAAATTGATAATATTATTATTTACATTATTATAAATTGATAATCTATTTACATTATTATAAATTGATAATATTATTATTTACATTATTATAAATTGAAAATACTATTATTTATATTAATATAAAATATTATTTTGAAATACGACTTGAATATGAACACTTACCTACCTTTCTTTAAATTGAAGTTGAAGAAATCAGTGATGGCAATGAAATAGAAAGCACTTCTGAAAACGTCCAGTCAGTCGCTTAGCAATATTATCGGATGACGGACAGAGGCAGACGCAAAGCAAAGTATGCTTATGAACTGCTGCATCGCATTGGGCGGAGATTAGATGTCCCCACCACGTTTTGCCGGATTCAACGCAAACGCATGAAACGCATTTTACGGACACATGTGAACCAAGCTTTAAAGATCGTCTTGTTGTTCCTGTCTGTCTTTCAGCCGACTGCAGAGCGCTCTAGGGAGTCACTTCAATCAGTTGGAGTTACATCTCCGGGTTTATTCAAACCGCTGATTTTCCTTAGCGATTTTCTCCGCGGAAAATCGAAATTTTCATGAAAAATTGGTCATTCTCTCTTCGGCTGACACCAAATAGCAGAATTCAGGCCATTAGGAACGAAAATAAAAAATAGGCTTCTTCCCCATTCCGTGTTGTTCACATGTTGACAATATTTTGATTTTTGCAGACCTCCAATATGAATATTATTTGAACGCTAGGGGAGTTTAAATTTTTCTATATGACAGCTGAATATCGCTTGATTATGGTTTGTTATTCATAATAAACCATTGTAATCGCCCAAGAAAAAAAATTTCTAACTCCCTCAAAATTTGATGTTTAACGTTTCAAGGCGAATGAGACAATCGCCGGGTCGATAGCTTTATTGGTTCTCGAGCTATCGCAGCTTTTGTGTCGAATTTGGGAGATTTTCAAAAATTTGACATGAGGGTTTGGTGTTGCACCAATAATAATTCAATAGAATAGAATAGAACAATTTACTCAAACTGGACTTTTTACAACACATTGAATTTTCTCCATATTATTATTTTGTTGTCTACAGCTGGTTTCCGGGTTGCCGATGCTGTTGCTACGTAGGATAAGTGGAGGGCCGCTACAAGGGTATAACTCGAGAGTTCTTGGAGCTATAAAAATCGTTCTATACTCATTGGAATGGTCGTCAAACACTTTCTCCAGCTGTACCGTTAGGCAAAACATTTAGTTTTTAATTAGGAAATAAAGGAAAATAAAATTTATTAAAATTACAATAGTTGTTGCTCTGTTTTTCGGTTGGAACGTTCACACATGTTCGGAATAATTACTATCTGAAATGTATAGGCTTCTTAAATTATTATTGAAATGAAGGAATAATAAACCACTGTACAATTATTTGCAGCGTTTTTGGTGTCGTTTCTATCATAATGATCTCATTTTACAAACTTGGCTTTTATTGTAAGGCTCACATACTGCGGAAGCATTGTCAACCTAAGGCGTTCGTTTCTCTATTTTTGGGTCTCCCGGCTTGTTTTTCAATAATGGTCATTGTAAATTAACGTTGCGGCCTTAGTACGATTTTCTTAATTTTATATAATTTAATTTATAATTGGACTGTTACCGACTCGCATGGAAGTACTGTGTGATCCATGCACACCACTGGTTTTTAATTGAACTATGCATTGTTATTCAAGGTCTCAGTTTCAGTTATTTTCAGCAGTCATTTAATCATTTTAGATTGTCTTCCAGTATTTCATAGCCGGTTTCGAGTACCGTTTTTCAATCCTCCATGTACGGAATTTTGTGTTTCTCAATCCAGTGATTGCCGTGAGTGAAATAAGATGATTATGAATTAGGTTACAATGTTCCTTGGCTTTCACAAAACCTGAAATGGATTTATTAAAATAAATCAGTCCAAATAATTGTTTTGGTAAAACTGGCACAGTCTCTATGGTTTCGATGGAACTACTGTTTGACAAACGGTAATCTACTGTAGAGACTAGTAGCCATAACTGGGAACGTGAAGTTGGTTTTTGTTAGCGTTCCATCAATGTGTAGTTGAACAACCCTACAGTTATTTCAACTCTTGAAGAATAATATTCTTTCATTTGTGTCTGGCCTCCTTTCAGCAGTCGGTAGTGTCTTGTTGCTAGTGTATACAATAATTGTTCTTCAAGTTTAATTTTTTTTTTTTTGTAGGTTGAGGGGGAGAAAAACGAGGCGACCTCTTCTCCATTCTTTTTTATTATCCAGCCGAGTACTTTCGCCCGTTCGGGCTTCTTCAGGGCATTATAGGACCAAGGGTACCTATGGCCCCATAGGTACCCTTGGTCCTATAATGCCCTGAAGAAGCCCGAACGGGCGAAAGTACTCGGCTGGATAATAAAAAAGAATGGAGAAGAGGTCGCCTCGTTTTTCTCCCCCTCAACCTACAAAAAGAAGTAATGCGACCACCTGGAGAAGTTCAAGTTTAATGAACTACGACTGGGAAAAGTTATGAATTTTAGTTGAGATTCAGAAATGTCCAACTACACTTCGTGCAGCTAATTCAAGTTTTGGTGCTTTTCCACTAACGATCAATAATCGATCCTTTTTTAATCTTATCAATTCCGCCTCAGTATTAACATCTTTGTGCACTTAGTTCGTGGTGGTTTACATTGTCATCATTGTTGATCATTTCACTCAAGCAATCAATTGTTTAGGTCACAAAATTGTTGAGTTTTTACCAAGGCATTTCACCGTAAGTACGCATCTGCCATTTTACCTCTATGAACGTTTATTGCTTGTAGTTTAGATGCTTGAACTTAGTTATTTAAGTAGTACCGCTCGCTTTGCTTACAAATTCTATTCAATTGCTCTGACGATTTCTGCTGTATGATTTCGTTCGATAAATTAGTAAGTATTTTGCAGGTTTTGTATGCCATGAAAAAACCTCTTTCACTTCCTTGTTTAGTTAGTAAATGAAAGTATCTATTGTTATCGTCCGAAAAGTAGAGAATGAAAAAATAAAAAACTTGAAAAGAAAATTAAACTGACTTCAAAATTATTTGCCTATAAAAAAATCTCAATAAGTGATGTTAGATTTCTACTTTTCTCAAGTCCATCCGCAGTTACATGGAATGAGAGAACCCGAACACAATTTCAGCAGTTCAACAAACGTTTGTGCGTGACAATGAAATTATTTGGCCATCAAATTTCGCTGTTTGTTGAAAATATAATGCAGAATTCAAATATTGTAGCAAAAATGCTATGACTCATGTAGTTTTTTTCTACGACCATAATTTTTTTTTTCTTTTTTAGATGTGATTTCGAAACCATTTTTTCAGAAAAACGGCCTAAAACATCAAATAGATAAAAGTCTTGAAATATCTAGTTTTAGTGCAATCAATACCAAACTTTGATTGTGCAAACTAGACTCAAATTTAAACAGTTTAGGTCTACAAACAACGGAAAAACAGTTTTCGTTCAGAATTTATGGTGGCTCAAGCAAAGGTCTAGAATAACATCGATTGCTCCCTTAAGATGTCACACAAAACTATTTTTTACTATCGCTGGAAAGCTCTTATAGTGCATTCAAGTGCAAGAACGTTCATATAGCACTATAAATACGCAGAAACACTTTCTGAACAAGTTTCTGTGGTCAAAAAGTGATATAAATCGCCATGTCTCTCTGAAAAATGAATGAAACTCAATGAAATTGGCTGGAAATGTTTTCCTAGTAGGTACCTAAACAAGCAAAATTAGCTTTTAATTTTTGGATAATACACTGCACATTCGAGATATAGGTAACCGTTGAAAGTTTTTTCTGTTTCGATTTTTACGTTTAGGCTATAAGTCAGTATTTGTATTTACTTGCTTGCTATGGCGAGCTGATGACATTTAATTTTTAATCCATGGAGTCACACACCGTACCTCCAGGTTATGGGATTTTTTCACGATTTCACTAGTGCATATTTTGATTTTTACAAGCCGGAAAAGTAAACATATTTGAAAATTCGAAGTTTTAAAATGTTTGGGACCGTGATTGAATGATGCCTGAATTTTTATCAAGTTGCTCACATACAGTATTTCCGCGTTATTCCCATATTTTGATTTTACAGACTGCAAAAATGAATATATTTGAACGCTGGGGGACTAATTATTTCTATATGACAGCTTAATAGTGCTTGATTATTATTATTATTGTTGTCACACTGTACTTCCTCGTAATACGCATTTTCAGTTATTTTATTTGAGCGTTATTGTATCTTTCGGGTCTATTTGCTTTACATATTATTATGACCGTTGGTTAGCGCAAGGGAATTACACTTGATTTCATAAATAACTGAATTGATATACAGAAATGATGATATACTATGATCACGATGGGATATGAATTGATTTACAGAAATGATAATATTACACTATGATCACGATGGGTTTTCATCTCTGATTGAACTGATCCAATGTAAATATATTCTTCTTTTGTCTGTCGCATGTTCGACGTAATTGCATAAACGTGGCAACTGTTTCTTCATTCTTTCTTTTATTGACCGAGATCCTTCACCAATTTGGGCATCTTCGGGCTACATAGGACCATCAGGTACCCTCAACCAATCGTCGTAGGTACCTTATGGACCTATGCAAAAGATGCCCGAATGGCCGAAAGATCTCGGCTAATAAAAAAAAGAATGGAAGAGGCGCCAAGTTTATCTCCCCTCACCCCATTACTTACTACTACCATATAAGATTAAAAAAGAGGAAATTGCCTGAGTAGAGCTGATATTCCTTGGAGAAAATCGCTAATGAAAACCGATGATTTTGAACGAAAAATGAATAGTTATTACGTCATAACTTGTCCGTTGAACGTGAATATCGAAACTAGCGCTTGTATCTTCGGAGAATAAACTAACATTGGGAGCAATAACTTGAATAACTTGCTGTGAGATTACCAAACCCCCCTCAGCAATTTATTCGCTTTATGAGGCATTTCGGGCGGTACAGCGGTACTAACTCGACGATTAAAAAAACCTAACAAGTAGCAGTGAAGTTAGCGTCATTTACTCGATTTAGCATGACTCCAGTCTTAAAGACCGTCTTGTTGTTACTGTCTGTCTTTCAGCCGTCTGCAGAGCGCTCTAGGGAGTCACTTCAATCGGTTGGAGTTACATCTCCGGGTTTATTCAAACCGCTGATTTTCCTTAGCCATTTTCCCCGCGGAAACTCACAATTTTCATGAAAAATTGGTAATTCCCTCTTCGGCTGACACCAAATAGCAGAATTCAGGCCATTAGGAGCAAAAATAAAAAATAGGCGTCTTCCCTATTGGGCCATCGGAGGACCGAGATGGATTTTTGGTTAAAATTTTGAAGAATGTAGCTATTATAGTTTGCCCGGAAAAGTGTTGACGGCGGACAGACAGAAATTAAATGGTTATACAATAATGAACCATTGTAATCGCCGAAGAAAAAAATTTCTAACCCCCCCTCAAAATTTGATGTTTTACGTTTCAAGGCATTAAAAAAATTCTATCTGTCCGCCGTACGCCGTCAAAGCTTTTCAGGCCAAACTATATTAGCTACATTCTTGAAATTTTCACCAAAAATCCATCTCGCTCCTACGACGGCCCAATGGGGAAGACGCCTATTTTTTATTTTCGTACCTAATGGCCTGAATTCTGTTATTTGGTGTCAGCTGAAGACGGAATGACCAATTTTTCATGAAAATTGTGAGTTTTCGCGGAGAAAATCGCTAAGGAAAATCAGTGGTTTGAATAAACCCGGAGATGTAACTCCAACCGATTGAAGTAACTCCCTAGAGCGCTCTGCAGACGGCTGAAAGACAGACAGTAACAACAAGACGGTCTTTAAGACTGGAGTCATGCTAAATCGAGTAAATGACGCTAACTTCACTGCTACTTGTTAGGTTTTTTTAATCGTCGAGTTAGTACCGCCCGAAATGCCTCGTAAAGCAAATAAATTGCTGAGGGGGGTTTGGTAATCTCACAGCAACCTCAAATTATTGCTCCCAATGTTAGTTTATTCTCCGAAGATACAAGCGCTAGTGTCGATATTCACGTTCGACTGACTAGTTATGACGTAATACCTATTCATTTTTCGTTCAAAATCATCGGTTTTCCTTAGCGATTTTCTCCGCGGAAACTCACAATTTTCATGAAAAATTGGTCATTCCATCTTCGGTTGACACCAAATAACAGAATTCAGGCCAAAAGTAACGAAAATAAAAAATAGGCGTCTTCCCCATTCTTGAACCACATTATTAGCTCAATTTTAAGGGTATTTTGGGGGGTTTTGAGGGGGAGAAAAAATTCATATTTTCCAGGGTTTTTCAGAAAAAGTTGTATTTTTTGGTATCAATTTCAATAGATTTTTGGACGCTGAATCGAATGAGACCGTCGCGGGGTCTATAGCTTTATTGGTTCCCGGGTGACAGCTTTTGTGCCGAATTTGGGAGATTTTCAGAAATTTGACGTGAGGGTATAACTCAAGAGTTCTTAAGCCGCGTTTACACCGAAGTTAACAACACGAGTTTTTAACATTTTTGTTATTAACTGATGTTAATAACAAAAGTCATTAACAACATTTTCTTTTGGCTGCTAGTTTTGTTATCAACAAAAGTTAAAAGTCTCTCCGCCATCTATCAAGGCTCATGCACAGCCAGTTCTAGGTGCGAGAGGATGACGTGGTTCTCGCTGCAGCTGCGTGGTTGTTTGCCGGTCGAGGGGGTTGCGGGATCTTCCGAGGAACCTGTTGATAACAAAAGTTAACGCGCTAAAAGAGGCATTAACTTTTGTTATTAACGTTTATTTGTTGAAAATATAACACATTTCCTTTGATCTTTACCGACTAGATGGATAACATAAATCATGTTAATAACAAGGAATTTTCTGTTAAAAAACACGAGTTATTAACTTTTGTTAAGAAAATTTTTTGGCGATTCAGTCAAGTTAATAACTTTTTGTTAAAAACTCGTGTTATTAACTCCGGTGTAAACGCGGCTTTAGAGCTATAAAAATCGTTCTATACTCATTGGAGTGGTCGTCCAACACTCCAGCTGCATTGTTAGGCTTATCAAAAAACCAGGCGACTCATTCTCCGAGTCTTTATTAGCTGACGGAGCACTTTTACCCATCGGGCATCTTCAGGGCGACTCGGAGCCAATCTGTCCATAGCTAAGCGACTGATACTTATTGTAGAAAACTTGAAAATCACAAATGGAGCTCACAGTCGGAACATGTAATGGACAAAGAGAGTACTCATTTTTTTGACGTTTTTATGTCTTTGCTATGGCACACAAACTCGAAAAGAGTTATAAAAAGTCGTTATTAAAAAGCGTAAGAAAAAATTTCTGATGATTTCAGCTTACAATCTGTCGTTACTAGGGAAAACTACCATCCCTATTTTCTATGCCACAAAAATCGTTCACCACTCGTTCGTAAGCACTGAATTAACCACAAATTTTTATGTATTCACCTCACCAGTAACTCTCCGATAACTGAGATTTAAGGTTGTTCATGAATGTATATTAACAATTTAGTGATGAACTTGGCATTCGCGCAGCTATAAAATTGAAACAAACGTTAGAAAAAAATCATTAGATGTAATTCAAAATATTAAGGAGTTTAATCTTAACATTTATCCTTTTATTACGGATTTTCACAAAATTGTACATCACAGAATAAACACAAATATTGGCTATTCTTTCTAGTTTAGCTTTTAATTAGGAAATTAAGAAAAACAAAAATTATTAAAATTACAATAGCTGCTACGGAGTTTTCCTTCAGAGTTACCAATCTGTTTTTCGGTGGGAACGTAAACAAACGTTTGGAATAATTACTATCACTAATGGATAATCTTCTCAAACCATTATTGAAGCGAAGGAATTATAAACCACTGCACAATCATTTGCATCGTTTTTATTGGATATTCGGATTCTACATAGGTACCTTGAAACGTAAAATATCAAATTTTGAAGGGGGTTCAAATTTTTTTTTTTTGGCGATTACAATGGTTTATTATTGAATAGTAAACCAAAACTACGTTAATCATGGCACTTTCATTAAAAGATTTGAATTTAGCGTTAAATTTTCAACAAATGGCATGGTTTTAAGGGTCGAATCATTTCATTATAATGCACAAACGTTTGGTGAATTTCTGAAATTTTGTTGGGATTCAGTGGAATTGCGGGTAGGCTTGAGAAAATCATAACTCTTCTTATCATTTGAGAAATAACAAATAATGTCCCAACCTCACAGCAACTCAATCAACTA
The DNA here is from genome assembly GCA_037159825.1 of Tupiocoris notatus. Classification (NCBI taxonomy): domain Eukaryota; kingdom Metazoa; phylum Arthropoda; class Insecta; order Hemiptera; family Miridae; genus Tupiocoris; species Tupiocoris notatus. The sequence goes on from JASJUZ010000106.1 coordinate 182,221, forward strand.
CACTATAAAAAAAAAAAACTTTTTAAAAAAAAAATAAAACCGACTTCAAAATCTTTGTCTATAAAATACACTCTGAAAAGGAAAAAATAACAAAAATGTCCCAACTTCGCAGCAACTCATTCGCCAACTACACATTTTAAGGACTACTTTACTACTCGTATTGACCTGACCACTTCCTGATTGATTGGATCACCTTCCCTAATAATATAAAAATTACTATTTCTCATTTCCCAAATGATTAAAAGATTTTCCTTTCACCTCTGAATTGCCTCCAGATTGATCATCTTTTGGAGTCGGCGCCTCTCTTATATTGTATTGGAGAAGCCTATAGGTTCCGAATTACCAGTAGTATGAATATAAATATCATGAGTTTTCACGATTCTTGAACAGAGCACATCAGAATTTATGAGAACTGATTATTAACAATATCGACTTGAAGGTGACTAAAAACCATTTCAGATTTCTCTAAGAATCTTTACGTCCAGACCCAGACTTATTACCTGGCACCTACTAATTTATCGTAAATACATATCTATTTGTAACCATCGGTTATTTTGCCAGAGAGGCGCCGACTCCAAAAGATGATCAATCTGGAGGCAATTCAGAGGTGAAAGGAAAATCTTTTAATCATTTGGGAAATGAGAAATAGTAATTTTTATATTATTAGGGAAGGTGATCCAATCAATCAGGAAGTGGTCAGGTCAATACGAGTAGTAAAGTAGTCCTTAAAATGTGTAGTTGGCGAATGAGTTGCTGCGAAGTTGGGACATTTTTGTTATTTTTTCCTTTTCAGAGTGTATTTTATAGACAAAGATTTTGAAGTCGGTTTTATTTTTTTTTTAAAAAGTTTTTTTATTTTTCTCTTTTTAGTGACTTACAATTATGGACAGCTCTCTTTACAAAATTTTCCCAAGCTTTCATTATTGTGTTCTTGTCACTTACTACTAACCGTCCAAACTCGATTCATAAGTCCGTTGAACGTTGAAGTTCTAAAGTATAATGATTACCTAACTATTTTCAATGTTATTATGTTGATTGAGAGTGAGTTTGAACGTTTGGAATAATCCACCCACTGATTTGGGTCTCTTGGTCAACATACCGGATACTTTGATCCCATTGATACACCTTACAAAACTCAAATAATTGTCTACACCATTGCTGGTTACTGAATTGCACCAATTCACTCGTTCTTTACTTCTCTAACGATAATAGAGTGATGATTTCCTGAAGCGTATCCGCATTCACACTGAATGAGAGAATCCGAACCAAATTTCAGAAATTCGCCAAACGTTTGTGCATTATAATGACGTTATTTGGTCTTCAAAACCATGTCATTTATTGGAAATTTAATGCTGAATTCAAATCTTTTAACGAGAATGCTATGACTAACGTAGTTTTTTTTCTACAAGCATAAATAGTCCAAAAAACGTGATTTTGAAACAAATTTTTTAGAAATACGGCCTAAAAAGTATCTACTTTTAGTCCAATCAATACCAAATTTGAATCACATAAACTAGACTCAAATTTGAACAATTTAAGTTTAAAAACGATGGAAAAATAGTCTTGGTTTGGAAGTTATGAGGTCTCAAACACAGGTCCATTAAAACATTGATTGCTCCCTTATTATGCCACCTAAACTTAATTTTTTACCATCGTTAGAAAGCTCTATCTATGTGCTTTGAAGTGCAATAGTGTTCATATTTTTTTTCTCGACGTGGTTGGGAACGGTGCTCGAAAAACCTCAAAAAAGTGAAAATCGGCATCACATTTTTTGTTACACTTTCTTCTCTACACGTCATATGAGAATGCTGAACGAAAAATTGAAGCTAGGCCCTTGTAGGCAGATAAATTATGAACAAAATGACACCAGAAACAAAACAATCGAGCAAGTATTCTAGAAGTTATAAGCTTGCAAAGTCAAAACTTCCTTTTTTCGCGAAAATCACGTTTTCCGGCGTTTCTCCGCCTCTGGAGACGTAACTACTAGACGGACTCAATTGAAAAAATTATGGGACCTACCTGGATAGTAACCCTTTCAAACAAAAAAAAAAGTAACCCGATCGGACGTACAGGAGCTGAACGCCGGTGGACAACACATACCAAAAAAAAAAAAAAAAAAAAAAAAAAAAAAATCCCGCTAGACGACCATAGTAACCTCCTCCTTGTTTGAAGTCGGTTAATAATTATTTCTCATTTTCCAAACGATTGAACTATTTTCTGTTTCACCTCTCAATCGCCTTCAGAATAGTCACTTTTTGGAGTTGGCGCCGAAATTCATACATCGGTTGAGCACTGTGGTTCTTAACTACAATGATTACCTTACTTCATTCAATGTTATTCTGATGATTGAGAAGTGAGGTTGAACGTCTGAAATAGTTCATCCACTGATATGCTACCCTTGGTCAACGTATCCGTTGCATTGATAACAACAATCTATCTTGTAATTGACCTTTAATCAAATAATTATTTTACCATTGTTGGTTATTAAAATGCACGGATTTACTCGTTGTTTTTTTTCTCCAGTGATAAAAGAGTTTTGCTTTTCTCAAGCCTATCCGCAATTACACTAAATGAGAGAATCCGAACGAAATTCCAAAAATTCACCAAACGTTAGTGCATTATAATGAAAGTATTTGGCACTCAAAACCTTAAACAATTTAATGGGATGGAACTCTGGTATGAAGTACCTTTGATGTAGTCTTCAGATGGTTTAAAGAAACTTGTGGAGGGCTTCAGTAGTCCCATCAAAGGTTGGAATTGACTCCAAACCACCGCGCTAAAGTATTGGTTTCTTGTGGGTGTTTCCATTTGCGCGGTGAACCACCTCCTCAACTACGAGTATGTCACTGACCAGTCCATTCCATTGTTCAATTTGGTTTGGTTGGTCAATGATTATTTTGCAACTAGGCATCATCCCCAGGGTTGGTTCGGCTTGTTGAGGAATTGGGTTTCTGTCAAAAGTCGGTTGGCCTTCGAGGATAGGTTGTAAGGTTTCTGTAAATTTCCGTAAGTGGAAGAGTGCGTACTTCTTCGATTTAGGAATTATGGAAGGGTATTGGGAACTTTACATGTCTGAAATCCTACATAAAGTTTGTTGATCAAAATTTTAAATAGCTAAAAACGGCAGAAAACAATAATATTAAATTATTGAAAAAAATTCAAATTAATACTAAAGTAGAAGAGAAATATCATTGAAATAGTCTGAAACAAGTGGGTAAATTAAAGATAAAGAAAAAGTTGTTGGTAAAGCTGCGTTCCCACGGGGCAAAAATTCGAAATCGTGCCACTCTTTCGTACTCACAGTCTTGGCTCACGACTGGAGTAGCGAACCAGCTGAGTGTCGTGGGCAGTTCACACACAGTCACATTCACGATTAAGTTTTCCTTGCAAAGCCGACCGCGATGAACGAGCTCCTAGTTGAAAGTCGTTGGCAACTGTCGTGTTCACGCTTCAAAATCAAACACGCTTGATATGGAGCGTGAGCGGTCGTGGACTCTCCACGCTTCCGGAGGCTACTGAGGCAAACTCACTACACATCGTTCACACGGGTCGTCTTCCACGAATGCGCGAGGCACGCCAGCGTGCCACGCCCCGTGGGAACTAATTATTACTAAAACTAAAACTAACTAACTAAAACTAAAAAGGTAGCTAATTATTCTCGACGTTTTCGGTCGTGGGCTGGATGTTGTTCGTCTGCTCAGACGTTCTCTGGAATTTGATGAGCTAAGCAGGATGCGGGTCGCGTGACCTATCTGTAGCTGTTTATAAGTTGGACAAAGGCGGTGATATCGTATGACAGTGATCTCTGGACTTGAGAGGACTCTCAATATTCAACTGTTCATTAATTTCTCAGGGAATAGTGGTGGTCGTTCTGAGGCTCAAGGAGCGGGTGGTTCTCTCCGAGTTGATGATGAGTCTTAGTCGGTTGGGTCCAATCATAATGTTGGTTTGCTTAGGGTGAGGCGAAATTTGAAATTAATTTTGTAGGTGTAAAATGTCAAACTTGTTTCCTTTTAGGTCGTTTACCGGGTTAGTAACCATGGCTAGCAACCTGGTTAGACTGCTCTCTTCACGGATGGGTTGCCCTTTTTACTGGGCGCGAATATCTATCTATTTTAACGCTAAGGTCTATGTCTAGGGAATGTTTCCTTCTGCGATTTAATTGCCTTTCTTTGGCGTTATTTACTTAATGTGAGCTTTTTTTCAGTTTTTGGATCTCCTGGCTAGTTTTTCAACAATAATTGTAGTGTACTAAAGTCATGTCTTTTGTACGAGTTTTTTGATTTTATCATTGATTATACCTGTAACCGACTCAAACATAGAAGTTCTGTGTGATCAATGCACACCTCTGGTTCTTTATGTGCCAACCTATTAAATGGTAAGGCTACTCGTGGTATTGCCAACCGTTCTATTTGTATTATCATTTTGATTGGTGGTTGGGTCCTCTATTGAGCTACTAGGTGGATCTAATTTTGGTCCAGAAGTTTTCCTGAGTGCAATATTGTTGATGTGATTTCATTCAATGGTATTATCTGCGCTTGCTGAATTATTTCTCTTTTAGGATTGAGTATAATTCAGGAGCCACTTTATATTACTATTTATATTAGGTATTTCATTTCTCGAAAGAATTGATGAGCGTAATTTGTGCATGTTTCATATTATAAAGGCGCATCCACCTTATGGTAATCGTCTCTGCCGATCCGCACGGCATGGAAGCTTGAATAGATGAGCATAATGTGAGGAAGGTGACCCGACTCGTTAATATCCACTGGAATGAGTGCGAGTATCAGTGCGATCGTGGTTGTGCCGATCTGAACTGGGTGATCGCCGCAGATCGGTAGTGTGAAAGCGCCTTTAGAACACACAAATTGAATGTTGGCATGGCAAACGCATGATTAATTTCTGATTGTTTTTGGTTCACAGTTCTCCTGGAGCGGTGGTGTCGGCTAAGAGGAAATCTTCTGTTCTATTTTAAGAATAGAGATTTGTGGTCTGAGCCTGTTGGTGTCGTGGTCTTGGAACAATTCACCATTAAAGTGGATTCTCCTAGCTCTGAGGCGCCCTTCGGATTTACAGTCGGTAAGCTTTATAATGTGCTGTAAGAGGCTCCAACTTCGACCAATGATCATCAATTAATATAATCTAATTGGTCGTTATGGTTTTCAGCTTTTGAAGGTGGCTTAGGGCAACATATTGGTTCTAATACTGAAGCTGAACGTGACGCTTGGATTGATGCTATTGAAAAATCAAATTATTATTCAATGCGTGCAAAGTTGAGGGATCTAGAGCAGCGGATTGAACTGAAAAGGGGTCATGACCCAGATTTGGACGTTCACATGTGGCGTCTCAGAAGGGGCAACACTATTGGTATTACCCCATTATTCCATGAAGTTATTGATTCCAATTAACTAATACGCTCTAGTTGTCAACTTCCCAGTTTGCTCTTTCTTTAGTAAATGTTGCTCTATATTTTACAGATCCAAACGAACTTCCCATTTGTGAGGTTTCTCTGATGTGTGATAATCTCCTTTGTGACGGGAATGGAAGGCCTCCAAATCCTATCGTTGTTGCACATGTTTTTATCAAATCTGCTGCTATCTGGCTAAAATATTCCAACACTGAAATCGTTCTGGTGTGTTCCCACATCATCAATTGTATGCTCTGCTCTAAGGAACTGAGTATGATCATTCTGAATAATGATTCGACTGAACTCATGGAAAACAATTATATTTCAGCAAAGCAGCAACCCCAACTTCCTCAATACAATAAGTTTTCGAAAAAGTGACGGTCTGACAAACGATTCGAAAATTAAATTTACTGCTTTTGACGTCCGAGAGACAGTGTCTCAAATCGCAACTCCCATCGGTAAGTGTTAAGCTTGGTTCACATGTGTCCGTCTAATGCGTTTCATGCGTATTGCGTCAAGTACGTCAAATGCGTTCGGCCTATTCATTGGCTGTCGAAATTTCGATGTGGGCGTGGTTTCTGCCGCAAATGCAAACGCATCCGACTACTTTCATTAAATATTTTCCGCAATGACGGACGAACGGATCTGCGCTCGGGGCTACGCGCAACTAGCGTCCTCCAGTTGCCTGACAGCGTTATCTTTAATGGCCGATCAACATTTTTCCGTCTTGATGTGCGCTCGTCGCGATTGTGATTGTGAATTAATTGGTTGCAATGTCATCATCTACGTTCGCTGATTTCAACAAAATTGTTTATGAGTTACCAGAATATTGAGCTCACCAAAAAGTTGGAATTAGCTCTTGCAGTCGGCCAAGAAGACGGTAAGAATTTTTTATTATTAAAATTATATATATTACACTCCGAATGCGAGTAACTATTTGTTTGGCCTCCAATTTACCATGCTATGCTGTTTTAACTACTGGGGTGGGCTTTGAAAGGAATTCGTATTACTATCTCGTCATTTCTCGATATTCCAGGTGAGCTGGTGAAAATGAGGTGGACATCAATCAGAGATCGTTTTATGAAAGAAATGAAACGAGAAAAAGGGTTTCTCGTAACACGAATGGGGGCCTAACATCAAGTGAAGTCGCCCTATTTAGCAAGCCTCTCTTTTTTTAAAGAGTCGCTTACCCCAAAAAACGTGAGTACTTACATTTTTTCCCATCCACGAAAGTATTAATTATTTGAGTTTGAATATTGACTAGAGTTTTACAGTTGATTGATTATCTTTTCCGATCATGATTCCGTTCTATGGATCAAGTGTAAAAGTGTGAAGATGAAGTATTTCCCCCATTTAATTTATCTCAAAATTTGTCTTCCTCTCCTTTTTTTTTACCAAATTTTAAAGACAGCGATGCATTAGTCTACAAACCAAGCAGTTCTCTTCTTGTCACAGAAGCTTTATTTGGATTCATTCAGTGCTAAATTTAGTTTTAAGTTAAGTACGCTTCTATCCATAGGAGACCACACAAGGTTATATATCACGTTCCTGTATAGCTTAATTTACATCGGTCTGTGTATTCATCTTTTGTTTGTTAATTTTCAATTTGTTTCGTCACTTTAATATGCAATGCGCATAATGTTCCCCTAATATATAAGCTGAAGTTGATGATTTATCACCTTTCTAATTTTTTTCTCCAGAATCGCTGACGATCAACCCTACTCGTGCTTCAACGAGTTCTTCTCTATCTGCAAAAAAGAGTAGTTGGTGCTCTTTTTTGGTCCTCATAAATATAGCCTTTGCCATTTTTTTCAGAAGAAAACCGAGACTCATTACGTCATACTCCTGGACATTTACATGACTGTTGCAATGAAAATATGTTTTGATCGTCCTGAAAGGACGAAAGCACACGGTCTTGAGTATTACTTTAGAAATTAAATCTGCCATACCTGGTTAAAAAATAAATTGCTTTGTAAACTTCGGTTTTTGTTATTATATCATTATGAAACCTCACCTATTGACAATTTAGGTATAATTGATGAAAAAATAAATTGCTTTGTAAACCTTTTATTTTTGTCATTATTTCATTATTCAACCTCACCTATTGACAATTTACTCATCATTTATTGTATAATATGATGAACTCAGTCACAGTGGGGTCGAAACCACTAGCTATGAATATAATGTAGGTGAGCGCCTGAAAACAAAATAAAAAAATGAAAATATCCGAATATAGAAATCGTCAAGTTACTACATTATTATAAATTGATAATATTATTATTTACATTATTATAAATTGATAATCTATTTACATTATTATAAATTGATAATATTATTATTTACATTATTATAAATTGAAAATACTATTATTTATATTAATATAAAATATTATTTTGAAATACGACTTGAATATGAACACTTACCTACCTTTCTTTAAATTGAAGTTGAAGAAATCAGTGATGGCAATGAAATAGAAAGCACTTCTGAAAACGTTCAGTCAGTCGCTTAGCAATTATCGGATGACGGTTTAGCTTTTAATTAGGAAATTAAGAAAAATAAAAATGATTAAAATTACAATAGTTGCTACAGATTTTTTCTCTATAGTTACCATCTGTTTTTCGGTGGGAACGTTCACAAATGTTCGGAATATTTAAAATGAGAAATGGATAGTCTTCTAAAATCAATATTGAAGCGAAATAATAATAAACCACTGTACAATCATTTGCAGCGTTTTCTTTTTGTTTTACTTCTATGATTACATACCTAGTAATTTATAGTATTGGGATGGTCACAAAAATGAGTTTCAAAACGGAGGTGAATGTGGATAAATATTTTGTAGTATTATTAGGTACTCAGAAACACTTCCTGTACTACAGATGTCAATGTGGCTGTCTGTGATAATAAAGCGACAGAAGTCGTTGTATCGAATCAATCAAATTTGGGACATCCTAGCTTACCTTCAGGAGGATGTGAACTCCGAAGAAAAGGCTAAGTCACAAAAATCAACTTGGGGGTTGCAGTGACGCAAGGGGCGCACAACCCCCACAAAGCTCGTGGCTTAAAAAAATAAATAAATAAAATAATAATAATAATAGATAAATTGAAAAAAAAGATAACACATCACTTTCAAAATCTAGGCGTTCAAAATATTTCCTATTCAGTTTTTCCGAGTGCAGTCAATATTTTTGATCGGTCATAAATTTTTGGTTTATTATTCAATAATAAACCATTGTAATCGCCCAAGAAAAAAAATTTTATAACCCCCCCTCAAAATTTGATGTTTTACGTTTCAAGGCATGTAGAATCCGAATATCCAATAAAAAAAATTCTGTCTGTCCGCCGTACGCCGTACGCCGTACGCCGTCAACACTTTTCCGGCCAAACCATAATAGCTAAATTCTTGAAATTTTCACCAAAAATCAATCTCGGTCCTACGACGGCCCAATTCTTGAACCAACTTGCTAGCTCAATTCTAAGGGTATTTTTTGGGGGTTTTGAGGGGAGAAAATTCATATTTTCCAGGGTTTTTCAGAAAAAGGTGTACGTAGTATCAAATTATATAGATTTTTGGACGCTGAATCGAATGAGACCATCGCCGGGTCGGTAGCTTTATTGGTTCTCGAGTTATCGCAGCTTTTGTGCCGAATTTGGGAGATTTTCAAAAATTTGACATCTGGGTATAACTCGAGAGTGCTTGGAGCTATAAAAATCGTTCTATACTCATTGGAATGGTCGTTATACACTCTCTCCAGCTGTACCGTTAGGCAAAAAATTTAGTTTTTAATTAGGAAATTAAGAAAAATAAAATTGAATAAAATTACAATTGTTGCTACGGAGTTTTCCCCTATAGTTACAATCTGTTTTTCGGTGGGATTGTTCTGAAATGTTCGAAATAATTACTATCACAAATGGATAGTCTTTCTAAATCAATATTGAAGCGAAGGAATAATAAACCACTGTACAATCATTTGCAGCGTTTTTCTCTTGAAATGCGTGAAGTTTATTGTTTCTGGTATTAATTGAGTTGTTCATAACTGGTCCCTCTCATGATAGAGCATCCTATACCCCCTTCACGCCTTTTGTGGCTCCTATGTTCTTAGATATGCATGTTTTCTGTTGGCAGTTTTATATTTTTAATAACTATCCTTTATTGCAGGCTGCTCATGCGTCACGCTAACCACGCTTCAGGAAAATGACCGCTTACGGCTCCCTCTGAAAGGCAATAACAACATTACTGTTGGGTTTCTCACTATCACTGTTTGGTCCTTGGAGAGAGAAGGAAGTAACGCTAGCACAGAGAGTACACCTCTTCGTAATGTTCACCATCACGACCCCTTGGTGAGGATGAGTATAAAGATGTCTGTGGTGCATTTTCATTAAAAATCTACACAAATCTCTAATTTCGCTTCTGATTCTTTCAGGTCCACTGCCACCGAAGATCTCAGTCTCTTCCTCCTCGCCTTGGTTGCAAAATGAAACTGCCTCGCCAGGGAGAATTCAAACAGATCTTTGGTAACCCATCAGTTCACACATACAGGTTCCACTCTGGCCTCGGAGGGGACATCAGCGCTCATGAGATCATGGCGGAGAGCATGCTCTGCTTCACGTTTCCTCAACAGCTTGTGTTAGTGTTTTCTATTTTCTGTTATTTATATGTTACGAGGAGTGATCAAAAAGTTCCAGGACTGTTGAGATTGCGCGGCAATGGAGTGTCATAGAGCAGTGCGGTTGACAGCATTGTTTAGTGTGACTCTTCCTGAGCTCAGCTGTTTATTCAGATTGTTGATAACCTTCTTCATTGCAAAGTTACAGCTGTTTTCGTAAAAAAAGTTTTTGTGTTCGGCGATTTTGTGAAATGAATGAAGAGGAAGAGCTGAACAATCCATTGTGATGACTGGACCTTCGTTTCGACGTCGTAGCCATACACCCACGTTTCATCTCCAGTAATGACTTGTTTTAAAAAGTTTTCATTGTCATTTGCCATTTCAAGAAGTTCCTGACAAACTTGAACTCTGTGTTCTTTCTGCTGCTCAGTCAACAGTCTCGGAACAAACTTTGCAGCCACTCTTCTCATCTGCAAATTTTCTGTTGAAATCTGTTGACACGAACCAAATGAAATGTTCAATTCTTCAGCCATCTCACGAATGGTTAGTCGACGATTAGAACGCACGAGACTGTTCAATCTTGCAACATGATCGTCGTCAGTCGAAGTTGATGGGCGCCCTGAACGAGAATCATCTTCACACGATGTCCGGCCTTCCTTGAACCTTTTGTACCACTCATGACACCTTGACCGACTCAGACATTCATCACCGAAAGCCACTTGCAACATTTGAAAAGTTTCAGTAAACATTTTACCCAACTTCACACAAAACTTTACGCAAACGCGTTGCTCTTCCTTTTCATTCATTTCACAAAATCGCCGAACACAAAAAACTTTTTTTACGAAAACAGCTGTAACTTTGCAATGAAGAAGGTTATCAACAATCTGAATAAACAGCTGAGCTCAGGAAGAGTCACGCTAAACAATGCTGTCAACCGCACTGCTCTATGACACTCCATTGCCGCGCAATCTCAACAGTCCTGGAACTTTTTGATCACCCCTCGTATTTGTTTCGATGCCCTAAAAGATTTAACAAGTTTTTACTTTCATGTTTACGTAGTTAATGGAAGTATTGTGATCTTCTGAAAAGTTGAATTCAGAACAGAGGTCCTGTTTGAAGAAATTGACATAGTACTGTTCCCAGAATGAGTTTCTGAATAAGTGACTATTTGTCTGTCTGTGGCCAAAAAGTGACATAAATCGCCATATCTCCCTGAAAAATGAACGAGTGCAATTTTCAGTGTTTATTTTGAAGTGTTTTAGATAACCCACTGTTCAGAGTTGTGATGGGCCAGCTATGGGGTGATGCCGCGAGCCGACGGTCAGCAGGTAAAAAAATATACAATCCACGTCGGACGGTATTTATTGCCAATGCATTTTTTTTTTTTTTTTTTTTTTTTTTTTATTGCAACCTGGGGGAGGAGGCGATGGTAGACCGAACTTATCGTCCCACCGCCTGTACTTAGACCTTGAGGCCCACTGTAGTATTCCCCCAGTATTCTCAGTCGAGAAAGCTTGTCCCTTTAAAGAGGTCCAGAAGCTCTCTCACCAGATAGCCACTCTCCAAGGATTTTTGGTCCATATAAGTTCCAAAAGCCCTGAAGCGTGCGTGCTCCAGTGCTGGGCAGTCGAGGATGAGATGAGAGGCCGTTTCATCCTCCTCCCCGCACAGTCTGCAGTCTGGTTCTATTCCTTGAACGCCCAGTCTGCATAGATGTTTCCTAAATGCTCCGTGTCCCGTGAATAGGCCCGTGATAAGATTGAGCCGTTTCCTGGTAAGCGATAAGCAGTCCATTGCCCTTCGCTTACAAGGTCCTGGCATCATTAGTTTGCCATGGGATTGCGCCCTTGTCCCCCTCCAGCCCTCCAGGTGCCGCTCCATCAACCACTCGCGCACCTGCCCCCGGAGGGTGGACATGGCCACGCCCAAGTATGGCTCTGGCCCTACAGGAAGCTCAAGAGCTCCCCTTCGTGCGAGAGAGTCCGCCTTTTCATTGCCTTCCACCCCCGAGTGACCAGGGACCCAACTGAGGGTTACTCTATTGGATCTCCCCAGCCCATCCAGGGCTTTCCAGCAGTCCTCAACCAAGCACGAGTTCGTGCTTGCCTTCTTGAGGGCATCCAGGGCTGCCTTGCTGTCCGAGAATATGTGGATTCGCGCCCCACTGGCCTTCATCCCCACAATCCCGGACACGCACTCCCTGATTCCATATAGCTGCCTGGTACACGGTGATCCAGCGTCCCAGGCTGAAGTACATTTCCTGCCTGGGAACCACCCCGTACACTCCCGAGCCACTTTTTCCTCCCATCCTGGAGCCATCCGTGAACCAAATCTGGTCCCCCGCTTTCACGCCTGGTATTCCCCTGGACCAGTCTTCCCTTTTCGTTGAAGTCACCCTGAAGTGCCTGTCAATCATAAAGGTCTTGACCTTATAGTCCAGTGGCATCCCAGACATAGGAGTATCCTCCATTACCCTTGTGATGCTGGAGTGGCCTTTCCTGTCTTTAGGTTTCCAGGCCCCCCAGCTTTTCATTCTCAAGGCCCCCATAAGGGCCTCGGCTTTAATCCACAGGGGTAGGGGCGGCAGATTTAAAAAAAAATGCATTTCAAGCGGATAAACTCTGCTCTTCCTCAGGGCAACAAAGGTGATGGCCTATGGAACAGACAAGAATTTTTTATAGGCCCATCACCTTTGTTGCCCTGAGGAAGAGTTCATCCGCTGGAAATGCATTGGCAATAAATACCGTCCTACGTGGAAGGTATATTTTTTTACCTGCTGACCGTCGGCTCGCGGCATCAGACCATAGCTGGTCCATCACAACTCTGAACAAGTAATATCCAGCCAGCTTAACTACTATTTTTAACCGACTTCAAACAAGGAGGAGGTTACTATGGTCGTCATGCGGGATTTTTTTTTTTTTTCGGTATGTGTTGTCTACCGGCGTTCAGCTCCTGTACGTCCGATCGGGTTACTTTTTTTTTTGTTTGAAAGGGTTACAATCCAGGTAGGTCCCATAATTTTTTCAATTGAGTTCATCAAGTAGTTACGTCTCCAGACGCGGAGAAACGCTGGAAAACGTGATTTTCGCGAAAAAATGAAGTTTTGACTTTGCAAGCTTATAACTTCTAGAATACTTGCTCGATTGTTTCGTTTCTGGTGTCATTTTGTTCATAATTTATCTGCCTACAAGGGCCTAGCTTCAATTTTTCGTTCGGCATTCTAATATAGCGTGTAGAGAAGAAAGTGTAACAAAAAACGTGATGCCGATTTTCACTTTTTTGAGGTTTTTCGAGCACCGTTCCCAACCACGTCGAGAAAAAAATATGAACACTATTGCACTTGAAAGCACTCAGCTGGAGCTTTCTAACGATGGTAAAAAATCAAGTTTAGGTGGCATAATAAGGGAGCAATCGATGTTTTAATGGACCTGTGTTTGAGACCTCATAACTTCCAAACCAAAACTGTTTTTCCATCGTTTTTAAACTTAAATTGTTCAAACTTGAGTCTAGTTTACGTGATTCAAATTTGGTATTGATTGGACTGAAATTAGATACTTTTTAGGCCGTATTACTAAAAAAATTGTTTCAAAATCACGTTTTTTGGACTATTTATGCTTGTAGAAATAAAACTACGTTAGTCATAGCATTCTCGTTAGAAGATTTGAATTCAGCGTTAAATTTTCAATAAATAACATGGTTTGTAAGGCCAAATAAGTCCATTTTAATGCACAAACGTTTGGCGAATTTCTGAAATTTGGTTCGGATTCTCTCATTCAGTGTGAATGCGGATATGCTTCAGGAAATCATCACTCTATTATCGTTAGAGAAATAAAGAACGAGTGAATTGGTGCAATTCAGTAACTAGCAATGGTGTAGACAATTATTTGAGTTTTGTAAGGTGTATCAATGGGATCAAAGTATCCGGTATGTTGACCAAGAGACCCAAATCAGTGGATGGATTATTCCAAACGTTCAAAATCACTCTCAATCAACATAATAACATTGAAAATAGTTAGGTAATCATTATACTTTAGAACTTCAACGTTCAACGGACTTATGAATTGAGTTTGGACGGTTAGTAGTGACAAGAACACAATAATGAAAGCTTGGGAAAATTCTGTAAAGAGAGCTGTCCATAATTGTAAGTCACTAAAAAGAGAAAAATAAAAAAACTTAAAAAAAAAAATAAAACCGATTTCAAAAACGATGTTTATAAAATACACTACTTTACTACTTGTATTGACCTGACCACTTCCTGATTGATTGGATCACCTTCCCTAATAATATAAAAATTACTATTTCTTATTTCCCAAATGATTAAAAGATTTTCCTTTCACCTCTGAATTGCCTCCAGATTGATCATCTTTTGGAGTCGGCGCCTCTCTGGCAATATGACTACCCGATGGTTACAAATAAATATGTATTTACGATAAATTAGTAGGTGCCAGGTAATAAGTCTGGGTCTGGACGTAAAGATTCTTAGAGAAATCTGAAATGGTTTTTAGGAAAAGGCGTGAATAGTCACCTTCAAATCGATATTGTTAATAATCAGTTCTCATAAATGCTGATGTGCGCTGTTCAAGAATAGTGAAAACTCATGATATTTATATTCCTACTAATTCGGAATCTATAGGCTTCTCCAATACAATATAAGAGAGGCGCCGACTCCAAAAGATGATCAATCTGGAGGCAATTCAGAGATGAAAGGAAAATCTTTTAATCATTTGGGAAATGAGAAATAGCAGTTTTTATATTATTAGGGAAGGTGATCCAATCAATCAGGAAGTGGTCAGGTCAATACGAGTAGTAAAGTAGTCCTTAAAATGTGTAGTTGGCGAATGAGTTGCTGCGAAGTTGGGCCATTTTTGTTATTTCTTCCTTTTCAGAGTGTATTTTATAGACATCGTTTTTGAAGTCGGTTTTATTTATTTTTTTTTAAGTTTTTTTTATTCATTTTGTTCTCGTCGCATTTCTTGATGTCCGAGGGTTGTGAGGTGGAGAAAAACCAGGCGACTCATTCTCCAATTCTTTATTAGCTGGCCGAGCACTTTCGCCCATTCGGGCATCCTCAGGGCGACGTGGACCCATAAGGTGGCAATTAATGTATTAATGGAACGATGTTTGAGACCTCATGACTTCCAAACAGAAACTGTTCTCCCAAAGTTTCTAAACTTAAATTGTTCAAATTTGTGTCTAGTTTACGTGATCCAAATTCGCTATTGATTGGACTAAAAGTGGATACTTTTTTGGCCGTATTTCTAAAAAAAAATAGAAAAATAAAAAACTTAAAAAAAAATCAACTTCAAAAATATTTGCCTCTACAATCAACTCTGAAAAGGAAAAAATAACAAAAACAAAAATGTCCCTACTTTGCAGCAACTCATTCGCCAACTACACATTTTATGGACTAATTTACTACTGGTATTGCCTGACCACTTCCTGATTGATTGGGTCACCTCCCCTAATAATATAAAAATTACTATTTCTCATTTCCTAAATGATTAAAAGACTTATCTTTCACCTCTGAATCGCCTCCAGATTGACAATTTTTTGTGGTCAGGTCAATACGAGTAGTAAAGTAGTCCTTAAAAAGTGTAGTTGGTGAATGAGTTGCTGCAAAGTTGGGACTTTTTTGTTATGTTTTCCTTTTCAGAGTTTATTGTAGAGATAAATATACTTTAAATTTTTCTTTATGACAGTTGAATGTTGCTTGATTTTTAATATCGGGGTCACATGCAGTACTTCCTCGTTAAACGCAATTTCAGTTATTTCATTCTAGTGCTTTTGTAACTTTTGGGTCTCTTTGCTTTAAATATGACCAACAACGACCATGTTTTGTTTTGTTTTGATCACATACCATACTTCCGCCTTATGCCGTTTATCGCTGTTGAGCTTTTTACGGGGTGCAAAAATCAATATATTGACGCTAGAGGTATTAAATATTTGTAATGGCGAGTGAATGACGCCTGATCTATACCGCTAGGGTCACACGCCGTACATCCATGCTATCCAGTAGTTTTTTGGATTAGAAATATTCACATTAGCCAAAAGTCAATATAGTTAATGTTATCTATGGCGTAAGAATGACGATAGATGTTTTTCATTGTCTGTAAATTAAAATTTTTTTTGTCAGTTTTTTAAATTTTTCAAATTTAAGTCTAGTTTACGTAATGAAAGTTCGGTATAAATTGGACTAAAAATAGATACTTTTTTAGGCCGTATTTCTAAAAAGTTTGTTTCAATCAACGTTTTCTGGACTATTTATGTTTGTAGAAAAAAAAAACTACTTAGTCATAGCATTGTCGTTAAAAGATTTGAATTCAGTGTTAAATTTTCAAGAAATAACATGGTTTTGAGGGCCGAATAACTTCATTATAATGCAGAAACGTTTGGCGAGTTTCTGAAATTTTGTTCGGATTCTCTCATTGATTGAAATTGCGAATAGGCTTGAGGAAATCATTACTTGGAAAATCATTTGAGAAATAAAGAACAATCTTACAATTATGGACAGCTATCTTCACAAAATTTGACCACGCTTTCTTTATTGTGTTTTTGTCACTTACCACAGTGAGTTTGCACGTTAAGAGTAAATGGAATAATCTTTCCGCAGATTTGGGACTCTTGGTCCACATACCGGATGCTTTGATCCCAATGATTCACCATACAAAACTCAAATAATTTACTTCTCCATTGTTGGTTACTGAAATGCACCAATTTACTCGTTCTCTATTTCTCAAATGATTTTCCAAGTAATTATTTTCTCAAGCCTATTCGCACTAAATGAGAGAATCCAAACAAAATTTCAGAAATTTGCCAAACGTTTGTGCATTATAATGAAGTTATTCCTTCAGCGGACAACACATACCGAAAAAACCTCACAAGTCAACCACAGTAACCTTGTCCTTTTGAAGTCTGTTAAGAATTAACCATCATCTCCTTGCCATGTTAAACGTTTTAAGACCGCAAACGTTTAAAAATATTACTCTTATAGTCTAAAAATCTAAACAGAAAACACTTTGAACGGTTATATCTCGGAAGTACTGTGTGATATCCAAAAATCCGGAAATGAGTAATTTCGCTCATGCACTAGGAAAACACTACCTATCTGAAAATTACATTGAGTTTCATTCATTTTTTACGGGATATGACGATTTGGGTTTTTTACCACAGACGCGCAGGCACTTGTTCAGAAAATGTTCATGAGTACTGTTAAAATTATTATATTAAAATTTCTTCCAAATTCACCTCTGTTCCGTTCGACTTTTTGGACTATCACAATACTTCCATTTACTAAGTAAAGATGGAAGTGAAAATGTCGAGACCCACAATTTATATCGTTACTAGAAGGAAACTGCTTGAGTGAGTAAAGGTGATATTAGTTTGAAACCCTCCGTCTCCTTAACTTGAACGTTTCGCGCCCCTGCTCCAAGAGAACTCTGCTCACTTTCCGAACAAGTGTCTGTGTGTCCATCTGGCAAATAATGCAACGTGATAGGATATTTTCGATACCTAACACCAAGTACTTCCACAATATATGGATTAAAATATTCTTCCATGTTATTTATTGTGTTGTCATAGTCTTAAAATGTTATTTGTGGCAAGCAGATGACGTCTAAAGGCCTTTACAGACCGGACGATAACATTGTTGAAAACATTGTTATTAGCATTTTTCAGTAACTTTCCTTTCACACCCAACGCAACATTGTTGGCAACAATGTTATCAACATCGGGTGAGAAATTGTTAATAACATTGTTACGGCACTTGAAAAATGATGATAACAATTCCTCCCCCGAAATGTTATTGGAAACATTGTTGGCAACATTTTCTGTAACATTGTTATTTTTTCCGTCAACATTGTTAGTAACATTGTTGGCGACACCGAGTTTTGTTATCGAGCCATGAGGGATAACAAACCGACATTTGTGACATTGTGGATAACATTGTTAGAGAACTAGACCCAAATAAAACAGATGGAAGAATTGTTGGCAACAAAAAAGTTGACGACATTGTTGTCAACAATGTTGGTAACATATTTTCTAGATCATCTCATTTTGTTACAAACATTATTGTTATCAACATCTTATGTTAATCACATTTGTTTTCACTGTAGCACTTTGGTCTGTAAGCACCTTAAGTCTCATTGTTGGCTCACACCCCGTACCTACTCCTATGATATGCACCTTTTTCGTGGGTATGTTCTGCTGGCTGCAAAAATCAATATATTTGGATGCTTGAGGTTTGAAGTGTTCATAGGACGGATGTATGACTCCTCATTTCCTCTTCAGGGCAGGATTTACATCTACGAGTGTCCTTTTCATAAAAATGATCCCATTTTACGAAACTTGGCTTATATCATCAGGCTCAGATACTGCATTTTCTTATTATCAATTTAATTCGTGCGTTTTTCTATCTTTTTTTCTTTTTCAATAACTGTTGTAGTGTACTAGGGTGTTACCGCCATTGTATGAGTTTCATGATCGTATAATTGGTTACACCTGTTACCAACTCTAACGTGGAAGTACTGTGTGATCATGCAAACTACTAGTTTCTGTATCTCACTGACGGTAATTAAGTTTGAGCAATATCTGACTGATTTGCTCTTGTCGCTTCACAGTAGTTATGTGGGTTTTTTTTAATCTCACAGGGGAATTTGGATCAATGAAGAAAAAGAACTCCTTCAAGAAGTTGCTGCTATGGGTGAACTGGTTGAACCGTGGCACTCATTACAAGTAGAGCTTCTAGATAGGCATCTACAGTTGCTTCACCTATACTCTCAAGCTAAGGAAAATCTCCAAGCCCATAGAGGTAAAAATTGTT
The DNA here is from genome assembly GCA_037159825.1 of Tupiocoris notatus. Taxonomy (NCBI): domain Eukaryota; kingdom Metazoa; phylum Arthropoda; class Insecta; order Hemiptera; family Miridae; genus Tupiocoris; species Tupiocoris notatus. The sequence continues at coordinate 201,050 of JASJUZ010000106.1, forward strand.
TGGAGTTATTTTTGAGCTTCAATTGAACTAAACATTTTTAAATCTCCTAAAACTGATTTTATAGTAAACAAGGAGGAGAAATAATACTCTAGTTTACTGGGGGTCATTTGGGTATTCGTTGCACTTCTAATTTCTGGGAAAATAGCTTGACGAAGAAGCTGCATAATATTCTGTATACTTTTTGTAGTATGCAGTCAGTAAATCATGCTTGAAACATTGGTTATACCTCCCAGCTCTACTAAGATATTTCAAGTTTGGAAATACATTGATTGAGGTGGGAAAATTACTTAATTAGACATGTCCATGGGTTGTGAGGGGGAGGAAACCAGGCGACTCATTCTCTGATTCTTCATCGGCTAACCGAGCACTTTCACCCGTTCGGCCATCTTCAGGCCGACGTCCATCCACAGGATGGACCCTATGGCTCCACGTCGCCCTGAAGATGCCCGAACGGCCGAAAGTGCTCGGCCAGCCAATGGAAAATCAGAGAATGAGTCGACTGGTTTTTCTCCCCCTCACAACATATGGACATGAAAAAATGCGACAAGAAAAAAATTAATTAGACACAGTATTAAGATTTTTCCTGGATTAGACAAGCATGGGGAAGAACAGATGAAACATCTGAATCATTAATAGTGCTTACAACCCAGATACAAGTAAACTTCCATAAATTGCAGGAAGTTTCTTCAAGCCATCTTCAAGGAAATTCGACCGGTCGCTAGAGTTTGCACCAGTAAACTTACATCTCCAACGAATGTGGGTCCAAAATGAATCGTTGAAAAAATGTGATTTCTACGATATAATTACGGTTGGTGCTTTCACAGCACACTCACACAAGTCGAAAAATGGTGGCCTAATCAAGTGAGTTGTTGTTTTGTTTTTCTCATTTTTTATAATCTCCTATGTTATTCCTACATTTCTATACAATTTTTTTGCCCCAACTTCAGGTTGTTGCAACAGGTGAAAGAGTGTTCTTCTAAAGACAAACCATCAAGTGCTGATCCAGGTGTGAATAAGATTGCTATGGCTCATGATGCTATTCAGGCTATAAAACAGTTACGACGAGAAGTCGTTGACTCAATGAGGACGCTTATGAAACTTGCAAAAGATAAAAAGACTGCTGGAATGCTGCCTATTTGCGATGAAATGGTTTTGAAAGTGAGTTGGTGTTTCAAAGTTGTACTGCATAGGTACTTGTTGAAAATTGCTGGCATATCTTCTAAAACTTTGTACTGCCTGGAAAAAGCTGGTAAGTTTGGGAATTGAGTGTCTTAACATTTTTAATATTCATTCCCATTTATACAAATTATAAAAAAATTTCACATGAGTGTAAATTTATATTAATACTTAATATAACAAACAAAAAGTAATTATTTTGTGCTATTTCGAATTATTTAGACGAGAACTTTGCTTACACTGTGGGACAGTAGCTTGGTCGAGGAGGCGCTTAGTTTTGTCGAAGAACACAAAGTCACTCCCTCATCATCCGTGAATAACGTTGGAATGTCGCCGTTCCGCCGAATAACTCAACATATTCAATTTACAAACCTCAAGTCGCCAGATGCCGACGATCCAGTGACACCTGATAGTCCATCCGCTCATGCACTTCATTCATTCTTCAAAGTATCTCGGGGAGCTGACCGAACAGAAATCCACCACAACGCTCGTATGGACCAGGACCAATTCGTTATATTTCCTGATGCTGAAGATGATGATAAGAAGCCGATAGACGTGAATTTCAATAACGAGGTATGCTACTTGAAGAGTAGTCTAACAAGGCCATATTGTGCTGGATATGTAGGATTTGTATTTATGTACTATTATGAGTTGATATTAATGTGGATTTACAGGAAAGTAAAAATGGTGCTGGATAGGTAGGATTTGTATTTACGTACTATTATGAGTTGATATTAATATTGATTTACAGGAAAATAAAAATGGTGACCTCCGGTTGGACGAAGATGATATTACAGAGGAGGCGACTACTTTAATGACTCATGTACCTAATGGTCACGACTCGGAAAAAAGCCGAATGTTTTTGGACACGCATGCCATGTGCAGTTCGCCTTCTGCTAACTATTACAAACCAACCGACGAGCCCGAACCTTGGGATCTAACGCAGTTAAACATTGAGGCCAGCGTCATGTGCCTTGTCAGCAAAGTGAAATTCCTGTGCGGAAGATGTAGCTCCCCTGCTGTCAGACTAAGGTATCCTGTACTTATAAATTATCTTACCCCGAATGGTTGGATGATAGCTAAATTATCACATTTAATATTCCCTAATTGGCCACTGTCCCATCTTTGTTGAAGAAGTACTCAAAGAGGAATCGGGCGCTCACAAAGTTTTCGAAGTGAGTTATGTAATCAACTTCAAGAAACAGTTGTTAATCAGCCCAGCTCAAAATTGAGCAGTCGAACCAGTAGTGATGATAACATCAGCCATGCTGTTGAATCTGCAACTGCTGTTAGGAATAAATTTACCGAAGGTGAACACTTGATCCTCAAATAATTAATAAAATATGCTATCTACTTTCTCAACAGGAAGTAAATTAAAATTGTTTAGTTGCTATAAAAATGTCATTTTATGATAAAATTAACATTGAGCATTTTCTTTTGCTAGGATTAGAACTGTGCAATATAACAGATTGGACTCGAGAACTGCGACCTAGCATGAAAAAGCTTCGCCAGGCGATGGACGGTCTTCTGAAAACGGCTCGGCTCACGCATAGCGTTTTTAGACTTCAAGAAGATAAGAAAGCTGCTCAAAGATCCTGCAATGTCCGCTACCGACGTCATGTTTGTTTTTCCCACGCTGTGAGTGATTTTGAAATCATTAGTATGGGCATCACTGATTCATGAGTTTTTATTCTTACCCCACGTCCTGCGCAGACAGGTTCAGCTGGTCTGGCAATATGTGGTTTGAGTGATAGAACCTAATAGATCGAGTCTAGTGTTCTACATGAACTCGCTCTTGCTCCTTGCTGCAAGAAATCCAACCTATTCTATTGCCACGCTGCAATCGCAACTGATATCACTGAAATAGCGTTATCATTGGCCATTTTTGTTTACATTTCAACGCCAATAACTGCCATGAATAAAATTCGAAGATCACAAATAAAATGTCATTAGATATGCCCTTTTCATTCAATAATAAACCATTGTAATCGCCCAAGAAAAAAAATTGTCTAACCCCCTCAAAATTTGATGTTTTACGTTTCAAGGCATGTAGAATCCGAATAGCCATTGAAAACGCAGCAAATAATTGTACAGTGGTTAATTATTTCTTTGCTTCCATAATGATTCAAGAAGACTATCCATTTGTGATTGTAATTATTCCGAACATTTGCTAACTTTAATAATTTTAATTTTTCTTAATTAAATTACATTCTTTTTTCTTAATAATTGGGCCGTTGTAGAACTGAGATTGGTTTTTGATGAAAATTTCAAGAATATGGCTATTATAGTTTGGCCGTAAAAGTGTTGACAGCGTATGGCGGACCGACAGAATTTTTTATTTATTGGATATTCGGATTCTACATGCCTTGAAACCTAAAACATCAAATTTTGAGGGGGTTAGACTTTTTTTTTTCTTGGGCGATTACAATGGTTTATTATTGAATAATAAACCAAAAAATTCTGTCTGTAAGCTGTCAACACTTTTCAGGCCAAACTAGAATAGCTACATTCTTGAAATTTTCATTAAAAATCAATCTCGGTCCTACGACGGCCCAATTCTTGAACCACATTGCTAGCGCAATTTGAAGGGTGTTGTTGGAGGGTTTTAAGAGGAAAGAAAATTCGTATTTTCCAAGGTTTTACAGAAATGTGTGTATTTGGTATCAATTTCTATTGGTTTTTGGACGCTGAATCGAATGAGACCATCGCGGGCTCGATATCTTTATTGGTTCTCGAGTTATCGCAGCTTTTGTGTTGAATTTGGAAGATTTTCAGTAATTTGAACTGGGGGTATAAATCGAGAGTTCTTGGAGCTATAAATATTGTTCTATACTTGTTGGTATGCTCGTCAAACACTTTCTCCAGCTGTATTGATCGGCAATAACTTTAGCTTTTAATTAGGAAATTAAGAAAAACAAAAATTATTAAAATTACAAGTTTTCCCCCAGAGTTACCCATCTGTTTTTCGGTGGGAACGTACACAAATGTTCGGAACAATTACTATCACTAATGGATAATCTTCTCAAACCATTATTGAAGTGAAGGAATAATAAACCACTGTACAATCATTTGCAGCGTTTTTTACTGCATAATTGCTTTGACAAAGTTTGATAACACGTTCAAATTTATTCAACGTCATTTGTTTGCTGACTTTTCCCCACTGCTTAGTGTGTGGAAATTTTTCATCTTCCTCTACCTTTTGTAACATGTTTGCTTGAATTGTTTTAGTTAACATCATTAGTCACAGGTCTGATGGCTAAGCTCTGGTGTCAAAAACCTGATCCACCTTTCATCCATATTCTAAGCACGTTGGGTCCTTTGGTGTCATTTGAGGGTCTGTTGAGTTACTACGGTGACGAAATCGACATGTGGGGTGACATGGTGGTTGCTATTGAAGATTTGAAGACAGTATCGTTTGTATTAGTACCATCATCACCTTCTGCTAAGTGAGCTACTGGTTTCATGGTATGATTGTGGTTTCTTATTATAGCCGACTTGTTCATTATGTTCCGGCGAATATGTTTCTTTTGTTGTAGGGGTGGAGCTCACCTGCCAAGAGTGATCGGACCACGGAGTTCGCTCAGTGTCCACCTCCCGGTTCTAGAAAGTGTACATTCCTTGCTACCATTGACTTCTTCAACCAACCATTTTGCATTTCATGTTACGCCCGTGTTTTTCAACATTGGCATCAATGAGTTGGCTACCCTGGCTGAAAATCTGGGTTCTGTTAAACCTCAGGAAAGAAGCAATGTGGATAATTTCTGTCGTTTGAATGAATATTATCATCACTATAGAAAACTTGGACTTGCCAGTGGGCCATCATGCTACAGAGGTTTGTTTCGTTCAATTCAACTGCACTTGTTTTATGCTCTTGCCACCCACAAGTGTGCCCATATTATACAGATAAGTTTTCATAAGACAACATACTGCCTTAGACCAACAATGTTCTTCATGTTGCTGTGTTTTTGTCTCTATCTTATTTGTTTTAGCAGGAATCAAAACTGAAAACGCTGATCTGGGTGATCTGATGAACCAGCTAAAATCTGAGGTTGAATCATCTAAAAGGAAAAATGTCGAGGTATTACAACTGGCTGCCGTGGCCTGTCGAAAGATGAAAGGTGTGTTCCCAGTAAATTGTTTATTTGCAACTGTGCAACCTTATTTTATTTGCCATTTGATGAACTGCAACCTTATTTTATTTGCAATTTGATGAACTGCAACCTTATTTTATTTGCAATTTGATGAACTGCAACCTTATTTTATTTGCAATTTGATGAACTGCAACCTTATTTTATTTGCAATTTGATGAACTGCAACCTTAAACTAAAAACGTTTTCATAAATATATTTAAGAATAATGCTTCATTTTTTGGACTAGGTCTGCGATTCACCAGTTGTAAAAGTGCCAAAGACCGGACAGGTATGTCAGTCACATTGGAACAAGTGAATATTCTGTCATCAGAATACGACCTAGCAGAGCATGAGTTTCAACGAGCTCTCGACTGTTTTAGAAGGTACCTACCTCATTTTTACGAAGTAAATAGAAGTATAATTGTGATCGTCTGAAAAGTCACATTTGGAACGGAGGTGAATTTGGAAGAAATGTTCATAGTACTAAGAAACACCTTCTAAACAAGTGTCTGCCTTACATGTGTCTGTGGTCAAAAATTGACATAAATTGCTGTACTTCCCTGAAAATCTCCAGGGGGTGTGAAGGTGAGAATAACCTGCCGTCACACACCGTACCTCCACGTTATGAGCATTTTATACGAGTTTGCCTGTGCGCATTTTATATTCTGATTTTACAGGCTGCAAAAATCATAATATTTGAACGGCCAAGGTCTTGGAATGTTTTGGATGGTGATTGAATGAAGCCTGATTTTTAACCGACTTCAAAAGGAGCAGGTTATTATAGTTGACTTGCTGGTTTTTTTTTTTTTTTCGATATAATATGTTGTCCACTTGCGTTCAGCCCCTGTAAGTCCAATTGGGTTACTTCTTCTTTTTTTGCTTGAAAGGGTTACTACCCAGGTATGTCCCATCAATTTTTTAATGAATACATCCAGTAGTTTCGGCCCCAGATTTGGAGAAATGCCGGTAAACGTGATTTTCGCAAAAGTAGCAACTTTTGACTTTGCGAGCTTATAACTTCTAGAGAAATCATTCAGTTTTATTTTTTTACGTCATTTGTTTATAATTTATCTACATATGAGGGCCTAGCTCCAATTTTCGTTCGGTTTTCTGATATAGGCGTGTATGTGTATAGATGAAAATGTAACGACAAACGTGATACCGATTTTCACATTTTTGAGGTTTTTCTAGCAACATTCCCAACCACGTTGAGAAAAATAAATATGAACATTTTTGCTCATGAAATTTCTCAGCAAGAGTTTTGCAACGATGGTAAAAAAAGTTTTAGGTGACATATTAAGGGAGAAACTGATGTTTTTATGGACCTCTGTTTGATTAATTGATTGATTGATGTTATTTATTTATCCACCAGGAGAAGTTAGGGCCGAGTGGCCCTCTCTTCCACCTCCCCTGGAGCAAATATAAACAGAAAATAAGCTCTTACAATCGTTATAATAAATAAATAACCAAATAAAGTCTCAATAAATCAATAATAAAATAAATTTTTCTCCTCTAAACAACTTATATGTGATCAGTAACAAAAAAGAAAATATTCACTAAATATATAGATATAGATATAGGTACACTAAATATAGATTTCAAGGGACCACTCCCTCAAAGCCCATTGGGAAACCGCTACATTCTCACAGTGGTAGACGACTATTCGCGGTTTCCGTTTGCATTTCCGTGTGCAGACCTAACCGCCTCCACAGTCTGCAAAAACCTCAATTATCTTTTTTCAATTTTCGGAATGCCAAGTTACATCCATTCAGACCAAGGAACAGCCTTCATGTCGGCTGAACTGAGATCATATCTTCATACTCGTAGCATTGCAACCAGTAGAACCACGCCATATAATCCTGAGGGCAATGGTCAGTGCGAGAGGTACAACGGGATCATATGGAAAACCGTCCAATTAGCACTGCACACACACGGCCTGCCTAAACACCAGTGGGAAGTCGTTCTCCAAGAAGCTCTTCATTCAATCCGTTCATTACTGTGTACGTCTACGAACACAACTCCTCATGAAAGATTCTTTCGTCACCCTCGAAAATCATCAAACGGATGCTCAATTCCCTCATGGCTCACTAGAGGTAGCAAGGTCCTCATGAAACGCCTTGTCAGAATTTCTAAATATGACCCATATGTTGGTGAAGTCGATTTACTAGAAGTAAATCCTGAATACGCCCATGTTCGCCTTCAAGATGGCAGAGAGACAACCGTCTCATTGAAACACTTAGCACCGGCCGAAATCACGGGTGATCTTGCTATTTTCACCTATTTCATGTTGAATTTGTGGAGTAATTTTTCAATGTATTTTTCTTGTATCATTTTTACCTCGCCGTTGTGTCCTCATATGAACTCGATCCCGAGGCGATGGAGCCATAGGGTGGACGTCGCCCTGAGGATGCCCGAATGGGCGGAAGTGCTCGGCCAGGCAATAAAGAACTGGAGAATGAGTCGCCTAGTTTTTCTTCCTCTCACAAGCCCCGAATATAATGAGATCGTCAACTTAAAAAACTGCCAACAAAATTTTGTTTTCTTGCCTTTTTGACAAATGTATAAACATGGATCGGATCGGCTACCAATGGTTGGAAATTTAATTCTTTAAGACGACCGTCTTATTTCTGGAACCACATTCGTCCGTACAGGGCCTTCTTGAGTAAACAAGTCTTTTCCGACGAATTATCCTTCAATTCTTCCAACATGCGTTTTGCTCTTTGAAATACTGTTTGGTCGCTATTCTGGCTTTCATCAATCATAATTTTGAAAATATAATCCCCCTCGTAGTCCCCCCCACATAGTCCCCTCGGTATCTTCATAAAAAATTTTTCGTTATGAGTCCCATACAGATAAGCGGTTATAATATCCATTTGGCTCAATTTGAAGTTTTCATTTGCTGCGACATCCATCAGTTTTCTCGGCGATTTCATTTTGACGGCGGGGAAATATGTTTCTGCGAAATCCACCTCAGGTCGTTGAGAAAAATCTTCCTTAACCCTCTTTAACCCAATGTGTACTGAGAGATACACCTACTTTGGGAATTTTTTAAAAAATGCGGGGAATGTTCCTGGTTGTGGTAACTCACTGCTCAATTCAGGGAATATCTCTACTGAGCGGTGGGCTAGCCTTGCATCTTATAAGCCGGTCTTATCACCCGAAAAAGCGGTTATTTTTCAATGCCCTCCAGCAGACCAGCCAACATGGACGCGCCCAGACTTGCAGTAAGTTCACCGAGCCAGTTCAGTCAGAATTACAGTTTATTCTAGAACCTTTTTCATAATCTCGTTGAAAAACATCTCTAGCTTGCTTGTAGCAGTAAGTTTCCCTGAGAATCTATGAAATAAATAGGAAATCAACCAATTTTTTGAATGTATCTTGAGATCCACATTGGGCAAGCAATGACCAACAACTCAGTTCAGGTTGTAGATTCCAAGATACACCGGGCAGGGTTTTCCCGAATCGTATATGAGTACCTACCTAAGAGGAAAGAAAGCAATGGTATAAGCTTCTGATTTTAGCTGAAATAATTACCACAATAATATAATATGTACACAAATTTACACATTTTATATCATATCGTTCTAGAAAACCATGTTTCAATCGCGGGGAGCAATGATGCTGGCTCTCGTTCCAAAAGCCGGCATTCCATCTGATCCTGAGTCAGATGACGACATGGAAGAAATGAAGAAAACCATATAAGCCTCGCGGCATGTTTTATTTTTGGTTTTGATAAGAATTTCTGCAGTTCCTCGCTTAGTAATTCCATCTTTTGGGATAATCCAAGGTACCGCCAAGACATCGTTATGTCTAGTACCTGTATAATCAAAATTTTGTCAAAAGTCTACTCAGTTAGGTACATACTGATCTCGTCTCACATTTTCCAAGTTGCTCTGGTAGATTTATTTACCCGTTCATAAAGTATAGATCCACACTGATAAAATATATATGAGACTGATGCGATGAGATCCAGTTGAGACTGATCTTTTATGGAAGCAATATTTCAAGACAGATGATGTGATAAAGTTCTAAGTCAAGAATCTAAGTCAGAAAGTTATTCTTCTTGGTTGAGTCGTCGCATCTCTCATTGTACTGAGTGGTGAGGGGGAGAAGAACCAGGCGACATGTTCTCCAATTTTTTATTTACTGGCCGAGCCCCTTCGGGCGAAAGTACTCGGCCAGTAAATAAAAAATCGGAGAACATGTCGCCTGGTTCTTCTCCCCCTCACCAACCCAGTACAAAGTTATTCTTGTAAAAATTATTTATAGTTCTGAAAACTGTGATGCATACACCTACCGTAGTTACCTCAAAACATTGTGCCTACCTGCAACATTGTTAGGCCGTGGAGACCTTGTTCGCTTATTATAAGCACCTGTTCAATATTTTAAGCTAAAAATTTGGAGCGCATGCTTATTTTCAACCTTACTCCTCCCTAGATTGTGCTTGCCCAATGTATCTCTCGAGGTACGTCTTTGGGGAAATGGCTGCCCACTGTATCTCTCGGGATACGTCGCAGAGGAAATGGCTGCCCAATGTATCTTCCAGTACACAATAATTTTAAATTCAATTTTAAAAATAACAAGAAGGTTAAATTTAAAAACAATTTTTTTTGAGCATGTGGGAGGCATAAAAAACAAGAAAAACTAAAAGTTATGGTATTGACCGAAAATTTCGATGCTTGGGTTAAAGAGGGTTAAGAATCATTCAAACCTCTACAGTGTTGCAGTTTTTTTTTATCGCTTCTTCCCGAATAGATTCATCTTCTTGGGTTTCCATGCAAAATTCCTTACTAGCGGTACAATAATAGATGTCTGTTGGGTGCATTTTGGTGTATTATTCAATCATAAACCATTGTAATCGCCCAAGAAAAAAAAATTTCTAACCCCCTCAAAATTTGGTGTTTTACGTTTCAAGGCATGTAGAATCCGAATATCCAATAAAAAAAAATTCTGTCCGTACGCCGTCCGCCGTTGGCAGTTTTCCGGCCAAACTATAATAGCTAAATTCTTGAAATTTTCACCAAAAATCAATCTCGGTCATACGACGGCTCAATTCTTGAACCAACTTGCTAGCTCAATTTTAAGGGTATTTTTGGGGGGTTTTGAGGGGGCGAAAATTCATATTTTCCAAGGTTTTTCAGAAAAATGTGTACGAGGTATCAGATTATATAGATTTTTGGACGCTGAATCGAATGAGACCATCGCCGGGACGATAGCTTTATTGGTTCCCGAGAGCAGCTTTTGTGACGAATTTGGGAGATTTTCAGAAATTTGACATGAGGGTGTATTTGCTTGGATTGCTTGGAGCTATAAAAATCGTTCTATAGTCATTGGAATGGTCGTCAAACACTCTCTCCAGCTGTATCGTTAGGCAAAAAAATTAGCTTTTAATTAAGAAATTAAGAAAAATAAAAATTATTAAAATTACAATAGTTGCTACGGAGTTTTCCCCTATAGTTACCATCTGTTTTTTGGTGGGAACGTTCACAAAGGTTCGGAATAATAACTATCACAAATAGATAGTCTTCTTAAATCCATATTGAAGCGAAATAATAATAAACCACTGTACAATCAATTGCAGCGTTTTTGTTAGGTTGTCGTTTATTGAGTTTATATCTTCTTGATATTTGTTGATCGTTGATTGATCTTGGAGTTATCTTTTCATTTTCTTCTTAATGTTGATCGCCGTTATCAGATTCCTTTTCATCAGTACTCATAATTAGTTCCAGATCAGAGTTAACGATCAACTCTTGATTCGGAATTCGTGATTGGGGTTGACAAATTATTGGATGAATTTTCGCTTCGCAGGCTTGAGGTTTTGTTTCATCGTTTTTATTCCAGAACATTTTTTCAATGACTTGCTCGTCTCTGCTGATCAAAATGTTTATTTTGCTGGGTATCCAAATTCTATAATCTTAAGATACTTCACTGTAGCCAACGAATGCTCCTTCTAATGTCCACGGATCGAATTGTCCTTTTATTATTTTTGTTAAGAACTAATGTTTTTGTGCCAAAAATTTGTAAGTGACGAACTGATGGTTTCCGGCCGACCCTGATAGAATTTTAGGAGACGAACCGACTCACTTCAATAACCGACCACATGTATTCAAAACAGATACAGCTATATAGATACAGAACGATACTCAATTATCATGACAAGACGTGACATGACAGGGACAGTGAACATCACACACCGTAATTCAACCTCTTGCTGTTTTTTCACTGTTACGATTTTTACAGCCTGCAAAAAAATTAATCTCTTTGACGCTGGAGGTCTATAAAAAGTATCCCATTTTTGGTTTATTATTCAATAATAAACCATTGTAATCGCCCAAGAAAAAAATTTTCTAACCCCCCTCAAAGTTTGATGTTTTACGTTTCAAGGCATGTAGAATCCGAATATCCAATAAAAAACGCTGCAAATGATTGTACAGTGGTTTATTATTATTTCGCTTCAATATTGATTTAAGAAGACTATCCATTATTTTTGTCATTTTAAATATTCCGAACATTTGTGAACGTTCCCACCAAAAAACAGATGGTAACTATAGGGGGAAACTCCGTAGCAACTATTGTAATTTTAATCAATTTTATTTTTCTTAATTTCCCATTTAAAAGCTAAATTGTTTGCCTTACCCTACAGCTGGAGAGAGTGTTTGACGACCATTCCAATGAGTATAGAACGATTTTTATAGCTTGAAGAACTCTCGAGTTATACCCTCATGTCAAATTTCTGAAAATCTCCCAAATTCGACACAAAAGCTGCGACAACTCGAGAACCAATAAAGCTATCAACCCCGCGGTGGTCTCATTCGATTCAGCGTCCGAAAATCTATACAATTAGATTCCAAATACCCAATTTTCTGAAAATCCTTGGAAAACATGAATTTTCTCCCCCTCAAAACCCCCCAAAAATACCCTTGAAATTGAGCTAGCAAGTTGGTTCGAGAATTGGGCCGTCGTAGGACCGAGATTGATTTTTGGTGAAAATTTCAAGAATTTAGCTATTATAGTTTGGCCAAAAAGCTGCCAACGGCGTATGGACAAAATTTTTTTTATTGGATATTCGGATTCTACATGCCTTGAAACGTAAAACATCAAATTTTGAGGGGGGTTAGACATTTTTTTTCTTGGGCGATTACAATGGTTTATTATTGAATAATAAACCAAAAATTCTGTCCGTACGCCGTCCGCCGTTAGCAGTTTTCCGGCCAAAATATAATAGCTACATTCTTGAAATTTTCACCAAAAATCAATCTCGTTTCTACGACGGCCCAATTCTTGAACAAACTTGCTAGCTCAATTTTAAGGTTTTTTTGAGGGGGAGAAAATTCATGTTTTCCAAGGATTTTCAGAAAAATGGGTATTTGGAATCTAATTGTATAGATTTTCGGACGCTGAATCGAATGAGAACACCGCGGGGTTGATAGCTTTATTGGTTCTCGAGTTGTCGCAGCTTTTGTGTCGAATTTGGGAGATTTTCAGAAATTTGACATGAGGGTATAACTCGAGAGTTCTTCAAGCTATAAAAATCGTTCTATACTCACTGGAATGGTCGTCAAACACTCTCTCCAGCTGTAGGGTAAGGCAAACAATTTAGCTTTTAATTGGGAAATTAAGAAAAATAAAATTGATTAAAATTACAATAGTTGCTACGGAGTTTCCCCCTATAGTTACCATCTGTTTTTTGGTGGGAACGTTCACAAATGTTCGGAATAATTACTATCACAAATGGATAGTCTTCCCAAATCATTATTGAAGCGAAGGAATAATAAACCACTGTACAATAATTTGCAGCGTTTTCTAACTTGTCTTGGATTGTTATGTTCGGCTCACATACTGCGCTTCAGCATTATCATCATACATTTTTCTATTTATGTGTTCTCCTTGCTAGTATTTCAATAACAGTTGTAGATTATTAACGTCGCACCCTTAGTACAAACGTCTTGATTTTATTATACCTGTCACCGACTCAAAAATGGAAGTACTGTGTGAGCTATGCTGTGGAAGCTATGTTGGATAGTTGTTGATACTTGAACATACAATTTTAAGCTAAAAACTTGCATTATTTCTCAGTGAAGGGTGTCGACGTGAGAACAGCTATAAAAACATTGGCGTGAGGAAGTACGCATTCAACAGCCTTCAACTGTATACGTTGCCAAAGCAGTACAGACCACCACAAGGCACCTACGGCTCTGCACAGTCATAATCTTAAAATTAGGTGACACATCTTTTACAAAATTTTACTTTGGTACTATTGTACGATTTGCCAGTTTGTTTAGTGGAAGTGCTCAATAACTCGTTTTGAAAACTCATTGTTTCATCAGCCGTTTTGACTGATGCTTCGAGATTGGACTGGTTTTGGACACACTAGTGCTCATTAAGTGATCTATCAACAATATACCAGTTGGGTTAACATTATGTACTAGGGAGTCTCTTTACCTAGTAGAAAATTATTTTTAGGCTTTCTGGCAAATGTCTATCTGTCGCCGATGGTATTGGGGAAAATGATCGTTTGTAGAATATTTTTAGAAAGACCGATTTCTGTTGCCAAATTTGAAATTTTGGGTGCTCATTTGGTGCAAAATTTGATGTTATTTTATTACCTTATTGCTTCAGAGTTGGCAAAATTGGATGATAAGAGATTGTGGCTGAATAATCGCCCTCTGATTTGTTAAGAATCTGTGATGGGCATTCGCTCTTTCGTTGGATTATAATTCCTCCGAGTTAGTCAGGTAAAGTAAACGTCCCTACATCATTTTGGTGTCGTTGCTGGATAAATCCTATGAACGATCATTGAACCTTCAATCGACTACTTATTCATTTTCTGGGCTGAATCTTACTCTAATAACACGCTTCGAGATTTTTTCGTGCAATTGTTTCTTGTAAGTACTCTGCTGAGGTTTATTCGACCGTACCTACTTCATAGCAGTGGGGTTTTCACGCGTCAGCGCAAAAAGAGAACATTAGGAAACGTGTAAATCGTTGATGCATCTTTATTCCACCACTGTGTTTTGGCGTATTCACTTTTTATGTATTTTCTATTTATGTAGATAACTAAATATGATAATCTCACGTGTTAGTCAGAATAATCTCATAGTTGATCGTTAGAAAATGTATGTTAAAAAGTATAATTTTAAGTCTTACCTTCCAACGAAATCGTGTTATTTTTATACGCAAAAAGCATCATTGTTTTTACTCCCTTGTTTACGTGGTTGAATGCGAACTCTAAAACGGTCATTGTCCAATCCATACTCAAAATCATTTTCGGGACGAATGTCTGTGGTCAAAAACTGATAAAACTCGTGATTAGTGAAATTCGAAGAAATTTTCGGAAAAAGTTCTCTCAGTGAATGTCTTAAATTAGCCTTCTTGATTTTGGATGCTTTGGTGTAAGTCGAAGTAAATACTCGTGCTATAGGTAAGAACCGCCACCCTCGGTATGAAGGCTTACTGTGCGAACTCATTGTGATTTCCATCTACTCACTGTATGTTTCTTTTGCGCGCTTGAGATGTAGGAACTCCGCAAACGAAGACGCAATAAGTTCCAGTGATTTTGAAAGGATGATTATGTTACCAACTGTGTTTTCACGTTTATCAACTGCGTCTGAATAAATAGTGTTTTACATGTGTATGCACAAAATCTATGAATTTTGCCAAATTTCAATTTAATATGTTGTATTTTATTACTGAGTAGGTATAGCGTCAGTGTATTTTTGTTTTAGTATGGGTGACTGTGTCAAATTATTTAAAAATTTTACCTATTATAATCATCGGTCATTGAACATTCAATTGATTGAACGTACCTTCGTTTTGAGAATCAGTCAATGTAATTGTGGAAAAGCCATCAAATGATACGTGTGTATTAAAATGAGTGCCACTAAGTACTTTTTGACTTTAACGATTATTTGTTAATAGATAATTTAACTTCATTATCATACTATCCTATTTTTCGTTTGTTATGAAAACTAGTTCTTTAGCAGTTCTCCTATATTTTTTGGTGAGTTCTGTATTTATACGCTCCAAGAGCAGAAGAGCTTTAAATGGTTAAAACTTAAATTTTCTTTATTGATCAAAATGACTTCAGGATTTTGATGTGATTGTAGGTATAGAAATTTCTGGTGATATTTAAAAGCAGTCTAAAAATGTAACATGTACTTATACTCGAGTTCGAATCCCTCGCACATTGGTACCTGTTCTTCGTTTTACCATTTGCAACGTTTTTAATTTGTTATAAATTGAATAGTAACACAACTAGTTCTTGTCTATCTCCAATACGCAGTTATTCCTTTTTTTCAGTTGATGTCGAGAGTGTTCTCTTTAGATCTCTTCTCTTTTTCTTGGTTTCTGATTCTGTTTTTCTTATTGAAGAAATTCAGTTTCACGAAGTGCAAATAATCGGTATTTTGATACGTATCAAAGTTTATTTAGTATTTCGAGTGTAGACCAAGTCTTCCATTTTGTACCTTAGCATTTTATTTCTACCGTACGGCTACTTGAGAGTCCTTGATTTATTTTTGGTCTTAGTTTTTCGTAAATCCAGCTTCTCCGGCCACTCCTCATCTCTTCGTAAAACTGTACAGCATTTACTCCAATTCACTCTCAAGAGAAAATTTAATGTAGAAAGTATCCATTCTTCGCAATAATGGTTATATTAAATTGTATTCACCTAAAAGTGTGTTATTTATTCAAATTCAGAATTGATGAAGAATTGAATTATTTCTGTAGTCAATACATTCATTACTCGCATGAATGGTGGGTTCACCTATTTGTTGGTCTTACTAGTCTTAATCGAAAATGGCTTCCAAGCTTTCCTACCACTTTCTTTCTACCTAGTTGATCAATTAGTGATTATACAATTTCTCATTCGGTTCACGTGTTGGTGTAAAAACAAAATTATTGGTGATCGTTGGCACTCTAATAGTTAATATTGTTGAGTGAGGAAATCTCATCAGCTCGCCGAGGCCAAAAATGAAAGGAATCTTGTTTTTAGAAATATTAGCAAATACCCGGAAAAGCAATTGATTTTTAAAAAACCATCCAAATGAAGGCCAGTTGGTTCAGGTCAAATTCCCGTCTTTTCTGTAAATTATATTACTAATTTTCTTAATGAGCGGCGATTTGACTACATAATTTGAGTCAGGAACTGGCCTACCTAGACTCGGAGTTTAATAATTACGAACAAATTTCATCTGGTTGAGTGTATTTCGGTCGATTCACTCACGGTTTCCAATGGGGAAGACGCCTATTTTTTATTTTCGTTCCTAATGGCCTGAATTCTGCTATTTGGTAACAGCTGAAGATGGAACGACTGATTTTTCATGAAAATTGTGAGTTTCCGCGGAGAAAATCGCTAATGAAAACCGATGATTTTGAACGAAAAATGAATAGTTATTACGTCATAACTTGTCCATTGAACGTATATATCAATACTAGCGCTTGTATCTTCGGATGAATAAACTAACATTGGGAGCAAAGATTAGAGGTTGCTGTGAGATTACCAAACCCCCCTCAGCAATTGATTTGCTTTACCAGGCATTTTGGGCGGTACTAACTCGACGATTAAAAAAACCTAACAAGTAGCAGTGAAGTTAGCGTCACTTACTCGATTTAGCATGACTCCAGTCTTAAAGACCGTCTTGTAGTTGTTGTTGTCTGCCTTTCAGCCGATTGCAGTGCGCTCTAGGGAGTTACTTCAATCGGTTGGAGGTACATCTCCGGGTGTATTCCAACCGCTGATTTTCTCCGCGGAAACTCACAATTTTCACGAAAAATTGGTCATTCCCTCTTCGGCTGACACCAAATAGCAGAATTCAGGCCATTAGGAACGAAAATAAAAAATAGGCGTCTTCCCCATTCTTGGAATCAAATAATTTTGTCTAATTGTTTTAAATTACCGATTTCTTGGTCATCCCAATATTATGTCAAATGATAACGTTCATCAGTGCAATCTTATGTCCACAAAACAACGTAAACTCTTTGTTCTCAAATGGGTCGGTACTCTAATTCAGAATTATCGTGCGCTGAAAGCTTTCACTAAATCATGATTCTACGATGTTTCCGCCCACAACATCGATGGTACCGATATATCGAAAGAAAAATATCGATGTTTTATTCACTCGAGAAAAAAATAGTACGGATCTTTTCATTATTTGTTAGTAAATTATAGCAGGATTTGCCGTTAAAGTTTGAGTACCAACTCAAAAGGTGGAACTGAAAACAGTGTTGCACACCCAATACCCACCGAGAGAATAAATAAAAATTCCCACTACTCTCTTATGGATTGTTTTAATAACCCCTCGAATGTTTTATTCACAAGAAAATAACGGAGCCAAAAAAACGGGATTACTACGTTGATGTAAAAAAAACAACATCGAAGCATAAAAATATATGTTTTTGGGCCATCGATCCGATACATCGATGTTTTTCTAACGTCGATGTCCCAACACTATGTTATGTGTAGGGATGGGCATCGGACATCAACTAATCGATTAGTGTCTAATCGACTATATTTTTTTTCTTAGTAATCGATTATATTTTTTCTTAGTAATCGATTAATCGGCAACTTGCTTGGAAGCAGCAAAAAATTTAACTTTATTTATGGTAAAACCATCATTATCTTATCAATTACTTACCATTCTTTTCTAACTAATCAATACCCCAATGGTTTGACAATTTTAAGAAGGAAAAATGAGTAGACGTAGGTAATATGAGAAACAACAAATTCCAAACAAGTGAGAAAATTATTTTTAATTTACAAGAACAATCGTAATTCTAAAGAAAAAAAATTCTATCCTTCGTGTAATTGTTTAGGATGGAAAAATAACTATATCAGAACTAAAATAAATCTTCTATTTGTCTTTCTTAAATTTTATAAATAAGACATAACTGAATCTGACGTTTAGGTAATATACGTAATTATTTATTAATCCAATATTTCTCGTCGGCGTCCTTGAGAAATAGGAGCTTATTTGCGAGGTCAGGAGCCAGCCGGCTCCTCTGCTCCCTCAAAATGTGGCCAGCTTGTGAAAAAAGCCTTTCTGACGGAACAGAATAACACGAGTGGGCTGAGGTGATCTCCACTTTCTTGCCCTCAACAGACGATGCAGACATCAGTACCTACAGCGTGATATACTTGCTACCTACCTACGTCATAATCGATTACAGTCTAAGATTTCGTTTTTTCTACTTTCGAATTTTTAGTCTATCCACTATGAAAAAAAAAGAAATTAAATTAGAAAATTTTCGGTGGAGAAGTTTATTAATCGGTAAAAATAAATCGATTACCCGATTACTCGAGCCATACAAACATCGATTAAAAATTAATCGATTTTTCACCCTAATAATCGCTTAATCGATGCCCATCCCTAGTTAGGTGATCTTTTCGTTGATTGTACATCAAGCACAGTTTACAACAGTGTTTACGTTCAGATCAATCCCTTTAGCGGATAAATGTACTTTGACTATTATAATTTTAACTTATATTAATTTCTGGATCGCATTGTAATAGGTAAACATTCCAACGTCTGGTTTACTTCTGTTACGAATGTTGGACGTTTGGCAACTTTAAAGTACACCTGAAAATTATCAATCTTTTTTTTATTGTCCTTTCATCCTTTACCGAGGTGGACCTCCAGTCGATTGTGTCACGGTTTGTTGAAACCTCTATTTCTACATGGATACAGCTCAGCGGTCACGGTGAAGTAACGTTCTGCTCAGGATCAATTTTGTTGAGCTGATTAGGCACCGAGACCCTTGGCGTTAGGTCACATACGTAATCGGCGCTGATTGGTTAGACCCGGTGGGTCAAGTCGAGTAGGGAGGACGCACACAACATCAGGAAGGCCTTGCAGTGGATGATGGAGGGGCTCGGGTTGGCGCCAATATAGGTAGAATCGATTTACTGTCAAATCGAGTCGTTGGTCGTTGCAACGATGTAAAAATTACCGGGAGAGGAAAAATACTCAAGTTGAACCACCATTCCGTTCCCACGTTCCCACGGGGCTAAAATACGAAATCGTGCCACTCTTTCGTACTCACTGTCTTGGCTCACGACTGGAGTGGGGATAGGCAGTGAACCAGCTGAGTGTCGTGGGCTGTTCACACACAGTCACATTCACGATTCAGTTTTCCTTGCAAAGCCGACCGCGATGAACGAGCTCCTAGTTGAAAGTAGTTGGCAACTGTCGTGTTCACGCTTCAAAATCAAACACGTTTGATATGGAGCGTGAGCGGTCGTGGACTCTCCACGCTTCCGGAGGCTTCTGAGGCAAACTCACGACACATCGTTCACACGGGTCGTCTTCCACGAATGCGTGAGTCACGCCAGCGTGCCACGCCCCGTGGGAACGAGGCTTAAAACTGTTATTGGAAAACGAGGTAGAAGAGCCCAATAATACGAAAACGCACAAGTTAGGTTAATAATGTGGAAGTCCAGTATGTGAGCCTCACATGACGATACAAGCCAAGGAAGTTTCTGGGCCTGAATGGATTCAGTTTAAAATTTTTTGTGTCTTACTTGGATAGTAACCCTTTCAAATTAAAGAAAAAAAGTAACCCGATCGGATTTACAGGAGCAGAAAGCCAGCGGACCACACATACCTAAAAAGTTTTAAAACCCGCGAGTCAATCTTACTAACCTCTTTTTTGAAGTCGGTTAAAATAATAGTAACCAAACAGATGGTAACTATAAAGGAAAACTCCTTGCATAAATTGTAATGAAATCATTAAATTCTAGGGGATAGTGAATTTTGTTCTTGGGTGATTATTATGGGTTATCATTGAATAATGAACCAACATATTCAGGCCTATTTCCCCCAACTTTAAAATTGGTAAGGAATCAAGCGGGCAAAAAATTAGGAATTAAAATTATTAATTTTGACATTATTTTGAATCACGAACACAATTTCCGCTAACGCGTTTCATTCATGGCTGAATATCGATTCTGATTGAATCGATCCTATCGACGACGGCTACTAGGAATTTCTCGTCACTCGCATCAGTTTCCCCTTTCCCGTTTCGTGCTGTGTAATGGTAGCTGTGCGTTTGTGCTCCTTGATCGAGTGGATTATGTGCTTAACTTCTCCGATCAGAATCGTTCGCTGGTCAACGTAAAGGTTTCGAGGTATTTGATGTACAATTTGATTCGTAACACTTGCTCACTTCAACGTTATTTAATTATTATTTGACGATTCAACCTCGTGTCCGTCCCGCCTTGTTCTGTTTCGTGGCACATCTATTATCTATCTCCAACGGCAAACCCTTATCATCTTTGGTGCTCCCTGTATTTTCATTTCCCATGTAGACAGAATGCTCTGTTTACTTGAATGCTAAAGAGTGATTATAGCCCTTGTTCCTGGCGACGGTAGATGTTGAAAAACAGGTTACCCAATCGGGTACCGTTTCTCCTCGACTTGGAGTTGTCACGCACACCCGCCACATTCCGGAAATTTACATGCCGTGATAAATACCTCGTTTCTTAACTGTATAATTTCAATTCGCGAACTCAACAGGACGTGAACCGTAAGATGATGGACCGAGAATCAACATTATATTATTCTGTCGCGTGCGGTGGACCGTACTTGGGCGAAACACCGTCGGCCCATTCAGTCATTTTCGGTGGAAAACTCGTGGAAACTGAGGGTGTGGTCAATAGCTAACAATCGTCCATCCTAATTATCTCGTACTTTACGATTAGAATAAGAGTACTTATAACAATCAATATACCTAATTCAGCTTAAAGTATTGTATTATTTCTCATAAATCTATTCCTTATAGGTAAATTGACCTACGTTGAACTTCTATTGATCTCTTAGCGTGGCATGCATTACGATTGTAAGAAAAAGATTTCAAATATAATAATATGTAAATTCGTATCGAAACTTTTCTTTTTTAGGAAAAGCGATGCAGTTTTCGGCCTGCCACATATAAATGCTGCAAATTATTGTAAAGTGGTTTATTCTTTCTTTGCTTTATTTATAATTAAAGAAGACCATCCACTTTTGGTTATCATTTATAAATGAACCATTGTTTCGCCCAAAATTGTTCCTTCTAACCACCTCAAAATGTTTTATGTTTTACGTTTCAGGGCATTTAGAATCATAATTTATCTAATAATTCCAGTGGTGTGGATTGATCACACAATACTTCCATGTTTGAGTCGGTAACAGGTTTAACCAATAATAAAATTAAAATAATCGTACGAAGGCGGCAACGTTTATGTACAACAACTTAAATTTCAAGAATTTTTCTGGGAGTTATGGGAATATTTGTTACTCTGACTATAGACAGATGGACGCGAGGACCGAGGACAGACGGACACTGACAGACAAGCAAATGGACGTACACAGACACTTGTTCAGAAAGAGAGCAGAGCGCTCCAGGGGCAGACGCGCGAAACGGTCATTTTCAGATAAAGCTGTGAGAGGATTTCTATGGAATACACCTCTACAGTACACCTCTACTCAGGCAGTTTCCTATTATTTAAAGATGTATTGTGGGTTTTGTATTTTTGCTGCTTTGGAAACCTTGTTGAATCATTCAAAAATCGACCAACGAACGAAATAATTCCCACTTTGCTAAGGACAATGCTATGATTGCAAATAAATCCACTTTAATTCTCCACAAAACGTTTTCGGCATTTGGATTAGTTCAAATCAAGATGAAAACCCATCGTATTTATAGTATACTACCTTATACTAGATTTTCAGGGCCAAAAAGCATTCTATATGCAAGCATTATTTTAATAACCCGGAATTACGTATGTGACCTAACGATAAAAATCTATCGTCATTCGCCCGCCAAAGAAAACATTCCATGACATTTTAAACGTTCAACTGTACCTATTGACTTTAGGGCAATGTGCATATTTCTGATCCAAAAAAACTACTGGATACCACGGATGTACGGCGTGTAATCCTAGCGGTGAAGATCAGGCGTGATTCCCTTGCCATTAAAATTAATGAAGATCTCTAGCGTCAAACATATTCATTTTTGCAGCCTGTAATAAGCTCAACAGCAAAAACGGCTTAAGGCGGAAGTACGGTATGTGATCAAAACAGTACAAGTGTTCTGAACGTGGTCGTTGTTAGGTAGTCATATTTAAAGCAAAGTGCACGAATGTTACAAAAGCGCCAGAATAAAATAACTGAAAATGCGTTTTACGAGGAAGTACTGCATGTGACCCCAATAGTAAAAATCAGCTTATCACGTTCTTTCCTGCAAGCCGGCACATTCCGAGCGATAACAGCCCACCTGCCGGGAGTTCGGATAGGCCGGTCTCAAACTCTACCTCTCTCTCTATCTCCTATCTCTGTCTCTCTATCTCTATGTCTATCAACCTTGGGCCGGTATAGGGACGTTGCGATATCGCAAAATATCAATATGGGACCTAATTTGGTCCCCCATGGTACCCATGGGACAATTGGAATCCCAATACCAGTAGGATTTATTTGCTCCGAGCATTTTGCTGCAGAAGATTTCGAACGAGATTTAAAGGTGTATAATTAGGATGAGGTACCTGATCAAAGAAGAGGACAATTAAAAAAAAACGAAAAAGAATTTTTTCTGACAACAAAACCTCAAAAAAAGGCAAAAATAATCAATTAATTGTAATTGATTTTTTAATAAAGTTTTTTGTTCTTCAAAAACTTTTTTTTTTATTGTTACTGTGTTCTTTGATAAATTTGTTGAACTTAAGATTTTGATATGCTCCAGGAATATAATACATCATTCTAAAAATATTTTCCAACAGTTATGAACATAAAACAATAATGAACAAACGAGTTGAATGAGTACATGCTAAACTTTACCTTCCATGTACCTGTCATTTTTGTACCAATAGCAGCCTCAACGCCATTGATAATTAAAAAACTAGTAATGATCGCATGCTAGAAGCATGCTATTTTCAGAAGGAAAAGATACGGGTCACATGCCATTGGTGGCGAAACACCGGTTTTCTGAACAATTTTGCTCAATTTTGATGCTATTCAAATGGGATCTATTTGCCGGTGGAAAGTGCATAAGAAACGACCAATCGTACATCTCAAAAATTCAGTTGATTTTCGTCACACCAAATATCCTAGAAACAAAGTTTATTGAAAATAAATAAAAGACACGAAAAGTAGAGGACACTGTTAGCTGAGTCAAATAACATAAAACTTATTGAAATCCGATGTAAAAACGTCAATATCGATAATAAATTGTTTCCCCCTTTTTTTAACAGCGATTTTTTTTTTAACTTCATCAGTAAAGAACGTTAGAAATGAAAAAATAGTCTTTCGAAAATAAAATATCTGAATCTTTACGATTAAGTATTTTAAAAGTCAATTTTTAAATTATTTGAATTCTATCAGATTATTTTTAAATCATTTAATTTTAAGTATGGTTATAGATAAAAAGTTTTTATCGAGAAATAATGATAATTAATAGTAAGTAATGAAATTCTGCTGCCAAAGGTTAGTGAAAAGCTATCTACTAGCGTTTGTCTCTATACCAGTGACAAAATGCCGTGCGGGATCGAGCCCACCTGTGTTCTAGTCACCTTGGGACGAGAACACTGATAACATAATCACAGAGAGAGATGAAGAGAAGAACCGAGAGAGAGAGGGATATCCGGCACGTATGGATGCCGTACGGCAAATATTTCTTTCGAGAAATGTATACAGTCCGCTTCAAAAGTAGTCATCCGGAAAGAGCCCCGCCAGGGGTGGGGGGCTGGTTAGCCAATGGGAGGCCATTCCGTATGACCGGATCCGGCACATACCGTACTCATGTGAGACGGGCTTTATTCTCCAGATTTTTAATGGCTGGCCGAGCACTTTCGCCCATTCGGGCATCTTCTGGGCGACGGCCAGCCATTAAAAATCTGGAGAATAAGTCGCCTAGTTTTTCTCCCCCTCACAACCCCTCTACTATCTTTATTATTTCGACCTCTGCCTGATCATTTTATAGACGAAGTTTTTGAAGTCGGTTTTTTTTGTAAAGTTTTTTATTGTAGGGACGACGGTTCTATGATCACTGCATATATTTTCCCCTTTGACTGATTCTAACGCTCCATCTGTTTCAGCTTGTGAGACAGTCGGTATTCTCTAGTCATCAATATGATCGTCTCGGGGAGCCCGCAACCGCCGTCCGTAATGACTACAAGATTAAGCGCCCAAGATAAGAAGGATTTGGACAAGTTCACCAAGTTTTTGGCGCTGAAATCTGCTCAGATCATCGTCCAGTCCCGGATGGGGGAGAAAATCAGCACTAAATGTAACCCTGAATCGTCAGGTACTGACTGGGTAAGTATTTTTTATTACCCCATACTATTTAATGTTACGTGCGTAAATAATTCTGACCGTTTTTGAGGTCTGAGCGGTAAACAGCTGTTGGAAATAAGGGAATCATGTTAGGTAGTGTTCATAGGCAATTTTATTTGAAACACGCCATCTTTTCTTCCATCCCTGTTCTAGTTCAATCTTGCCATCAAAGATTTGCCCGAAGTTCTTGCTGAAGCGAAATCTGCAATGTATAATGGTGGTCCTCGTCTTCCACTATGCGTCGAAATATTCCTAAGAACGGTCGAAGGTGACACTATGGTCTTGGAGACGTGGGCAGTCGGCGTTAAGCCGGAAATAGTTGATCCTTCCGTGCGAGTGACGTACACCGTATACAATCGAATGGGAATTCTCCTCAAAAGCTTAGTATCTGTCACCCGAGTAACGCCTGCTTACAAACTGTCCCGGCGGCAAGGGCCCGATTCCTACGTCATCTGTTACAAAATCTACGTTGGTGAGCCGCAGTTATCCAACCTTGGTAAGTCGCCAATTATATTATTTTTGTAGACCTAGAAATATTTCTAATCTGATACTGAATCATATTTTTTTATTCCTTAAAAAAATACGTTCTTTGAGAACCACACTATGTATTCATCTAATTTTAAGACTTATTTTGGTATTTGTTTAATTTTTTTGAGAGTTTTTTGGTAGATTTCACCACCTCGGATCACCACTAGGTTTGGGTGACTGGTAATCCTAAAAATAGACAAATAGGGAGTTTCACTAATCCCAGTTAGTCTCAACCTCGGATTACGGGAGGAGATAACTCGGATTAGTGAAACTCCCTATTAGCTTGACAGCTAAATCTAAGAGTTAGGGCTTGAGTTGTTGTGTGTGGGGACTTCTGAAATCCTTCCACTTCTGGCATCCGCTTTATCCTTCCACAACATTAGGAATTTGGTAAATTCGTCCTGATATAACTTGTAGCTTATTAGAGTTATGAATATCGATCTCAACTAGGTGGATGTATCCAATTGTATCGTTATGCAATTGATTTTAACTTAAAATTAAGAACAAGACAATTATTTTAAAATGCAATTTTAGAATGCAAAGAAACGTACATTTGAGTTTGGGTTAGTTAGTTTTTAAAGTGGATGAACAATCATGAAACAAAGGAATTACGACCAGTGTACAATCATTCCCAGCATTTTTATTTTCTGAAATATCCTTCCTTGCGCCCACTAACTCAACCAGGAGCTATTTAAAAAGTTTGAGTTCCGAATTCCTATTAGTCTCACAGTATCCTGCCCAACTCAGAAATAATTAAACAAAAAAATCGACTGATAAATAATCAAATCCTCGTTGACAATAATGCATTTCACCCTAATTGATGTCACCATAAACCTAAATAAAGTTTTGGTTACTTTATGAAATAATGTGTCTCCAACCACAATACACCATTCACTTGGTGGGAACCATGAAGAAACCTTTCCGAAAACTTTCTCATCAGTTGATGCTTTGCTTAGATGAACTGCCCTATTGAAGTATGCGGAGCTTTAGAGTCCCCACTATGTTTTGCAGGATTCAACGCATTAGGCGGAGGCCTGTGAACTGTGCTTCAAACTCACTAATAACTATTTATCATATTATTAGTATTGATTTTACGTATTTTATGAGGACTTATTTAATTTTCTGTTCGCTCAATTTTTTAGGAGAAGGCTATAATGCGATGAAAGTTGGCCAGCTTAGTACCCCAGTAGGCACGATTTACCTTTCGGTTGCGTACCGGACGAAAATGACGATTTCGCCTCAACCTAGCAATGATTCATCAATCATGGTCAAAAGTGATCATTTCCGGCCTGAATCCAGTCCAAAACATGGGAGAGCCACAGACACGTGAGTCAACATTTCTGTCATGTTTACAGCAAATCTGCAAAAACCTCATTTTTCAGGAGCGCGAAGGAAACTTCTCTAACTTCAAATTAAAAAAAAAATAAAACCGACTTCAAAAACTTTGTCTATAAATACACTCTGAAAAGGAAAAAATAAAAAAATGTCCCAACTTCGCAGCAACTCATTCGCCAACTACACATTTTAAGAACTACTTTACTACTCGTATTGACCTGACCACTTCCTGATTGATTGGATCACCTTCCCTAATAATATAAAAACAACTATTTCTCATTTCCCAAATGATTGAAAGATTTTCCTTTCACCTCTGAATTGCCTCCAGATTGATCATCTTTTGGAGTCGGCGCCTCTCTTATATTCGTTTTTGGGTAGTCGCTTCTTATCTTCTTGGTTTTGAAGTTTGCGGGGGAGAAAAACTGGGCAACTTATTCTCCTTTTTCTTTATTGCCCGCCGAGCACTTTCGCCCCTTCGGGCATCATTAGGGCTTTGTAGCACCATTGGTAGCTACGCCGTAGCTACCAATGGTGCTACAAAGCCCTAATGATGCCCGAAGGGGCGAAAGTGCTCGGCGGGCAATAAAGAAAAAAGAGAACGAGTTGCCCAGTTTTTCTCTCTTATATTGTTTCGGAGAAGCCTATAGATTCCGAATTAGTAAGAATATAAATATCATGAGTTTTCACGATTCTTGAACAGAGCAAATCAGCATTTATGAGAACTGATTAATAGCAATATCGATTTGAAGGTGACTATTCACGCCTTTTCCTAAAAACCATTTCAGATTTCTCTAAGAATCTTTACGTCCAGACCCAGACTTATTGCCTGGCACCTACTAATTTATCGTAAATTCATTTTTATTTGTAACCATCGGGTAGTCATATTGCCAGAGAGGCGCCGTAAACTCCGAATCACGTAAACTAGACTCAAATTTGAACAATTTATGTTTAAAAACTATGGAAAAACAGTTTTCGTTTGGATGTTATGAGGTCTCAAACACAGGTCCATTAAAACATCGATTGCTCCCTTATCATGCCACCTAAACTTGATTTTTTACCATCGTTAGAAAGCTCTAGCTATGTGCTTTCAAGTGCGATGGTGTTCATATTTTTTTTCTCGACGTGGTTGGGAACGGTGCTCGAAAAACCTCAGAAAAGTGAAAATCGGCATCACGTTTTTTGTTACACTTTCTTCTCTACACGCTATATTAGAATGCCGAACGAAAAATTGGAGCTAGGCTCTCTTAGGCAGATAAATTATGAACATAATGACACCAGAACCAAAACAATCGAGCAAGTATTCTAGAAGTTATAAGCTTGCAAAGTCAAAACTTCCTTTTTTCGCGAAAATCACGTTTTCCGGCGTTTCTCCGCGTCTGGGGACGTAACTACCGGACGGACTCAATTGAAAAAATTATGGGACCTACCTGGATAGTAACCCTTTCAAACAAAAAAAAAAGTAACCCGATCGGACGTACAGGAGCTGAACGCCAGCGGACAACACATACCTGAAAAAAAAAACAAAAAAAAAACAACAACAACAACCCCGCAAGTCAACCATAGAAACCTCCTCCTTGTTTGAAGTCGGTTAAAAATAATCAGACTGCTATACTCGGAGCACAAGTATCGGTGCGTCTCTCTGTATTCCAAAAGTGACCATAGCAACAGTAAAAAAACTATCAAATTCGATAGTATTTTCAGTTATTAGGGGTATTCATGGTCGGTGTCGAGACGTCGAGAAAGTCGAGATTGATAAGGTTGACATAGAAACTTTCTTGACCGGACATGCGCAGTACTTCATTTCACTTCTCGATCGAGAAATCGAAAATGATCCAAAAAAGCGTCGAGAAATCCGTCGAGAAGTCGAGATTCGGCGTGTCCATGTAAACTATTGTAAACAAGCGAGACTCCGATTCACATTTCCACGATTTCCGATTTTCGATTTCCATTTTGGTTTATTATTCAATAATAAACCATTGTAATCGCCCAAGAAAAAAAAATTTCTAACTCCCCCTCAAAATTTGATGTTTTACGTTTCAAGGCATGTAGAATCCGAATATCCAATAAAAAAATTTCTGTCCGTCCGCCGTACGCCGTCCGCCGTACGCCGTACGCCGTTAGCAGTTTTCCGGCCAAACTGTAAGAGCTAAAAATTTGAAATTTTCACCAAAAATCAAGCTCGGTCCTACGACGGCCCAATTCTTGAACCAACTTGCTAGCTCAATTTTAAGGGTATTTTTGGGGGGTTTTGAGGGGGAGAAAATTACTATTTTCCAAGGTTTTTCAGAGAAATGTGTACGTGGTATCAAATTATATAGATTTTTGGACGCTGAATCGAATGAGACCATCGCCGGGTCGATAGCTTTATTGGTTCTCGAGTTATCGCAGCTTTTGTGAAAAATTTGGGAGATTTTCAGAAATTTGACATGAGGGTATAACTCGAGAGTTCTTGGAGCTATAAAAATCGTTCTATACTCATTGGAATGGTCGTCAAACGCTCTCTCCAGCTGTATCGTTAGGCAACAGGTTTAGTTTTTAATTCGGAAATTAAGAAAAATAAAAATTATTAAAATTACAATAGTTGCTACGGATTTTTCTTCTATAGTTACCATCTGTTTTTCGGTGTGAACGTTCACAAATTTTCGGAATATTTAAAATGACAAATGGATGGTCTTCTTAAACCAATATTGAAGCGAAATAATAATAAACCACTGTACAATCATTTGCAGCGTTTTTCAACTGCAATCTCTTTCCGACTTTTTCTCGGCATGCTAACGGTCGATTACCTAGGCACTTTTGGAAATTGAAAACCACGAAAAAAAACGAAAGCAAATGGCGGCAACGGCTTCACTATCATTACATCGGACGATTAGATATGGTTGCCATGGAGCCCTTAACAGATTAGTCGATTTCTCGATCTCAACACGGGGGATCTTCATTGGTTGTTGTCGCTGATACATAATTGTGAGGTTGAGGTGGAGACAAAAAACGCGACCATTTCTCCTTATCATCTATATTGCTTCGAGCGCTTTCGCCCTCACGGGCCTCTTTAGGAAACATCTGGAATGTATACGTGTAGGGGTAAGCATCCATATTTTGTTTAAAAATAGCACGTTAGGAAGTCACCATTCAGGAAAACAGGCACAAAAATGTGAGATACAAATTAAAAATCCAAGGGTTGCATACTTGTCCATTATCATAATTACTAGTTACCTTAGAGATTAGTATGTCAAGTCTTTTTTAAAAAGGGGGTCGCCCGTGAGGAGGGTTCGTCCTGATAAAAGAGTCGGATATAAGTTAAAAACATAAATACTAAAATCATTGTAAAGGTGAAGAGAGGAACAATAGTGCAAACAAAGATTCTCACTTGAGATGAGGAGTTTATCACAGCTGCATACCTAATCTAGTTTTAAAGCTTGAAATTATAATTATAAACGAAGACTAGAAGATGCAAGTGACTAGAAACATGGAGACTAATAAATTACTAAGAGCTACACCGAATGAAGGTATTTTTTGACTAGACTAGAAGGGCACATGGTTGGTAAAAACTAAAAACAGGCAGGAGGGTAACAGCCGTGAGGTAACAGTCTTGATGTGAGAAATGGGGAACACAAATTATCTTTGAGGTAGGTAGGAAACATAATACCTACTTAATTCGAGTTGAAAATATAATTGCTTCTATAATTAAGGTTAAAAATACATTATGCTAGAAGGAGAACAACAGTAATTAGTTTTTCGGTATAAATAATGGGTGAAATTGCTTCCCCAGGTCAAGCAGTTCGCATTTCTTGTTCATGGCTTTATTTCCTGCTTTAATGATGTGGATATTTTCTAAAATACGTCGTTGCTTCGTTCTAGCATGCCTACCTATCAGAGTTGTTAAGTAATGATTATTCCGAGTAATGATTACTTGTTCCATTCTTTCGTGTCTTATCGAGGAAGTGCAACATAATAAGATCAGACCAACTCTGATCAAGGAATGCAACCGTTGTTTACACCAAATTACTTCAAAAGTAATGGTAATGGGTTGTTGCAATTACCATCGTCAAATCAATATTGTTAAAAATCGGTTCTCATAAATGGTGATTTGCCCGTTCAAGAATCATGAAAACTCATGATATTCATATTCTTACTAATTTGAGGTTTCTCCAATACAATATAAGAGAGGCGCCGACTCCAAAAACTGATCAATCTGGAGGCGATTCAGAGGTGAAAGATAAGTCTTTTAATCATTTGGGAAATAAGAAATAGTAATTTCTATATTATTAGGGGAGGTGATCCAATCAATCAGGAAGTGGTCAGATCAATACGAGTATTAAAGTAGTTCTTAAAATGTGTAGCTGGCGAATGAGTTGCTGCGAAGTTGGGACATTTTTGTTATTTTTTCCTTTTCAGAGTTTATTTTATAGGCAAATATTTTTGAAGTCGGTTTTATTATTTTTTTTAAAAGTTTTTTATGAAGTGGGTCACTTCAAGCGTCACCACTGCAAACCTCCCACATTAGTAACCTAATTTGTGCGTTTTTCTAATACTGGGCTCTTCTAGCTAGTTTTTCAGCCACAGTTGTAAAGTAATAACATTGCGCCCCTAGTACGAGCTTCTTGATTTTTCAATTGTTTATACCTGTTCCCGACTCAAACAAGGAAGTACCAAATCTAGATGCACACCACTGGTTTCAGTTTTCTGCTTGTTACTGAAAATTGAATTTGGAAGACATTTTCATAGTACTATACTCAGATACCCTTTCTGAATAAGTATATATGTCTGCCCATCTGTAAATGGATAAAAAAATTATATAAATCGAATCTCTCTTTGAAAAACAAATTAAACTCACTGAAAATTTCAACAAATTTTCTCCCAGTGAATGTGCGCAATTGGCCGTTTCCAGATTTTGGATAACGCACCGCCTTCCTGAGAGCTTCTTAGTAGCTTCCAAGTTTATGTTTAGACAAGTTTGTTTTGATTTTTACATGCTGTAAAGGCGCGTCCACGTTATCCAAACAGACCGAACGTGCCGTTCAATTTGGCTACGCCTTTTGGCCTGGCGTCCACATTCTCAGTGCTGTGGACGTTCTCGAGACTCATAACTCCTGAATGAAAACTGCTTTTTAGTTGTTTGTAAACCTAAACGGTTTCAATTTGTGTCAAGTCTGCACGGTCAAAGTTTGATATTGATTGGACTAAAACTAAATACTCTTTAGGACGTATTTCTAAAAAACTTAATTCGAAACTGTTGGATATAAGTCAAAAGCGAACAACACAACAACAACAACAACTGCATCTACCTTATCTTCTCTGTCTCTCTCACTTTAGTTTCATGTACCCAATTACCCATTGCCTTTGTATTGTGCGCCATCGGTCTTGAATAAATTCAACCTATTTCCGTTCAGATTGACTTTTATTATCTGCCTCATACATCAGGTTATGGGCTACTGTGCCGGGGTCGGTTTAATTGTGCTATTCGCGATTAACTGTTTCCTATTGTGATTTTCTTCGTTGTTGGGGTTGAGACGTTTCTCCTGTTTTTTTATTGTCGGCTTGCCAAGCACTTTCGCCCATTTGGGCATCATCAGGGCCTTGTAGCACCATACAAGGTATCCACGGCCTATTGTGATTTTTATCGTCGGCTCTAGGTTAGCGTGTTGCCTTATCAATCTCGTGGCAAATTACTTCGTCCTCCGTCGCGATCTTCAATTCGTCTTATCCACCTCTCAATCGTTTAGTCGGCCGCGAAAATTATGCATTATGGTGCATAGCAGTTCGAGATGCACTCAAACTTGATGAACTATGGGACGTGATTGTTAACGACCCCACGGCTGAGACTGAAACTACACAACTGACGATCTATAATGCGAAAAACGGTGAGGACCTTGCGAAAATCACATTACTTGTTGATCCGGACAACTACTCGCACATCGAAAGTTTGACCAGTGCAAAGGAGGCATGGAACCGTTTGAAGTCGGCATTTCAAGACTCGTCGGGTCGGTCTACTTCGGCAATTAATTACTACTCGCCTCAAAGACTGTCAATCCGTCGACGAGTACGTCAACAAAATCATTTCAATTGCCCAGCGTCTAACGATTAATTTCACGGGAGATTAATTTCACCGTTGATGATGAATGGGTTGGAACTTTACTCCTCTAGGGACTTCCAGATGATTATCAGCCTATGATAATGGGACTTGAGAGCTCGGGTTTAGCCATCTCTGCCGATTCGGTGGAAGTCAAGCTTTTACAAGACGTTTCCTTCCCCGGAGTTTCCTCTTCGGCCGCGACTGGTGAGTCTGCGTTTTACTCTCGTGGAATCAGCAACGGGGAAGTAACTCCCGCTGTAATCGCTGCCAAGGTGCACGTTTTGACTCCGAGTGCAAGAGAGGTCGTGATGGGGAAAATTTGAAGAACGAAAATCATCGTTCTAACCCCCTAAATTCGAGAAAATTTATTATATGATAGCTGAATATTGCTTGATTTTTATTATTGGGGTCACCTGCAGTACTTTCTCATAAAACGCATTTTCAGTTATTTTATTAAGCGACAACATGTCGAAAACGTTTGGTGGATAATGAAGGTGGATTTATTTTCAATCATTACATCGTCCATCGAACAGTGGATATTTTTCGTCTGTTTGTATAATTGTTGATTTTGTATAATTCAGCCGGGTTTAAAAAGCAGAAAAAATACAAGACCACACATCGTTAAATAAGAGGAAACTGCCTGAGTAGAGGTGTATTCCTAAGAAATCCTCGGTCAACCTAAGTCGTGCGTTTTTCTATTTTTGCGTCTCCTGGCTCGTTTTTCCAGAACAGCTGTTGTAAATTAACGTTTCGGCATTCCTAAGATTTTCTTGATTTTACAATTGGTTATATCTGTTACTTTTTTTTTGGTTTGGTTTTATCGGGATTCGGCCAGTACAACAACGCAGTCCTCCTTAGTACTACATCCTTTTAATTTGCATTTGCGACGTTTCGGAAACCCCTGTTTCCCTCATCAGGCCCTAAACCAAGCATCACAGCCATCTACGGGACATTAAAAAAAAAAATAAATAAATAATACATTTTTTTAATGTCCCGTTGATGGCTGTGATGCTTGGTTTAGGGCCTGATGAGGGAAACAGGGGTTTCCGAAACGTCGCAAATGCAAATTAAAAGGATGTATTACTAAGGAGGACTGCGTTGTTGTACTGGCCGAATCCTGATAAAACCAATCCAAAAAAACTACATCTACGGCCGACTATCTAACATAGATTATAACTGTTACCGACTCAAACATGGAAGTACTGTGTGATCTATGCACACCACTGGTTTTTAACATGTTTTCTCATTTGGTGTTTCAGTTGTGAAAACGGGCTGCTTAGTGAAAAGTTTAAGTTGGGCGCTTTTGCCGAAAGTTTGAGGAAGCCTCGAGTACCTCAGGTTTTTGACCCGTTTGCTGATATTCCGTTCAGCAGTTTGCTCAACTTGGGCAAGCCAGTTCCGCTGAGCAGCAAATTATCTCCACCAGCAGCAGATACGATAAGTGCTGATGATACGCCAACGCAAGACGACAGCGACAATGGCAACGTTACACCAAGATGCCCATCCCTCTCGGACGATTTCATTATGGTAGACTTGGTAAATTTGATCTAGAACTAACATCTTCGCTTGGTTGTCGTCGCATTTATTGTAGTAGAGGGGTTGTGAGGGGGAGAAAATCTGGAGAATAAGTCGCCTGGTTTTTCTCCCCCTCACAACCCCTCTACTAGAACTAACATGATTTTCAAATAGCGCAAAACTTTCAAGTAAAGTTGACAGAGGATGTACTCCACTTCCACAGTATTAACCGAATTCGTGCGTGTTTCCATTTTTGGTTTCCCTGGCTAGTTTTTCAATACTTGTCGTAGGTTACTAAGTTGTGGTCTTTGTATGAGTTTCTTGAGTAGGTATATAATTAGCTATACCTGATACCGACTCAAACGTGAAAGTACTGTGTGATCTATGCACACCACTGGTTTCCAGACTCGCCAATCAGGTTAATATAATTCTCAGTTCGTCGAAATAGCTAAATTTTCCATCGCCTTTTTCATATTTTCGTGTTATCTCAAATGGCCATTCATCTTAAGATGTACTCTCTTGTTTGCAAACTGTTCACCTCGCAAGCGACCCCAGCACGGTTGTCCATTGTTCCCAAAATACATTCCTATCTCCACCTTAGATAATAACTCTTGGGGTGGGATAAAACCGCGTGCCAGTTTCATTAAATTATTCTTTGGCCACATTATCCCGATCAAATCCTCTTGATTAAAGAAAACTGTTTGCAAGATTGGACCGAGAATATCAATTTAATGATAATTGACGCACAATTCTGTCGTTAGATATAATCCTATTTTATTCTCCAATTCTTTATTAGCTGGCCGAGCACTTTCGCCCATTTGGGCATCCTCAGGGCGACGTGGAGCCATAGGGTCCACAGCCATGGTGGCTGTGGACCCTATGGCTCCACGTCGCCCTGAGGATGCCCGAATAGGCGAAAGTTCTCGGCCAGCTAATAAAGAATTGGAGAATGAGTCGCCTGGTTTTTCTCCATCTCACAACCCCCAGACATCAAGAAATGCGACGAGAAGGAAAAGAAGGATCATATTTTCTATTGTCACTGAATTAATTCTAAATATAATAATTTTTTTAAAAGAGGCACGTTTCCAAAATGTTAGTCATTTTTTAACTGACTTCAAAAGGAAGGGGTTACGATGGTTGATTTACAATATATATATACCTATATATTTATTTACTTTTTTTTTGAAAGGGTAACTATTCAGGTGTGTCCCATGATTTTTTCAATTCAACCGTCCAGTAGTTACAGTTCCAGATTTGGAGGAATTTTGCAAAAACAGCAAGTTATAACTTTGCGAGCAGATAACTTGTAGAAAAATTATTCGGTTTATTGTTTTTGTCATTTTGTTTATACTTTATCTGACTATAGGGGCCAGGCTCAAATTTCAGTTCGGTATTCTGATATGATATGGCGTGTTGAGAAGAAAGTGCATTGACATACGTGATACCAATTTTCTCATTTTTGAGGTTATAGAGCACCATTGCCAACCACGTCGAGGAACACTCTTTTGGTTGGTTTTAATAAAACCGATTTCAAAATTATTTGCCTAAAAAAAACTCTGAAAAAGAAAAATTACAAAAATGTCTTCACTTCACCACAAATCAATCCCCTACTACACATTTTAAGGATTTCCTATTATGATGATAACCATGTGAAAGTTTATTAATATATTTTTCTACTCGTATTGACCTAAGCACTTCCTGAACAATTGGACCACTTCCCCTAGTAATATAATATAAAGAATAATTATTTCTTCCATTTCCTAAAAGATTGAACGACTTCGCTTTTCACCACTCAATCGCCCCCAGAATGGTCACTCACTGTTTTTGGCGCCCCTCTGGCAGAACGGCTCTAGATTTAACGGAGCGGCGGGCTATGCTTAACTGCTTATCATATATTTATGATCTCTGACACTGGATGGTTACACTGAGATAATGATTACAAATAAATTTAAATTTACAATTAGTTGAGGCCAAAGTAACTTAATTACTTTTAGCACTCTAAATATTTTATATTTTCATAGTTAACAAATAGCGTGGTTACTATAACGATCTGATTTGAAAGTAGACGTAAATATCCATAGATAAATGTGAAAAGGCGTAAATATTCATTGTCAAAGTGATCCTGTTAAAAAAGCGCTCTGAAATGCTGGCATGCTCTGTTCCATGAAACTCATGACAATTATATTCTTCGTTTTTGGGTAGTCGCTTCATATCTTCTTGGTTTTGAAGTTTGCGGGGGAGAAAAACTGGGCACCTCGTTCTCCTTTTTCTAGTCGCTTCATATCTTCTTGGTTTTGAAGTTTGCGGGGGCGAAAAACTGGGCAACTCGTTCTCCTTTTTCTTGAAGTTTGCGGGGGAGAAAAACTGGGCAACTCGTTCTCCTTTTTCTTAATTAATAATGATTGATCTTCATGTATTCCACTGTAGAAAGCCCTGATGATGCCCGAAGGGGCGAAAGTGCTCGGCGGGCAATAAAGAAAAAGGAGAACGAGTTGCCCAGTTTTTCTCCCCCGCAAACTTCAAAACCAAGAATTATATTCTTGCTAATTCTGATCCTATTGGCTTGTCTAAGACATTATAAGAGAGGCGCCGGCTCCAAAAAGTGACGATTCTGGAGGTGATTCAGAGTTGGATGGATTGTATGAAAATGAATGGCACAAAATATTGCACTGTTGCACCTTTGTGGAGCTCACCATATTGTAAATTGCTTGTTAGGAGAGGAAAAATAAATCGTACAGCAGAGATTAAATTACAGATCAGTCTACCTCAAACACACTTTAGTGTGATCTCGTTAAAGACTAGCAAAAATGGAGTAGAATTGCTGTGAAATTCTGTATTTCAGATAAATTTTAATTTTGGCACAAGTATTCCTTCTGTGCTTTATAAACATTAAACCTAAAGTTTACAAGGAAACCTTTCGCGTTAAAATTAGTTACCAAGGAGAAGTCAGCACAGTCTTTTAGTGTTTCAGAAGGTAAATGAATGAATGAAAATCTTTATTTGGGTATAACGTTCCGGTGTCACAATGATCGGTAGAAAATTGGTTGAAAGAATAATTTGAATAATAATTAATAATTTTAAATGTTTTAAAAGAAATTGAAAATTAAAATAAATATTCCAGATCTTGCATAGATAAAAATGACAGTTGTAAACTTTATATCAACTAATAGTGATGGTACTGCACAACATGTCACTATAAAATTTCAGTCTAAAAATAATATTCTAATTTTTATATATCTTTGAAGAAAAACTTCCTTAATGCCAATGGGGTGTGAGGGGGAGAAGAACTAGGCGACTCATTCTCCGATTCTTTATTCACTGCCCGAATGGGCGAAAGTGCACAGCCAGTGAATAAATATTTAGAGATTTTTATAGACCACAAGAGTGGATATACTTTAGACTTTAGATTTTTCTTTATGACAGTTGAATGTTGCTTGATTTTTATTATCGGGGTCACATGTAGTACTTCCTTAAACGCAATTTCAGTCATTTCACTCTAGCGCTTTTGTAACTTTCGGGTCTCTTTGCATTAAATATGAGCAACAACGACCATGTTTTGTTTTGTTTTGACCACATACCGTACTTCCGCCTTACGCCGTTTATCGCTGTTGAGCTTTTTAGAGGGTGCAAAAATCAATATATTTGACGCTAGAGGTATTTAATATTTGTAATGGCGAGTGAATGACGCCTGATCTCTACCGCTATGGTCTCACGCCGTACATCCATGCTATCCAGTAGTTTTTTGGATTAGAAATATTCACATTAGCCATAAGTCAATATAGTTGAACGGTTGAAAGGACGTGAAATGTTATCTATGGCGGGTGAATGGCGATCGATTTTTATCATTAAAGTCGCCGCATAGGATACTTCTACGTTATTAAAATATTTTTGGCATCTAGAGTGCTTTTTTGCATTCTGATTTGTTTATGGCAGGGAATCACGCTTGATTTCATAAAACTAAATTGATATTAGGAAATGATAATATACTACCAATACGACCGTTTTTCCTCTTGATTTGAACTAATCCAACATAATAAACAATGACAACATGCCGAAAACATTTGGTGGAAAATGAAGGTGGATTTATTTTCAATCATTACATTGTTTGTAGAATAGTGGAAATTATTTCGTCTGTTAGTTGATTTTTGTGTAATTCAACATGGTTTAGAAAGCAGAAAAAATACAAGACCCACAAAACATCGTTAGTTGAGAGGAAACTACCTGAGAAGAGGTGTATTCCTCTGTAGGTGTAATTCTCTGTCAGCTTTATCTGAACGTTTCACGCACCTGCTCCCAGAGCGCTCTGCTCACTTTCTGAACAAGTGTCTGTGCGTCCATTTGTTAGTCTAGCAGAGTGAGACTTTAGGTCTCCTGGCTCGTTTTTCC
Source organism: Tupiocoris notatus (assembly GCA_037159825.1). NCBI lineage: Eukaryota > Metazoa > Arthropoda > Insecta > Hemiptera > Miridae > Tupiocoris > Tupiocoris notatus. The sequence continues at coordinate 239,497 of JASJUZ010000106.1, forward strand.
ATAACAGCTGTTGTAAATTAACGTTTCGGCCTTCGTACGATTTTCTCGATTTTATAATAGGTTATACCAGTTACCGACTCAAGCATGGAAGTACTGTGTGATCTATGCACACCACTGGTTGTACCTTTCAGTCCGTATTTTAAATTTGAAGACTGGGAACTACCAATTGATTTGGATTGTCATCTGTGGTTTCCTGTTTCATGGCATACTTTGATAGTATTTTTCATGCTTTCGTAAGAATTAAGTTGTGAATGAATTGAGTGTTGCATTGGTAGAAATAAATGTTTTTTATATTATTAGGGGAGGTGGTCCAATCAATTGGGAGGTGCTCAGGTCAATACGAGTTGTAAAATATATTACTAACGTTTCACATGGTTATCATAATAATAGGAAATTCTTAAAATTGGTAGTTCGTGATTGAGTTGCTGTGAAGTTGGAACATTTTTGATGTATTTCCTTTTCAGTTTTTTTTTTTGCAAATAATTTTGAATTCCATTTTATTCATTTATTTCGTCTAAGTTTTTTTATTTCCCTTCATTCGCTTTGGGCAGATATAAGGTCAATAATTAGACAATTTCTTAGGCTGAAAAAATTGATATCAATGTTAATTATTAATTGTTCCAGAAAACGCCGTTCGCTGGTTCCAATGCTAATTCGGACCTTGGCTTGTTCTATAGGGAATGTCAAAGTGCACCGCAGTTAGAGGCCTTTGCCAATGATCCTCCAGTTGCTGATCAGGTACAGCTACGTTAATATTACAATCAAATCTTGCGCTAAGTGAAGAATGGGAGAAAGGCAGCCTTTTTACCATTATTTGCTCTTTGACGATAGATTGATAGGTATTTATTTGTTGTCACATTAAAACGCGTAAGCAATTTGATGTCCAGGGTGTGTGAGGGGGAGAATATTCAGGCTTCTCATTCTCCAATTCTTGGACTCTATGGCTCCACGTCACCCTGATGTTGCCCAAATGGGCGAAAGTACTCGGCCAGACATTAAACAATTGATTGGAAAATGAGTCGCCTGGTTTCTCTCCCCCTCACAATCCACGAACATCAAAGAATGCGACGTCAAGAAAGAGGAGTAAAAAAAATTGTACTGTTGAGGGACTTGAGTAACTAATCACAATGTGACTTCCAGTGTAACTTGTGATCAACATGCGATTGTGGTTAACAAGGTCGCAGTAGCCTGGACCACCTCCAACCCTTCTTCCTTTCCCACCGTTTCATTCCCTCTCCGACGTGTATGTTGAAGAAAAATACCTTGCAGGTCGACTCAAAAATTTAAATGCTCAAGGCTTTGAAATTATGGTCGAGGAGGGCGATTGAACGACGACTGATTTTTGTCGCATGGGTGACACCATACTTCTGTGTTATCTTAGCATACTGACGATATTTTGATTTTTACAGACAGCATAAGGTAAATAATTTCAACGCTGGGCGACTGTTTACGGATAACACACATTAGTTCCGAAATATTTAAGTGCTCAAGGTTTTTTCTATTTTGATAAATACAGGGTGTAATAGTCAATATTTTTTAGCGTTTGAGGTCTAAAAATGTTCGTTATGGCGAGCAGATGATGCTTGATTTTTTGGATATTGGGTCACGCACACTGTACCTCTACGTTATGAGCAATTTTCACGATTTGGCTAGTGCCTATTTATATATTTAGATTTTTACAGGCCGGGGAAATGAATATATTTGAACGTTCAAGTTTTAAGATGTTAGGGATTTAAGGCTAATGTCCAGTGGCAGGTAGTGAGATTCTCAGTCAATAGATGGCGCTGCAGTCGCCCCAACTTATTTTCAGTTTTTCTCGGCAACGAAAAGGAATAAAATTTTTTTGAAAATGGGAGGTTGCTCCCGACGAACAACCAAGACAAGGCATCATAACAAATTATTTTTTAAATTTTAAAATTTCGAAAAATTTTTTTTGAAAATTATTTTTAATTATTAAACAGTTGATATTTTGAAAAATCGGGTACAGCCCGTGTGTGGGGTATTATTGGGAATTGAAAAATTCAAGAATTGAAAAGATCGGATGAAAAATAGAGGCCTAAGACGAAATCTACGTTCAGCAGTCAGGCTCATGACCAATGAAGAGATGAAGGGTCTGGAGCGACGTTGCCGCGTCGTGCAGAGATCACGTGATGAGTTGTGGCGTTGCGCACCGCCGCCCGAGGAGCGAGCTTATCGAAACACGTCTTCCAACAACAACTGCAGCATTCTCTGTTTTGATTCACAAAAATAAAGTTTTCGGCGAAAACGATATACCCCACCTATGTTCAAAATTTCTGAAAAACCTCATCTTAGGACACTTGGCCGGTTGCACCAAAGGGTATGGGCGGATAGAGTGAGCAAGATGTTAGGACCAAATAATAATACTACATCCACTAAGGAGTTTTTGTGCGAAATTTGAAATTTTTTGGGAGATACTTATCCCGACGACGACGTACAAGGGACGTAGTGCAAATTTTGATTCTACTCTTACACTCTTAGATATGGACCACAAAACGTAGTGACGAAGTTTGTTGGGGAGGGGGATTGTAAAAAAATCGGCAGTGAGCTACCATCATCATCAACTATCATTATGGTGAACCCTGTTTTTCGCGTTTTCTTGCATGTTTTTCGCGAATAACTTCTGAACCGACCATTTTTACATAGGTATATTACTCAGAGGCGAGAAAGAGCTATCAAAATCCCACAATTTGGCGTATTTAATTATATTTTTATGTTATGTCCCAGCGGAGCTATTCGCGATCAAAGAAAAGCCAAAACACGTTTTTGACATAAAGTGGAATATATCTCGAGAGCTATCATATACGCTAGCCATTTTCGTCTTTTTAATGGATTCTACGTTAAATTTCCTCCATTTTCTTCCACAGCACCTAATCGTTCCCATTTCGGGAACGTGACGGAAAAAAATCTCAAAGTTGAAACTTCAAAGGTATGAAAAACGAAAAAAATTCGAAAAATATTAATAATTGTTCGATTTTAATTTTTTTCACTTTAAATTCGAATTCTACGTCTAATTTCCTGTTAGAATCATTAGTTAATCAAATTTGAACAGTACTGTAAGTATTTGAACAGATTTTCAAAGTTGAAAAACGTAGGAGTGGCGTAGTATTAAACCTCGAAAAACTGATAGTTGTCGTGACATTTCCACCGTTTTGACGTCATATTCGGATTCAGCATTACATTTCCTATGAGAAAAGCTTTCAAAATCGCTTAAAAACAAAAGTTTAATTTTGCTGCCATCGGAGCTCGAAATATCGGCCAGTGAAAAACTCGATTTACGGAAAATAATTTCTATGGCACCGTTTAAAGTTTTTTCTCCAAATTTTTTGCTACGTACGTGTGTAAGGCGTTCAAATGAAGACTCCTGCATAATAAAACAATTGATTCCCATGAATTTTGACCCCGAAAATCACGGTTAAAGTCCAATTTTTGAGCTTTCAAAAACCGATTTTTTTGGACCACTTGCAGATTTTTCCGAGAAATAAAAAAAATCACAAAAATACATCTTGGTAAGACACAACTTTCCTAAAAATTTCAGATTTTTATCTGTATTGAGAGACGAGTAAAAAATCGTTAACTGATCGGTTGAAAAAAATCGCAGGGGTACCCCTTGGACTTTTCGCGAAAAATTTTTTGAAATGGATTTCGCTCAAATTCAGCATAATGATAGTTGATGATGTGTATATCTATAATATATGGTTCATTCTTTGTTTCTTACGCACTAAACAGATGAAAATAACGTTTAAAGTGGAAAAATGTGATGTTTTTGTGTATAGTCTACTTATATTGTTGAATAACGCAAAAACGGTTGAAAAATGGATAGGTACATTACATTAGGAAAATGTGGGCAATTAAATTACCCATCTTTTAGTTTATTCAAACATCTGAATTGACGACTTTTTGTTTGAGTTATCCATTGTGCAAGTTACTAATCTTGGAAAACTTACAGTTGTTATGTCTAATTTTGCTCCTACTTTGCTCCAGTTGAAAAACCCAATACTTTATGATACTGAGTACGATACAATCCCCACCACCAACATACCAAATTATTGCAACTACTAAGTACTACCTACTATAAAAATACCTATAGATTCCCACACTCCATACACAAATAATTAACTACTAAACTTATACCTATACCTATATTATATAATATATACTATACTATATACTATATATATAGTACTATATATAGTAGTGAAAAGGACAACAACCCCACAAAATTTAGAATGTTTCGAGAAAATCACGAAAAACTGCGGAAAAACGAGGTTTCGAAAAAGGGCAACAATATTTACATAGGTAGGTAATCCTTCCTCAAGTAAAATCGAAGTCGAAAATCAAAAAGAGCCGCTTTCGCACGTGCACGGTTGCTATGGTGACTCTCCCCTCCCCGTCCCGCCACGAGTCAGACTCGACGCGACACTTCGAAGTGCTTCGAAGCTATTTCCCGTCATGAGTGGAACTGAATGATCGGGACTCCTGAACGTAGATTTCGTCTTAGGCCTCTATTTTTCATCCGATCTTTTCAATTCTTGAATTTTTCAATTCCGTATAATATCCCACACACGGGCTTGTACCCGATTTTTCAAAATATCAACAGTTTAATATTTAAAATAATTTTCAAAAATTTTCTTTAAAATTTGAAAATTTTAAAAGAATTTGTTATGATGCCTTGTCTTGGTTGTTCGTCAGGAGCAACCTCCAATTTCAAAAATTTTTATTTCTTTTGGTTGTTGAGAAAAGTGAAAATACTTTGAGCACTCCCCTCTCACTCGCACACTTGTCGTCCACATTAGCCTTAAAGGAAGAATAGTTAATTCGGCGTTCCAGCTTAGTACAGTACGTGAGAGAAAAATCGCTCGTAAATCACGATTGTGAGGCTAGAACTTCAGAGTCGCTTTCATCGGTTTACGATGTTCCGATTTTTGGTCTAGCTCGAAATTGTGCAAACAACCTCTCGATGATTTGTAGGCTCTCTTTCTAAACAGTCAGTCAGTCCTTCGTTTAATGTTTAAAATTAGTTCACCGATCTTCATGTGTAGTGAAATCTGCGCTACAAGATGGAAACTTTCTATTTCAGATGTTTGAACTCAAAATTGTTGAATTATCGCGCAGTAATACCTCCCATATGTTCAAGATTTGAAATGTACTTCGCGGTCCTATACTGCGCTGACGATGGCAAAAGTACTCCGAAAGAAATAAGAATAATTGTGGTGAGCGAGCCGCGTTATTCGGTTCACTTTCAGACTTACTATCAGTCGTGTGACAAAAAAAGCTCATTATATTTATATCAAAATGATTTTAAAATATCAGGGTGTTGCGCCACTAGTTATGTAGCTAGTTTTAGGTTTGGGGATACGAATTCCTAATGGAAATTGGAGTGAAGGCTGTTTGGATTGATTGAAACCCGCCACAATAACAAGCAGCGTTTCGCAATTAGTATAGTATCTATGTAATTGATAATATCGATTAAAGGGGGGTTGCATTCGAAGTTTCTAAAGGAGCTTACAGACTAAATGGTAGTGAAAACAATGTTATTAACATAAGATGCTGATAACAATAATGTTTGTAACAAAATAAGATGATCTAGAAAATATGTTACAACATTGTTGGCAACAATGTCATCAACTTTTTTGTTGCCAACAATTCTTCCGTCTGTTTTATTTGGGTCTAGTCTTTCACACCGAACGCAACATTGTTGCCAACAATGTTATCAACATCGGGCGAGGAATTGTTCATAACATTGTTACGGCACTTGAAAAATGTTGATAACAATTCCTCCCCGAAATGTTATTGGAAACATTGTTGGCAACATTTTCTGTAACATTGTTATTTTTTCACATTGTAATTTTTTGTCGCCAACAATGTTACTAACAATGTTGACGACACCGAGTTTTGTTATCGAGCCATGAGCGATAACAAACCGGCATTTGTGACTTACATTGTGGATAACATTGTTAGAGAACTAGACCTCTGACAATGTTATCCACAATGTTAGTCACAAATGCCAGTTTGTTATCGCTCATGGCTCGATAACAAAACTCTGTGTCGCCAACAATTTTACTAACAATGTTGACGGAAAAAATAACAATGTTACAGAAAAATGTTGCCAACAATGTTTCCAGTAACATTTCGAGGAGGAATTGTTATCAACATTTTCAAGTGCCGTAACAATGTTATTAACAATTCCTCGCCCGATGTTGATAACATTGTTGCCAACAATGTTTGCGTTCGGGTGTGAAAGGAAAGTTACTGAAAAATGCAAATAACAATGTTTTCAACAATGTTATCTTAATACGCAGTATACTAGCGATTTCCGTTTTCGTTTTGTTTTCATCTCGATTGCTTCTCCCAAGCACGTGACAGCGAAAGCTCGACCTTCACGCCTGTGTTTCAAATGCCGTCCGTTTGCTACTGCAGAATCTCGAGTCCCTCCCGAACGGCGAAGGAAAATAGTTTCGAACTAGCGCGACCGACGGCGAGCAGTTGGAATAGAAGGGAAGAAAGTAGGAGAGGCGTTTTCTGGCGTTATGGGCCAGTATGTTGTCCACTGCTCCTCCTACAAATCGTGGTCGGAATTCCGTTAACTCGCGCTCATGCGTTAAAGGCGATTTTTGCTGGCGGAAGATAAATGTCCGCGAATCAGTGCAAAATGTTATGAAAACCGGCGACTAAAAGCTTTCAAAATGTCGGATTTTTCGTTTTCCTTGCTCGTTTGTTGTTCATCGATAACATATTATCTCGGCCTTCTTGTTTCGATTCAAGAAGCAACTTATGTTGAAAATGAACGCGCTCGAATACGACTGGATTCAATGATGAGATAATTTCTTCGGAGTAAACATTTTCGAAATATTTTTCATCCACTGCAGAGACTGTTTAAGTGGATATGTCACTTTGGTTGTACCTTGGTAATTTGCGGAGTGCCCAGATCAAAGAAGAGAAGAGAAACAAGGAGAAGAAACTTTACAGACGATTTCTTCGGAGGCCTTTCCATCCTACGGCGAAAATAACGTACGTTTGTCGGTGGTCTGGTGTTCTGAGACTAATTTTGTGCTGTATAGTATGCTACATGTAGTGTAGATCCCACACCTGAATTTTAACGGGTTGTAAAGCTCTTCAAGGGCGAATTCCACTGAGACTTCGATGAACTGATTATATTGATTGAGCTGATTTGAGAGTTATATCGAATTGCGTCTTTTCATCAAACCGCCGCGTGGGAGTTGTGGCAACTTGATCATGTGGAAAAGTTATGATTGTTTCTAGTTTCGGAATAGTTCTGACGTGACTTCAATTGATAATCAAAGAAAAATAAAATAAAATAAATTAATACTTATGATGATAAAAATTGAAAGAAAATACGAACACCGAACACCATGCATGATACTAGTATCATCTGCTTCTCTTCCCTGGCAATAAACGAGATTTTCATATCACGGAGATTTTTCTTTCACAAAACGGCTGAAAAGACAATTTAATAATGACGTGCGCTTCGATTGATTAAGCGCCCTGGAATGAAAACAGTGAAGCCACAAGCCAACAGCCTCAAAAAATTCGGTTAATTCTTTTTAATCACAATCCAATGAACACATAATACTTCTTAACGTGTCAGAAGTATTTCTCGACTTGAAACGTATAAACATTCGGATTTACCTTTTGCGTTGTCCAAGATGGTTATCATTGAGCCATATTTCAACTACCGCATTTGACGAAGCTAAGAAAATTATGAAAAACATTTTTTACAAGATTTGACCGACTACGGAAAAATTAACATCTTTTGTGCCCAGCGTGCAGACAGCGAAATTATTTAATCCATGGTTCAGATGGAATTTAAACTCCAAGCTAACACCACGTCGATTGATCTATAAATAAAAAAGGTTGAAGCGCCCCTTAAAAAATTGACCCACTTGTTAACAATGCCCTAGATACGCGACCGTACGAAAACTGCCGATGGGATTTAGGTATTAGCTGTCACACTAATATTCATCAGTGCTATTATCAGTGCTCCTTCCAACTTTGAACGTTTCCGAATTTATATCGAACAGCAAATCTGTTGTGTTGCTTGTTTGTTTCCAATTGTCTGACGTTGCAGTTGGCTCAAGTGCGTGACATGAAACGCGAAGACTGTGGCTAATATCTTTTGTTGCATATTTACGATACAATTTTTGTCGGCGTTGTGTGTAGTGACCTTTCATGAAATTTATAGTTGCTTCTTTGTAGCTTCCAGTCTCATCAACTGTGCCCATAATAATTGTCATTACGTCGTTGTTAAAAAATTATTGAGTGGATAATGGGGAAGACGCCTATTTTTTATTTTCGTTCCTAATGGCCTGAATTCTGTTATTTGGTGTCAGCTGAAGACGGAATGACCAATTTTTCATGAAAATTGTGAGTTTCCGCGGAGAAAATCGCTAATGAAAACCGATGATTTTGAACGAAAAATGAATAGTTATTACGTCATAACTAGTCCGTTGAACGTGAATATCGATACTAGCGCTCGTATCTTCGGAGAATAAACTAACATTGGGAGCAATGATTTGAGGTTGCTGTGAGATTACCAAACCCCATTCAGCAATTTATTTGCTTTACGAGGCATTTCGGGGGGGTTACTAACTCGACGATTAAAAAACCAAACAAGTAGCAGTAAAGTTAGCGTCACTTACTCGATTTAGCATGACTCCAGTCTTAAAGACCGTCTTGTTGTCGTTGTCTGTCTATCAGCCGACTGCAGAGCGCTCTAGGGAGTTACTTCAATCGGTTGGAGTAACATCTCCGGGTTTATTCAAACCGCTGATTTTCCTTAGCGATTTTCTCCGCGAAAACTCACAATTTTCATGAAAAATTGGTCATGCCATCTTCGGCTGACACCAAATAGCAGAATTCAGACCATTAGGAACGAAAATAAAAAACAGGCGTCTTCCCCATTGAATGGCTACATATTTGAATTAGCTACTTGAATAGTGAAACGGAATCTTCGGCTCTTGAAACCTTTTAGTTAGTAAATTTGTCAAGCTTATTTGCCTCTATGGGTCAACTCATGCGAAAACAATGTGCACCTATATTTGCTTACTAATGAGTCAGTGGTAGGTTTCGCAATTTTATTGTTGAAATTGATCGAGCTAGTGATTGTGTACGCTCTCCCAAAACTATCATAACCCTTCCAACATCAAACTAACTAGATCCGCGGACAAGAACAACGATTAAACTGAATGACCCATACTTGCCCCACATCGGGCAAGATGAATACACTTGTTTGGTTGAGTTTTGCCCATCCGAAACATCTTATCTTCATCAAAGTTGAGTGTTGGCTGAGTGTGGAAGGAGATGACTGGCGAAGTTGGGTAGTAGGATAGCGTTGGGTAGTTCGGATAACGCTCCAGTGACCTCCTAGTTCTTGCTTTCCGTTTTGAAACTTTGATGAATGAGCTTTGTTCTGTCAGCACAGACGGTGTGTTGTTGGTCGAATCGGCGGCGGCTGTTCCTGTTTCGCTGTCCTCAGTTTTACCGTAGTTAGTAACTGAACTGACCACACTGGTTGACTGATTAATGTTAACGATTTTCAAGCTTGTTTCGTCCCTGCTATATTGTTCAATAAAAATTCATCTTGGTTGAATCGTCGCATTTCTCATTGTACTGGGTTGGTGAGGGGGAGAAGAACCAGGCGACATATTCTCCGGGCTGTGGTAACCTATGGTTCCACATCGCCCTGAGGATGCCCGAAGGGGTGAAAGTACTCAGCCAAAAAATAAAAAATCGGAGAATATGTCGTCTGGTTCTTCTCCCCCTCACCTACCCAGTACAATAAAAATTCAGTTGAAATTAATCATTTCTACCTACTATCGAATAAAAACACTATTCGTTGGTTAGTATTGTTTTATGCAAACAAATCTAGTCCAGTTTTATTTTCCGCGGTCACATTAGTATGAATGTAAATTGACATGCTATCACCTAAACCTTTGATTGTTTGATGAAAAATGTGAATTATCATTAATTGAAAGCAGAAGGCAAAACGGCCTATTTTGACAATCTACTTGTTTCCTCCAGTAGTTTATACGATTTTATGTACCTATTGCATTTACACACATTGCACATTCGCACATTGAGACGACGATAACAGCTTTTGGAGTTATTAACTCCGGTACTTCTCTTCGTTTAGTATGAAACGAGAGAAGCTACACATTCACACTTGGTTCAATTCGGAGAAAACAATGATATGGAATGGGGTATCGTTACAATGCAAGCTGATATTGAGCTGGCTTAACCCTATACCGCAGATCTTGCCACTAAATGTTTATTGAGTTGTATCCATTGTACTGTTATTCGCTGATCTTTGTGCTCATGTTCTTGAATCCGTCCAGACACTAGGTATCCGATAATATTGGTATCGCTAATGTTTTCAAGCGTGATAATTTATTTTGCGATTTTTGTTGATCCGATATTTCTCATTTGGAAACAAAACTAAATTTGACACAATTTATTTTTTTGTAAATTAATTTCATTGTCTAGTTGGACTTTGTCCAAATGGTCAGGAAATAATAAAACTCCTATTTTCGCTCTCAATTGAGAGAAGAGATGGGGTGTATTTATTTATTTTGGGTTGTTTCCTTTGCTTGTTTGCTCGCAGTTTCCAGTGTTTACGTGAACCGGACTGCCCTGCTCCGTTTCAAATAAAGCAACAGTGGATATTTGTCGTTAATTATTCTAGTAGCAAGACTTACAAATTGCGGAGTGCGACATCATGCTCGTAAAACATCGCGATAGCCATAGCAATGAACCGGTTTGTTTTATTTCAATTTGGCACGACTTCGCCCCTCGATACAAGCGTTTCTAGATAATCTTCGCAGAACTCACGTAAATTCGAGGAACTCTTAGAGGCATGTGTTGCTTTCGTGTCTATGGGATTGCTATCCTAGTCTGTTGAATGGTATTTTTGTATTCTCTGAACTATCTGGATGGTTGGTCATTGACGCTATAGTTGACGTAAAGAAACTAAAATTATTGTAGTGAAGATTTCGAATCACAATCGAGGCTTTTGAACCTCGGTTTTCTTCATCAGCTCATTATCTCTCAGCCAAATTAAAAAATAATCAAGTGGAACTATAGTTGGCAGAATTTACCTGTTTGCCTCATTGTGCTTGCTTTCTTTCACCCTGCTCGATCCTTTTGCATTAATTAGAAAATCGAATTTTTGTTTTTCTTTACACATATTAACAATAAAAAAGCATAATTACTATGTTCACAGAACGAAGATTCTGCTCCAAGCGGATCTCCAGAAAGTCGTCCGCTTTCCGACATTTCTGGATACAGCGATGACCGATCATCAATCAAAAAACGGGTCAAGTCGCCATCCAATATCCAGGTAAAAATCAACGATTTTATATTACGCGTTCGAGTTGAAAGGTTTTTCCAAAAATTATCCCCCGCATGACAGCAGTCAGATTCAACCGAGTTCAAACGATTTTGTTTTAGGCACTGACCTTTTTCCGATAATCTTGAGCGCTTTGAACTTTTTCGAATCGATACGGCTATCGTCGAATGAAATTGACCGGTTGAATGTAATAACTCACTAAAATTCTTGTCTTCGCGGTCTCTGTGTTTCTTCAGTAAACCTAACAGGGAGTCAAGGCTCACATTCAAGGGGGTTGGAAAATGGAAATTCGAGCGTCTGGCGGAGCTTAGCATAAAATTTCAACGGGGGCGGGGAGATCTGCATAATGAAGAGCTAAAGCAACCTAAGCAGAAATAAATTCTTGGCTCGCGCTCAGTTATGAAGTGGAATATACATATTCCTTCTCCCGGTTGTATTTTGATTGTTTTCCCCTGATATCACCTGTACGTTTTGCAATAATTGTGTTAGCGTTGATTGTATTTCTTGATATATACCGAGACGGGAGTGCCCACCCAAGTAAAAAAGTCACGCAAGTCGTGAGGGGATGACGATTTCTTGTGAGGTTTTATTTGAAGCGGGCATGGCGATATTTTGGGAGTGCATATTTGTGTCTACATTTATCCGTGTGCAAAGGCTAAACGGAAGAAGCTTTTTTAATGCAAAAACATTCGGAATTATCCGTGTCAAAAGATAACGGTGTCAAAAACTTGGTCGGCATATTAAACAGAAATAAAATGTGAGCGTATAATCGTGTCTACAAATATCGGTGTCAAAAGCTTAAAAGCCTATTCTTTTACACAGACGGACAGTTGATGACATGGATAAACGTAGACACGAATAAACGAGCGTCGGAACTCCTTGGGCGCCGTTACAAAGCGAGCGTATAACCGTGTCTACGAGTATTCGTGTCAAAAGCTTATTTTCCAATAGCCTTTTATTCGTGTCTACGAATAACGGCGTCAAAAAAATATCGAAAGGTATGAATCGATCCGGGTCCATGACTCGATAATCGATCTATTGAGCACTATAATGGAACCTCGACAATATATAGTGCCCCTCACATGCCATTTTAGAAGTAACGCGCTCTAGCGGGCTTTTGGTTAAGTAGAAAGTTTACTACTGTTACCGCATGTGTCGCTTACGTTTTCTGCTTCTATTTAACCGTTAAACTTGCTGTTTTGCTTGTTAATACTCATTTTACTATAGTTCTATTGAAAATTAGACCATGATATTGCTGAAATGCGCGTACCTAGTTGTGTATTCTAATTCTGCTCTCAATTCCAATGATATTCAAAATAGCCAATCTTCGTAGAGTAACTTATTTAGTCGAGTGCCGAGATATGCCTTAATGTGATATGGAATACTAGACCATGATATTGCTGAAATCCTAGTATCTACATGGTCGATACTTTTAGTAAAGACTAAGAAACAGCCGCTTAACGAGATGCTAGGAACATCCTGATAGCTAATGTGAATAACATAAACATCATTTTCCCGCCTCCTAACACGAAACGGCTCCAACTTTCTTTCATTACTTAGGTGGGTAGTGATCCTAGTGTTCATTTATCGCTAACTGATTATATTTGATCTCGCTACTTCGGTCAATTTTCACTCGCATGCACCAGATTAAAATGCTAACGAAGTTAAATATGAGGTAATCAGAAACCAACATCAGTTATAAGAATAACGTATATTTCCTCAACAAACATTTCAACAGAGAATATTTTCATGCATATAGAATTGATCTTCATCCGCCCAACAGCAGTGCTGATAGATTACATTACAATATAAGTGCTGGGATTACCTCTGTTAGCAGTTTTCGTCAGCCTAAGTAAAAACCAAATTTTGCAAATACTTGATGGTAATTTCTCAAACCTTTGTCAGACGTTCTTCATGACGAAAGTTATATTTGGATAGGAACACAAGGATAAACGAACAACACAAAACTCAATCGAATTTCATTACAAGGGTAGAACAATATAACATCCATCATATTATTAACCATTATATTATTATTTAACAAAAACTCATATCAACGACCAAGATGGGAAAGCGAAAATCAATAAACTTGAATCGTGATAGATTGGTACGTCGTACCCTTGCTCATTAGAGAATCGCAGCATTGCAGAGAAAAAAAAATATATACTATATATATATATCTACTCAATAAGCACACAGTGCACCAAGCCTAGGTAAAGTTAATCTACAATACGTATCTGTGCAGTTACTACAGAAGGAGAATGAAAGAACTAGGGCGTCTTGCTCAAGAGCGACACTCCCAATATGCGGGTCATAATATTTCAAAAGCACTGCATCTATGTCCTTATTACTTACATGATAACTAATATCGACAGAATTTAGAAGTTCCATGTTTGGATACTTCTGCTCCTCTCTTGGAGCTGTGGGAGTCCTATTGTAATAATAAAACTTATAATCATCTTAGCTTAAATTCTAAATGAATTCGAAGCTCCATGTTTGAATACTTCTGCTCCTCTCTTGGAGCTCTGGGAGTCCTATTGCAATAATAAATCTTATCGTCATCTTAGCTTAAATTCTTAACGAATTCAGAGTTCAATGGTTTGAATACTTCTGCTCCTCTCTTGGAGCTGTGGAAGTCCTTTGTAATAATAAAACTTATCATCATCTTAGCTTAAATTCTAAATGAATTCGAAGTTCCATGTTTGGATACTTCTGCTCCTCTCTTGGAGCTGTGGGAGTCCTATTGTAATAATAAAACTTATCATCTTAGCTTAAATTCTTAACGAATTCGAAGTTCCATGTTTGGATACTTCTGCTCCTCTTTCGGAGCTGTGGGAGTCCTATTGTAATAATAAAACTTATCATCATCTTAGCTTAAATTCTAAATGAATTCGAAGCTCCATGCTTGGATGACTTCTGCTCTTTGAGCGTGTGGATCTAGTCAATAAGCACACAGTGCACTAAGCCTAGGTGAAATTAATCTACAATACGAATCTGTGCAGGTACTACAGAAGGAGAATGAAAGGACTCGGGCGTCTTGCTCAAGAGCGACACTCCCAATATGCGGGTCATAATATTTCATAAGCACTTCAACTATGTCCTTATTACTCACATAATAACTAATATCGACAGAATTTAGAAGTTCCATGTTTGGATACTTCTGCTCCTCTCTTGGAGCTGTGGGAGTCCTATTGTAATAATAAAACTTATCATCATCTTAGCTGAAATTCTTAACGAATTCGAAGCTCCATGCTTGGATGACTTCTGCTCTTTGAGCAAGGGGATCTAGTCAATTTGCACACAGTGCACTAAGCCTAGGTGAAATTAATCTACAATACGAATCTGTGCAGGTACTACAGAAGGAGAATGAAAGAACTAGGGCGTCTTGCTCAAGAGCGACACTCCCAATATGCGGGTCATAATATTTCATAAGCACTTCAACTATGTACTTATTACTCACATAATAACTAATATCGACAGAATTTAGAAGTTCCATGTTTGGATACTTCTGCTCCTCTCTTGGAGCTGTGGGAGTCCTATTGTAATAATAAAACTTATCATCATCTTAGCTGAAATTCTTAACGAATTCGAAGCTCCATGCTTGGATGACTTCTGCTCTTTGAGCAAGGGGATCTAGTCAATTTGCACACAGTGCACTAAGCCTAGGTGAAATTAATCTACAATACGAATCTGTGCAGGTACTACAGAAGGAGAATGAAAGAACTAGGGCGTCTTGCTCAAGAGCGACACTCCCAATATGCGGGTCATAATATTTCATAAGCACTTCAACTATGTCCTTATTACTCACATAATAACTAATATCGACAGAATTTAGAAGTTCCATGTTTGAATACTTCTGCTCCTCTCTTGGAGCTGTGGGAGTCCTATTGTTGTAATAATAAAACTTATCATCATCTTAGCTTAAATTCTTAACAAATTCGAAGTTCCATGTTTGAATACTTCTGCTCCTCTCTTGGAGCTGTGGGAGTCCTATTGTAATAATAAAACTTATCATCTTAGCTTAAATTCTTAACGAATTCGAAGTTCCATGTTTGGATACTTCTGCTCCTCTTTCGGAGCTGTGGGAGTCCTATTGTAATAATAAAACTTATCATCATCTTAGCTTAAATTCTAAATGAATTAGAAGCTCCATGCTTGGATGACTTCTGCTCTTTGAGCGTGGGAATCTAGTCAATAAGCACACAGTGCAGTAAGCCTCGGTAAAATTAATCTACAATACGAATCTGTGCAGGTACTACATAAGGAGAATGAAAGAACTAGGGCGTCTTGCTCAAGAGCGACACTCCCAATATGCGGGTCATAATATTTCATAAGCACTTCAACTATGTCCTTATTACTCACATAATAACTAATATCGACAGAATTTAGAAGTTCCATGTTTGGATACTTCTGCTCCTCTCTTGGAGCTGTGGGAGTCCTATTGTTGTAATAATAAAACTTATCATCATCTTAGCTTAAATTCTTAACAAATTCGAAGTTCCATGTTTGAATACTTCTGCTCCTCTCTTGGAGCTGTGGGAGTCCTATTGTAATAATAAAACTTATCATCTTAGCTTAAATTCTTAACGAATTCGAAGTTCCATGTTTGGATACTTCTGCTCCTCTTTCGGAGCTGTGGGAGTCCTATTGTAATAATAAAACTTATCATCATCTTAGCTTAAATTCTAAACGAATTCGAAGCTCCATGCTTGGATGACTTCTGCTCTTTGAGCGTGGGAATCTAGTCAATGAGCACACAGTGCACTAAGCCTAGGTGAAATTAATCTACAACACGAATCTGTGCAGGTACTACAGAAGGAGAATGAAAGAACTAGGGCGTCTTGCTCAAGAGCGACACTCCCAATATGCGGGTCATAATATTTCATAAGCACTTCAACTATGTCCTTATTACTCACATAATAACTAATATCGACAGAATTTAGAAGTTCCATGTTTGGATACTTCTGCTCCTCTCTTGGAGCTGTGGGAGTCCTATTGTAATAATAAAACTTATCATCTTAGCTTAAATTCTTAACGAATTCGAAGTTCCATGTTTGGATACTTCTGCTCCTCTTTCGGAGCTGTGGGAGTCCTATTGTAATAATAAAACTTATCATCATCTTAGCTTAAATTCTAAACGAATTCGAAGCTCCATGCTTGGATGACTTCTGCTCTTTGAGCGTGGGAATCTAGTCAATGAGCACACAGTGCACTAAGCCTAGGTGAAATTAATCTACAACACGAATCTGTGCAGGTACTACAGAGGGAGAATGAAAGGACAAGGGCGTCTTGCTCAAGAGCGACACTCCCAATATGCGGGTCATAATATTTCAAAAGCACTTCAACTATGTCCTTATTACTTACATAATAACTTATTTCGACAGAATTTAGAAGTTCCATGTTTGGATACTTCTGCTCCTCTCTTGGAGCAGTGGGAGTCCTATTGTAATAATAAAACTTATCATCATCTTAGCTGAAATTCTTAACGAATTCGAAGCTCCATGCTTGGATGACTTCTGCTCTTTGAGCAAGGGGATCTAGTCAATTTGCACACAGTGCACTAAGCCTAGGTGAAATTAATCTACAATACGAATCTGTGCAGGTACTACAGAAGGAGAATGAAAGAACTAGGGCGTCTTGCTCAAGAGCGACACTCCCAATATGTGGGTCATAATATTTCAAAAGCACTTCAACTATGTCCTTATTACTTACATAATAACTAATATCGACAGAATTTAGAAGTTCCATGTTTGGATACTTCTGCTCCTCTCTTGGAGCTGTGGGAGTCCTATTGTTGTAATAATAAAACTTATCATCATCTTAGCTTAAATTCTTAACAAATTCGAAGTTCCATGTTTGAATACTTCTGCTCCTCTCTTGGAGCTGTGGGAGTCCTATTGTAATAATAAAACTTATCATCATCTTAGCTTAAATTCTAAATGAATTCGAAGCTCCATGCTTGGATGACTTCTGCTCTTTGAGCGTGGGAATCTAGTCAATAAGCACACAGTGCAGTAAGCCTCGGTAAAATTAATCTACAATACGAATCTGTGCAGGTACTACATAAGGAGAATGAAAGAACTAGGGCGTCTTGCTCAAGAGCGACACTCCCAATATGTGGGTCATAATATTTCAAAAGCACTTCAACTATGTCCTTATTACTTACATAAAAACTAATATCAACAGAATTTAGAAGTTCCATGTTTGGATACTTCGGCTCCTCTCTTGGAGCTGTGGGAGTCCTATTGTAATAATAAAACTTATCATCTTAGCTTAAATTCTTAACGAATTCGAAGTTCCATGTTTGGATACTTCTGCTCCTCTTTCGGAGCTGTGGGAGTCCTATTGTAATGATAAAACTTATCATCATCTTAGCTTAAATTCTAAATGAATTCGAAGCTCCATGCTTGGATGACTTCTGCTCTTTGAGCGTGGGGATCTAGTCAATAAGCACACAGTGCACTAAGCCTAGGTGAAATTAAACTACAATACGAATCTGTGCAGGTAATACAGAAGGAGAATGAAAGAACTAGGGCGTCTTGCTCAAGAGCGACACTCCCAATATGCGGGTCATAGTATTTCAAAAGCACTTCAACTATGTCCTTATTACTTACATAATAACTTATTTCGACAGAATTTAGAAGTTCCATGTTTGGATACTTCTGCTCCTCTCTTGGAGCAGTGGGAGTCCTATTGTAATAATAAAACTTATCATCATCTTAGCTCAAATTCTTAACAAATTCGAAGCTCCATGTTTGGATGACTTCTACTCTTTGAGTGTGGGGATCTAGTCAATAAGCACTCAGTGCACTAAGCCTGGGTAAAATCAATCTACTATTTCACCTGGTCCCAAGTGGAATCGTCTGAGTAGTGTTTAACCATTACGTTTCCCGGCCGTAGAAACGTATTGGTTTCACATTACCCTGAGGATGCCAGAATGGGAGCAGGTCGTCAGTCAGAGATATTGAACTAAAATTCAAAACCTATTTCAAGTACTACGCCCGATGAGCCTAACAATATTATCGAACTAAGTATTGTAGTCTTAGCAAATCTAGTACTTAATTATTGAGTTGAGAAATCTTTTCGTGATCCTCAATAATTGATATTGTGCAACTGTATGCTTAGTGGTGCAATAAAGAAGTTATCTAGGCTCGAATGAATTATCCATGAATTAACCCCATATTGCAATAATCAAAGCCTCAGTTTCAATCTAGACCTAGGTTAATTCTACTGGACACCAGTGCTTAACCTACGGTTATAGAACTAGCAAATAATGGTGCTACTTCAGAAACTGTCGGGCGTTGATAGGTCCACTCCATTGTTGGATGGAATAGCCACACATGTTCATCTTCCGTATTCGGTTTTTTCACTACAGCAGATCAAGGGCGCCAATTTTCTTGAAAAACCTTTTCACTCTTTCTTCGTGCCTTTTCATGAGCAGTTGAGAAGGCATCTGAAATATCAATGATTTACACACGTGTATGACTACAGGCTAATTTCAATTACCAATATCAAAAAATGTACACCAACAGACGTGGCAGAGCTCAATGAGCTTGTGTTCAAGCGTCCCATCTCATAATAATACGTATACACATATATAGATAGCATAATTACATATATTTAGCATTACTATGCTTGACTTGCGATTTTTTATGTGTTGTATGCTGGCGTTCAGCTCCAGTTATTCCGATCAGGTTCCTTTTTTTTTAAAGGGTTACTATCCAGGTGGGTTTTTTAATTGAGTGCATCCAGTCAGTAGTTACAGCCCCAGATCCAGAGAAATGCCAGAAAACGTGATCCGGAAAAACAGCAAGTTTTGACTTTGTGAGTTTATAACATGTAGAAAAAATGCTCAATTGTTTATATTTTTTATGTCAGTTTGTTCATCATAGTGCTCGTTTTTTTGTTTGTTCACTTGCTGTTTGTTCATCTGCCAATGAGGGCCAAGCGTCAATTTCTTTGGCATTCTGATATGGCGGGAAGAGAAGAAAGTGTAACAAAAACGTGATGCCGATTTTCACATTTTTGGGGTTTTTCGAGCACCTTTCACCACCACGTCAAGAAAGAAAATATAAACATTATTGCACATGAAACTACTTAGCCAGAGCTTTCCAAAAATAATAGAAAATTTGTTCTACATGACTTAATAAGGGAGCTATCAATGTTTTATGGACCTTTGTTTGAAACCTTTAACTTCTAAACAAAAAATGATTCTTCATAGTTTGTAGACTCAAACAGTTGGACTTTGAGTCTAGTTCACGCGATCAAAGGTTGGTATTGACTGTAATAAAAGTATTATACTTTTTATGCCGTGTTTCTAAAAAAAAGGGCAAAAAATAAGTTTTTGGCATACGTACGGTTGTAGAAAAAAACTACGTGAGTCATAGAATTCTTGTTAAAAGATTTGAATTCAGCATTAACCTTTCAACAAATAGCATGGTTTTGAGGGCCAAATCATTTAATTGTCATCCACTAACGTCTTGTGGCGTTCTACAATTTTGTTAGGGTTCTCTCATTCAATGTAATTGCAGATATGCTTGAGAAAATCATAACTCATTATCATTTGAGAAAAAAAGAACGAGTGAATTTGTGCATTTCAGTTAACAACAATGGTGTAGTAGATTATTTGAGTTTTGTAAGGGATCAATGGAATCAAAGCATGCGGTATGATGTCCAAAGGTCCCTTATCAGTGGATAGATTATTCCAAACGTTCACTCACTCTCAATCAACATAATAACATTGAAATTAGTTGGGTAATAATTATATTTTAATTATAATTATATATTGTACAGTTGTTTATTATTATTTCGCTTCAATAATGATTTGTGATAGTTATTATTTCGAACATTTCTGAACAATCCCACCGAAAAACAGATGGTAACTATAGGGGAAAACTCCGTAGCAACTATTGTAATTTTAATCAATTTTATTTTTCTTAATTTTCTAATTAAAAGCAGAATTAAGAAAAATAAGATTGATTAAAATTACAATAGTTGCTACGGAGTTTTCCCCTATAGTTACCATCTGTTTTTGGTGGGATTGTTCAGAAATGTTCGAAATAATTACTATCACAAATCATTATTGAAGCGAAATAATAATAAACAACTGTACAATCATTTGCAGCGTTTTTTATTGGATATTCAGATTCTACATGCCTTGAAACGTAAAACATCAAATTTAATTTTGAGGGGGGTTAGAATTTTTTTTTTTCTTGGGTGATTATAATAAACTAAAAATACAACTCATTTGATTTTCGTATCTGTTGGGAGAGCACTTTTGAAAATCTCTCCAAAGGGAGATTAAAACGCCCTCCTTCTCAATTAGACTTTGGATGAAAATAACCTAACAATTAAAAAAATGATTGTAGAATACGCACGTAAGTGTAAGACGAAGGCTTGATTCCTTGACGTACACGTGCAAGTTTCAAGTACGACAGCATCAGAGCAGGTTAAATTATCAACTTCCAACATTTTGGCTACGCCTACTAACCACTGTTGAACCAAGAATACTGCAAGAACACAAGAAAGAATTAGTAATGATAATAGGGACGCTAGGATGCAAAAACGAATTCGAGGAAATTATTGCAACTCACTCAATTCACGATCGTTGCAACTCAATGGCACAATCTGCTTTCAGCAAAGTGTTTCAGTTGACAAACCTAATTTACTGTAAATCAAGCTCAAGAGTTGATATATAGTGGAAGCATTTTCCATGAATTCAAGCGCTTAATGAACTAACTAGGTAATCCATTTCCAATCACATCGCCTGCGACGCTGCTTTGCTGAAAACGACTATGGCGATTATCGTTCAAGTCGTTGAGTTTTTATAATATATATTATGTTTCACCGAGAGGTTTTTCTTGCTTCAAGCGACTACGGTCTTAATCGTGTTAGTTGTAATCGTGAGCACGCACAACGGCTGTACGTACCTAGGTCGGTCACATTAAAAAAAATTTAAAATTGATAAGCTGTTACATGATGAGTTACTTCTAGTAAATTCTAGTGAAAGTGAATAGTACTCGTATAGCTCGCCGAACGGCTTGCACCTGACGTGAAAATCGCCACGCCTAAACAAGCGACCAACTAAGTAGCAACATACTAACGATAATCGCAGCAGTCGTCCCAAGCAAAACAGTCTCACCGTAGACGAATGGAAAACGCGTACGACAGTATGATGAAAACAGAAAAATAGCAGACTGAAACTGGCTATTCCAAATCCTAATAGGTACGGCAACACAGGTTTTATCTTCTGTAATGTAGTTACGGATGTTATATGGCGTCGCGTCCATCGACGTGCAAGGTGCAAGTGATCGCCCATTCTGACTTAACCTCAAATATACTGGAGCTTGCGCAAGCACGTGGCAGTCTTTTGGAAATACTTATCGATACAACAACATCGATATGTGACGTATTTAGTTCCATACAACAATATTGATATGCATCTATGTGGTCAACTGCATCTCCAACACCGACAAAATACCTAATAACGTTCTGTAAAAATCATTTTACAGCGTAATAGAGGAAGCCGTCGTTTCCTCACTGCGTTATTGCAGAGTTGATGAGAGCTATAGGTAGTAGATTCCTCGTGCGATGTTAAGCTATCGATCCTAGCTAGTATCGATAGCTTGAACATAATCGTCAAGGAAAAAACCTTATCACCATGAGCATTTTTATTTTTAATTTACATAACCTCACATTACATTACACGCCTAGGCCTACGGATTATTTTCAAATAATTGAATACCCAAAGGAAAAAAATCATCACTCTAGACTCTACTACACTCTCAAGATTTTTTTCCTTTTCTGTACTTGCGAACAAGTTAAATGTTAGTTTCAATCATAACTATCATGCGCATTCTGAGGAAATGAATGCGACATAATAAATATCGTCGCTACTCTAGTTATGTGTGTGCCCAAACACAATAGGTACTTTTAGATCATGGCAATAAAAATAAATAACCACCAAAGTTGGATTAATCTAATTGTAGTAAACTGTATGTATGTAGGTACTTACCTATTAGGTATGTTACCGATGAACACACGAAACACTCGTAACAGCACTCAGATTGTAATAAATTTAATATACAATAGAAACGGATAATGGATGTTTCTTCGATAGAACCGATATTTTATGAGATGCTATGAGAAAACTGAAAGAAGGGCGATAACTTCTGGATATAGCGGAATGACAGTGGCCCATATTAAACAATGTAGACCATGTGCATTTGTTCTTGATTTAGCAAAAATTACCCATACATACAAACTACCTTGGGAAGACACCATCACAATTTCCCTTAAAATTGCTCATTGTTATCGTTTTGATGGTAGAGTGAAAAAACAATAGACATGCTAAGATGTTCATATTTTTCTTATTTATTTCAAATTTGTTATGATGACAGATGATAATGCCTATATCAATAACAGAAATGCGATATTCTCTGTTTCCGTTGCCCCGAAATGATGAAAAAATTGTTAAGTTGATAATGACTCGTGTGTGTATTGTATATTTCTCAATATACAAACGCTGGAGATTGGACTGACTGGCACATTACACAGGGAATACCTAGTAGGTAAAAGGATTAATTTGATTGACTGAGCACCTACCAACCGGTCCATCTTTCGGTTTATCCATCTTTTTACTTCCATGTTTACGTAGTAAATGGAAGTATTGAGATCGTCTGAAAAGTCGAATTCGGAACCGAGGTCCTGTTGGAAAAAATTTTCATAGTAGTATACTCAGAAACACTTTCTGAACAAGTGTCTGTTCGTCTGTGTGTCTGTGTGTCTGTGTGTCTGTGTGTCTGTGTGTCTGTGTGTCTGTGTGTCTGTGTGTCTGTGTGTCTGTGGTCACAAACTGACATAAATCGCCATATCTCCCTGAAAA
The DNA here is from genome assembly GCA_037159825.1 of Tupiocoris notatus. Classification (NCBI taxonomy): domain Eukaryota; kingdom Metazoa; phylum Arthropoda; class Insecta; order Hemiptera; family Miridae; genus Tupiocoris; species Tupiocoris notatus. The sequence goes on from JASJUZ010000106.1 coordinate 262,764, forward strand.
ATGGATGAAACCCTATGAAATTTTGAGGGAATGTTTTCCCAGTGATTGTGCAAAATTAGGTGTTTCCGAATTTTGAATTACACACAGTACTTCCGAGATATAAGCGTTCAAAGTTTTTTCTGTTTCGATTTTTACAGGCTATGAGAGTCAATATTTTTCTACGTTTGAGGGCTTGAAATGTCGGTTATGGCAAGCAGAAAACAGTAGATTTTTTGTATAGTGGGTCACATACAATGCCTCCACGTTATGAGCGTTTTTCACGATTTCACTAGTGCATGTTTTGTATTTTGATTTTTACAGGCCGCAAAACTCAATGTATTTGAACGTTCAAGGTCTTAAAATGATGGGGTCGGCGATTGAATGATGCCTGATTTTTATCAAATGGGTCACATGCAGTACTTCCGCGTTATTTGCACATTTGCTACATTTTGATTTTTATAGACCACAAAAATGAATATATTTGAACGCTGGAGGACTTAAAATTTTTCTATATGACAGTTGAATATCGCTTGATTTTTATTATTGGGGTCACATGCAGTACCTCCTCGTAAAACGCATTTTCAGTTATTTTAATTGTATTTTTTGAGTCTCTTTGCTTTAAATATGACCAACTTTGACCTCGTTCACAAAACTTGTTTTGCATAGTTTGGATAACACACAGTACTTCCGCAATATGCCATTTTTTAACTTTTGAGATTTTAATAGACCGCAAAAGTGAAAATACATTAGACTTTAACTTTTCTATATGACAGCTGAATATTGCTTGATTTTTATTATTGGGGTCACCTGCAGTACCTCCTCGTAAAACGAATTTTCAGTTATTTTATTAAGTGTTCTTGTACTTTTAGGGTCTCTTTGCTATAAATATGACCATCTTTGACCTCGTTCACAAAACTTGTTTTGCATAGTTTGGATAACACACAGTACTTCCGCCGTACGCCGTTTTCAAGCTTTTGAGATTCTTATAAACGGCAAGAGTGAATATACTTTGGACTTTGAATTTTTCTATATGGCAGCTGAATATCGCTTGATTTTTATTATTGGTATCACATGCAGAACTTCCTCGTAAAACGCATTTTCATTTATTCTACTTTTTGGGGCTCTTTGCTATATATTTTACCAACTCTGACCACGTTCACAGAATTGCTGTACCGCTTGGATAACACACAGTACTTCCGCCGTATGCCGTTTTTTTGCTTTAGAGATTTTTATAGAACACAAGAGTGAATATACTTTAGACTTTAAATTTTTCTTTATGACAGTTGAATGTTGCTTGATTTTTATTATTGGGGTCACATGCAGTACTTCCTCGTTACACGTAATTTCAGTTATTTCATTCTAGCGCTTTTGTAACTTTCGGGTCTCTTTGCTTTAAATATGACCAACAATGACCATGTTTTGTTTTGTTTTGATCACATACCGTACTTCCGCCGTACGCCGTTTATCGCTGTTGAGCTTTCTACAGGGTGCAAAAATCAATATATTTGACGCTATAGGTATTAAATATTTGTAATGGCGAGTGAATGACGCCTGATCTTTACCGCTAGGGTCACACGCCGTACATCCATGCTATCCAGTAGTTTTTTCGATCAGAAATATTCACATTAGCCAAAAGTCAATATAGTTGAACGTTTGAAAGGACGTGAAATGTTATCTATGGCGGGTGAATGCCGATAGATTTTTATCATTAAAGTCGCCGTATACCATACTTCCGCTATTTTTGGGTCTCCTGGCTAGTTTTTCAATAACAGCTGTTGTAATTTAACGTTTCGGCCTTCGTACGATTTTCTCGATTTTATAATTGGTTATACTATTTACCGACTCAAACATGGAAGTACTGTGTGATCTATGCACACCACTGGTTTTGAGCTGACTACGTCTTGCAAAAATGACCAGATTAAATTCATTTATAAACAACAATTCAGTGCTCTAGTGTGGCTAAAAAGAACTTGTGGCTACTTCAATTTGACAACCTTTTGTCAGCATCTCGAGATCAATTGTAAGGTTGATTGGTCATCGATTTTTCTGGTATAGGATTTTTTCCAAGATTATAAGTAAATTTATATACCTATATAGATAGATAAAAAGATGGCCCAAGGGAGAGAACAAATTAATACTATTATAAAGGTACCTTCCGCCTTTGGGATTTAGTCATTTCACTAAATCCAATCTATTAATTTAATACACGAATAGTCCATTTCTTCAACTGTCATTTGGCTGCAGTTCATCAGAATAAATAAATAAACTCGATCATTTTGAGGAGCTGTATGTTTATAACCCATGGTTCTAGAAAAATATTTAGCACTTTAATACCTGTAATGTAATTAATCTGTTATAAAAAAAACGCTGCAAATGATTGTAGAGTGGTTTATTATTCCTTCGCTTCAATAATGATTAAGATTATCCATTTGTGATAGTAATAATTCCGACCATTTGTGAACGTTCCCACCGAAAAACAGCTTGGTAACTATACCTAGGGAAAAACTCCGTAGCAACTATTGTAATTATAATAATTTTTATTTTTCTTAATTTCCTAATAATTAAAAGCTAATTTTTTTGTCCAACGGTACAGCTGGAGAGAGTGTTCGACGAGCAATCCAACGAGTATAGAACGAGTAAAGAACTCTCGAGTTATAATCTGATGCAAAATTTCGGAAAATCTAGGCTAGTAATGTAATTCAACAATTGGGCCGTTGTGAGACCGAAATTGATTTTTGATGAAAATTTCAAGAAAATAGCTTGCAGTTTGGCCGGTAAAGTGTTGACGGCGTACGGCGAACAGACAGAATTTTTTTTTATTGGATATTTGGATTCTACATGCCTTGAAACGTAAAACATCTAATTTTGAGGGGGGTTAGGAATAAATTGTCTTGGGCGATTACGATGGGTAATAATTGAATAATAATTCATTAACAAACCTTCATTTCTCGAGTTCATGAAAACGTTAATAGTGCTGAGATCTCACGGCTGACTGGTGAAACGTTCAACTAAGTTGCCACAAAATATTATCGGGATCAAATTACCGAGAAGGTAAAGCTCACTAGTTAATAATAGACAATTCAAGCGTCATTTCGTCATTACCCTCATATAAAACGCAGCAGTATTGAATTATTTATAGAAGTTTAGCCAGATGAATCTAAAACTATATTTATTTCTATTAATTGCAGTTTCCTTCGGCAGAAACTAAGTTTCGAGGTGAGGGAAACAGAATCGGCCATTTTTGATCTAACCGTCTTACGTACAAGCGTTCTTTCAATCTCATCGATCAGCCACTATCGATTGTAGCCAAGTCGAGTTCGAGATTGGATACCGTTGACCGAATCCGTCTTTTGACACGGATATTCGTAGACACGAATATACAGTCAATTGAAACGAAGTCACTTTCTGCCTTTGCACATCGATATCATTGGACACCGATATTCGTTGTATTTCATCATCTGCTAACGTATAATCGTGTCTACAAATATTCGCGTCCAAACGTAAAGTTTTGTAGTGTCGTATATTCGTGTCAAAGATTATCGATGTGCAAGGTAGCCGAACACTCTTTTGACACGGATAACTGTAGACACAAATATATAGGAATCTCGAAAAATTCTTTTGACATGGATAATTGTAGACACCGATATACACATGATATTTCAACGAATTCGTAGCCTCTTTTGACACGGATAACTGTAGACACAAATAAATAGCTAGTTTGAAAAATCTTTTTTGACATGGATAAATGTAGACACCGTTATACACACCCTAAAAATCGACCCAAACTCTTTGGAATGGTCAAACACTCTCTTCAGCTGTAACGTTAGGCAAAAAATTTAGCTTTTGATTTGGAAATTTAGAAAAATAAAAATGATTAAAATTACAACAGTTGCTACGGAGTTTTCCTTTATGGTTACCAATCTGTTTGTCGATGGGAACTTCCTCAAATTTTCAGAATAATTACTATCACAAATGGATAGTCTTATTAAATAATTATTGAAGCGAAGAAATAATAAACCACAGTTCAATCATTTGCAGCGTTTATTAGTAGACAAAAGCTTCCTGTAGGTTCTTTGGTTTTTCACCGTCTATATTCAGGATTGTAAATTAGTTCTTCCACACATCTTCTATATATTTTTTTCTAGTAATTCTGCAAACCAGTTCCATCAGGAGATAGTGCAGGGGCATTTTCACTCGACAAAAATCGAAAATAAAAGTAAAATTATAGCCCGAGGCTGACAAACGAGGAGCCACCGTTCGACATTAAGCTGATTCCATTCGTGTGGGCTGGTTTATTTCATATAAATGCTATCGAAATAACAGTTGTCGGCGTTCTAAATTGTTCACTCTCTTTTTATAAATATTTTTATTTCGAATTTTTTTTTATAATAACCAAGTAATATTTCAAGGGGCCGCATTTTTCGCCTCGGGGCATGATCTCTGGCCACTCAACCCCTTCCAGAAAGTAATTGGTGGGAGGTGGTCCTGACTGTGGCTACTGATTTACACACAGAGGGGCAGGGAACGGACAACGAACAGGGGGCTTCCGCCCCTTCTGGTTATTAACATTCCGGCCGAAGGTCGACTAGGAATGTTGATGAGAAGTGTCCCGATACCGAAAGTCCTTCCCTGACTCAATACATTCCAAATCAACGCTCCTGTACGATGCTGGGTCTTTTTCCACTGTCCGCCAGATTAACAGACAGTTGGATTGAACGTGTTCATTAAAAAAGTGGAGACGCTTAACCAAAGATTTCGTCTTTCGTCCATTGTTGCCTATCCAACAAAACTGGCTCCCACTGAACTGATGCGAGCTTGATGTTCTCAGACTTCCTGAATGTCATCATAAAACAGTGATGAATGTGAAAATTCAGGCAATGCTGAGAAGGTCAGTGCATTAAAAAACGTTAAAATAACCTGTAGATTAAAAAAAAGAAAAAAAAAATTTTCGAAGAGCAGAGGGACTGGAAAACTTCACACAGGACCTAACTTCAACCGACATCAGTCGGGGGTAGTGTCCATTTCACTACTATATAGTATATAGTATATAGTATATAGTATATAGTATATAGTATATAGTATATAGTATATAGTATGTAGTATATAGTATATAGTATATAGTATATAGTATATAGTATATAGTATATAGTATATAGTATATAGTATATAGTATATAGTATATAGTATATAGTATATAGTATATAGTATATAGTATATAGTATATAGTATATAGTATATAGTATATAGTATATAGTATATAGTATATAGTATATAGTATATAGTATATAGTGCGATTTTTTCCAACCGAACAGTTATTGAATTTTTACTCGTCTCTCAATACAGATAAAAATCTGAAATTTTTAGGAAAGTTTGGTCTTACCAAGATGTATTTTTGTGATTTTTTTTATTTCTCGGAAAAATCTGCAACTGGTCCAAAAAAATCGGTTTTTGAAAGCTCAAAAATTGGACTTTAACCGTGATTTTCGGGGTCAAAATAAATGCGAATCAATTGTTTTATTATGCAGGAGTCTTCATTTGAACGCCTTACACACGTACGTACCAAAAAATTTGGTGAAAAAAATTTAAACAGAGCCAGAGAAATTATTTTCCGTAAATCGAGTTTTTCGCCGGCGAGCTCCGCTGGCATCGGTAATGGTGAAAAATTAAATTTCCGTTTTAAAGCGATTTTGAAAGCTATTCTTATAGGAAATTTAATGCTAAATCCGAATATGACGTCAAAACGGTGGAAATTTCACGACAACTATCAGTTTTTCCAGGTTTAATACTACGCCACTCCTACGTTTTTCAACTTTGAAAATCCGTTGCAAATACTTACAGTAGTGTTCAAATTTGATTAATTGATGATTCTCATAGGAAATTAGACGTAGAATTCGAATTTAAAGTGAAAATAATCGAGTTCGAACAATTGATAATATTTTTCGAATTTTTTTTCGATTTTCATACTTTTGAAGTTTCAACTTTGGAATTTTTTTCGTCACGTTCCCGAAATGGGAACGATTAGGTGCTGTGGAAGAAAATGTAGGAAATTTAATGTAGAATCCATTAAAAATAAGAAAATGGCTAGCGTATATGATAGCTCTCGAGATATATTCCACATTATGTCTAAAAACGTGTTTTGACTTTTCTTCTATCACGAATAGCTCCGCGGGGACATAACATAAAAATATAATTAAATTCACCAAATTGTAGGATTTTGATAGCTCTTTCTCGTAGTGCAGTTTCAGATACCTATATAGATGGATACTGTTTACTGATCAGATCTATATTTCATTTTGCAAGATTTTTTTGGCCCCTGAAAACTTCGATTGAATCAAAATGCTGAAAGATGTTCGGAATTTTTCGATTTCCAAAACAGGCGGGTTGGAGCCGTCGGAGGAGAAATGCCCGGAGTTTTTTAAACGCCCAATGACTGGAGAGAGTACTCTTGTTTTATCTGTAAATCTGTTTGGTAATTTGCAGATATGAGCGTGGGTCGCGCGTTAAAGGTCTTCGAACAATTCATGATAGAATTAGACAGCAATAAATTAATTCCATAGTTCACCATTGATATTCCATCTGAGCTTCGTTGTTATTCGAATTGCGTGTACCTACCTCTTAAATCACAATTGTTGCCAAGTCAAGCGACATAACTCGTATGACTAATGGATTGAGAATCATAGAATTGAAAAACGCTGCCATAAAGATTTTTATTTTTATTATTATTATTATTATTATTATTTTTTTTTTTTTTTTTTTTTTTTTTTTTTGCTTGAAGTGAAATTAAGAACACCAATATGTGCGAAACCGAAATACTTTTATTTCTATGCAAATTCGTCTTACCAGAATTGGGACAATTTTTTTTTCTGAAAGTTCCTACTGGTTCAAAAAATAATTTATTGGTTCCAAGCTGTGAGAATATAAGATGGGCATGATGTGCACTTGATGTTAAACCATTTATAATGACTACCGTTGTGATTGAAAGCGACAGCAGCGAGTCGTCCATTAATCAAACGAAAAATTACAAGCACTTAAGCAGGTGTTGAACGGAGGAATCGGAATCATTTGAGCTCGAGGCCGTCAAAGCTTGTAATGACGTTTTCTGGTCGTTCTAGTTCGTAGAAATCATGAGTTCGTATTTCCCATAATGCGCTTTTAAACAACCGTTTCAACGGGTTGTCATTAACAGGTGCACTAATGAAAAGCGCTGATTTCCAAACTCTCGTTAACTGAAAATGGAAGATCGTGTAATATACTCGTCTTTGTTCTTATGGAGAGCGGCGTATGGGATTTTTTCAGACATCCATCACAGGTGATTTTGATGGCGACTCATTAGTTTTGTTGACCACACCCCGACGATTATCAGATTCCAAAAAGGGTTTTTTCCGACCGCCGAAACAACATTCAGGTTCGGGTGGAAGAGGGTGGTATCTGGTGCTACCGCGTTCCATAACATTACCATATTTCCCACGAAAACGCTCCACCCTCTTGTGCTCCTGTTCAGGTGAGCACGTCGTCCGTATGAAATGTATGTAATTATAACGTCGTGATTGCTGGGGCATGATCGTCCCAGGGACTTGCTCTAGGCCTAAAGGGATGATACGAGATGCCTTCAGGGGTTGATGCGGTTTATTCTTGGGTCTACCGAACTGGGCAACTTTTACCTTCCATGCTATACTTACTCATCGCATACCACGTCGTACACAATGCTCTTGTTCTGAGAATTTCGACCACATAATCACGTAGGGTAGATTTCATTATTATAGAGGAAAGGCTAGTCGCACATACTCTTTTGATGCGTTTTTCAGAATATTTTATAAAAATAGGTAGACTCGTAATTGAGTAATGAGTCGGCGGGTAAACCGGACAGTTTTCTTGCCTTGATTTTGTTTGAATTAAACATTACGCGCTCTATTAAAGACACATGTTAAGTTAGGCAGCATGAATGTTTAGTAGACATAACACGACCTTATGGAAATTTATCCTTCTAGGAAGAGCAGTATGAATGAATTCCGAGACCAGATCGAAATTATAAAAATAAATTTTTAATTTTTATCATATGATCTTTATCCGATTGCAATGAAGTTGTGATGTTACGAATTGATAAAAGATTCCTGACGCCAAGAAATCTTGTTGATTTTCTCTTCAAAAAACGCATTTTCAGAAAGTTTAAAATATACCTATGAAATTTCCAATTTATTCACGCTCGATAAAACTAGCTTCAGGTAAAAAAAAATTAATAATAATGATAATTGTTGATGAATAAAAATCACTTAAAAAATTGAAATAAATAAATATCCAGTGGTTATTTATTCACTTCATCAATTTCCTTCCATTGTGATTGACGAAGGCGATCAACTTGTGAAGGTCTCAAACAATCGTGATTTTAATTATTTTCATTGACCTTAATGACTTAATTTAAGATCGGATTAATTACATAAGGCTACAGCTGAAAAAAGTGTTCAATCGGCATTCAAACTATTATTATAGCTCTGAAAATTCTTGAGTCCTCATTTCAAATTTCTCAAAACCCTCAACATTCCGCGAAAAGTTGCGATAACTTGAGAACCAATAAAGCAATCGACTCCGTTATATTCTCATTCGATCATCAGCGTCATAAAACCCATAGAAATAGATATCAAACACACCTATCTTTCACAAACATCAGAAAACATGCAACAACCCCCCTCAAAACCCCGTAAAATTACCCAAATGAAGCACCCATTTGGCTAAAGAATTAAGCCAGTGCAGGCCAAGAATTACTTTTGGCTCAAACATTCAGGTCTTACATTTTCTTCAGAAAAGTGCTGACGGCGGGTGGACAGAATTCTTTTAGTTGGATATTCGGATATAACATCACATTATGAGGTAGTCAGAATGTAATCTCTTGGGCGCTTTCAAAGGATAGAAATAAAGTCGGTGAATAATGGAGCAATACAGACTCCAATCGACACAAATGGAACATATTTGTCATAAAATTGCCAAAGGATGAATTTGAAAATATAAGTGAGTGTAACTCCTCCTCATGACTAGTTTTTTCAATGCTGGCGAGTTTTCTACTGCTGGAAAAACCTATCTGAGTTAGCCAAAATTGTTTTAGAATTCCCAAGTTTTCAAATGAGGCAATGGCTGAAGAAATCGATGCCAATTCAGTGAATTCCATTTGAAGCGTATTTATAGCAGCAGCTGAGGTATGAAGTGAGGTTGCTTACAATGAAGAAATTTGCTCAACGAAGAATAGTCGTAGCACTGTTAATTGCGTCGACGATTCAAACAGAAATTTATGTCGCGAGGTATATTATTGCTACTAGTCGGCCGACAATTAATCGCTGCACGGCTTCACTTTCTTTATCGGATCTGGAATGCCAGGGGACGCCGCCTGGAAAAGTTATAACTATTGAGATCTCGTCGTGCCTAGATAGCCATCTGTAAAAATACGGACATTCCTCCATTACCGGTTCATACGTCTCTGAGACTTGGCAGACGTGAGAGCTGCCGTCCGGATGAATGAACGTAGACATAGCAGGTTGCTCTTCGTAGAGAAAAAAGGCAACATCAGATTCTCGGTTGGAGCAACGGGGAAAAAACTCACGCAATCATTACCCGAAGAACACAAATGCCTCGAGAACATAACGATCGACTCGGCCAGCGTATTTCTTCTTTTAGTTTTTGCTTTTCAAACTGAAAACGGAAAGGTGGCATTCGGAACGTTTCGTCAGTGACGCATTCCCTCATGTCCGCGTGGCTCGGACGGACAATTCATAACTGTAAAAGTAACAATGGGATTCCGCAACGGCAGACATGAGAAGGAGTATGCAATAGAGGAGAGTCGTTTAAGAAGCTATTTCAAATGGGCGAACATGTCTCGACTTGAACCGTAAGTGACCCAAGTGTTACAATGCTCTATGCCGTGCGATTCCTCCAAGACGCATAACGGCTATTTTAATACGGAACAATATCCCGCAAAGAGAAAACTATGGTAGGTATACTACGGTGCTAAAAACTGTTTGAAAAGCAATGAATTCTTCCCGTCTTAACATATTTTTGGTTAGGGGGGAACTAGTCTTCGAATTTCGTAATCATGTTGCAGCTCTTTTTCAAACTTGATTGCCAAGATTTTTGTGTGCTTAACCTGACTTTCATGTATTCACGTTTAACATTAGGGACACATGACAAAAAATTAATGTTAATTTAATATTCTTGAGGAAAATCGACAAAGATATTACAACGGAAATTTTCAACCTCTTTCAATTTCAGAATATTGGATTTTGTTAGTGAAAAACCACAAATCTCGTTTGCTGGTACGTCGAAATTGTACCACGTAGTAAAAACGACTGTTCGCTTGTGAACGACGTGAGCAATTTTGTACGTAACTATATTTTATCAAACAGGTCGGCGTTCAATTAAACGGAACGTACTTTTTTACAATTCCCAATATAAGAGTTTTATGCGGCAGCCGGTCGGACTTGCTGTCGAGGCGGTTTTTCTCATTTTACCCGACGGGTAATTTATCGCGCGGTTCCGAGCTACCGCACGGCCCATTTGAAAAGCCGGACGCTGGTTTCGTTGTGGGGCAAAAAAGGAGAAAACGATCGAAATAAAATCAAAAGAAGATTTCGATCCGACGAGGGTGGAAAGAATCAGCTGCGGGTCCTTTTGAGTTGCGACCGGTATAAATCAAGAAGCGCCTTATTGTTGGTTTTTATGCACTACTGGAAGATCTGAGGAGCGTCTTCGATCTTAAAGGTTGCCATCGGCGGCTTTCACGAATTACAAAAAATTTCGAAAAATTTGTGTTGAAGTAAACTCTGAAACGACCGAATAATTAAGAGCGGATGGGTAATGATTATTATTACTGCATTCAACATAGTCAGTCGAAGTATGACTTTTCCGTACTTTACGATTCGGAATAATATTCCGTCATATCATAATATGTCGTAGATATCATTTCCTTCTCATTGAATTTTCCGGTATATTTCGACTCATTTTTCGTTAGAAAATTAGCTTATATCAAGTTGGTACACCCTTGGTATCCATGGGGCTGCTCTAAGTTTCGCGATTCGTCGATGAACACCCCCGCTTCTCATCTACGTCGTTATTGCTCCAGTTCTCACAGCCGCCCACAACTCGGAGGAGAAGAGCAATTTCTTATCCGAACCGTCAATTTGTAGTGCGCTCCCGAAAATTAAACCGGGTTCCTTCTAATTTATCGCGTTCTCCCGGGCACATCTGGCAATGTTATTAATCGGCGTTGTGTATTGCTGGCCGCAACGTAACGGCAAACTCGTAACAAATGGAACAAACCTCGGGACTCCGGGGTGTTATATTACTCCGAACTTGTGAACAATGAACGGTTCAAAGCTTCATCTCGTTTTGGGAGAGCGATTTGTTTCGATCAATTATGACATAGACAAGATGGTACTGAAGTGCGAAAATTAGTCGGGAGCATCTACTCTCTGAAACTGAAGGTAGCTATGAACTCAAAAGTTGCAAGGCTTAGTATTTTTCCCCTCTTATAGTCTACAATGAACATCTGAAGTGCTTGACGGTTATTAAGTGGGAAAAATTGAAGTCAGAAATTATGAAGCCATTGAATGAATATTTGGAAATGCCTGGAATTGCAGTCAGTTAATTTCGATGAAAGTATACAGGAAACTGAAATTCGCACAAAATAGCAAAGCTATTGCTCGCTTTATGAATCGTGGTGCGTTGTGATAATAGACGGATAGGCTACAAGATGATTAGCTTTCCTTCTACATCGGAACAGGGTTTTACAGGTAGTTGATGCAATCGGCTAAATGAGATTTTCAAAAGATGACTCTCAACCCAGACGATAATCGAGACGAAAACAATAAGCGATTAGGATCGTGCATTTTGAACTCATGGACTATAAGGTCTATAAGCGGATGCTATAAATCAGAATCGACCATAAATCGAATCCCACATTTTGGCAGGTCAATATTGTTACATGTTATAATGTCAAAAGAAAATGTGAGACGTGTTGCACGGGCGGGAGGTAAGAAGTGTGCAACGGCGGAATGGGCTCAGAATAAAGATAATGATAGTACGACCAACGCGCATGCGCCGTCGTTTTTTGAAGACCTTGGCATTTTCATCGTCCGTTGCTTATCGACGTAGGCGTTCACCTTCCCTATCCGCTTTCAAAACCATCCCCATTGTTTCGAGTAATTGGATATTTCGATACTCTCACGCCGATTTCGTCCCTTAACCGATTTTTTCGAACGTAAAAGTTTCTTTAGGAGCTTGAGCAAATTTTTTAGTTAGCTCGATTTAGTTAACTCGATCTACGACCAACACACAGACACAAAACTAGTTTTCAAAAACAAAATAAATGCATAAAATGAATAAATAGAAATATTTTCCCCCTTGCGGAATTGATTTTCAAATTTATTTTGTTGGCTAAATAGAAATTGCTTTGGAGAAGTAATTCGAAAAATGTAAATAAAATTGCACTTTCGTTAATAAAAGTATTTGACCACCGTCATTCAACGAGATTTGTACTTAATCGTGATGAGTTTCGAGTGGCAACGCTTTTCTAACAGATGGACGGCCACTTTCAACAGGTGTCCGCTCAAAAACGAATTACGAGATGTGACGAAAAAATGAACGCTTCCGAAAAAGTTCAGCCGACAGAATTAAAATTTATCGGCTCGCTCCTCAGTGATCCCTTGGGTTCAGTTGGAATCACTCGCAACATCCAAACAGCTTTAGTTCAAATGTCACAACTCGAACTCACGTGCGAACTTTTGAAACTGAATATCGGATAGGTGGAAATTCTAATGGAAATTGCCAATCATAATATTGTACAAATGAATAGTAGTGAATGTTTTAATTTCTTCTGACGGACTTTCTTTGGATTACATTTGTAAAATGGTATAAATTAATATAGCTCACGTTCATTAAACAATTAAAGGTGGAGTTAAAATTGATTTGTTGATGATGACCCCTTAAATTCCATCCACTCAAATGAGTCTTCTTCAAACAATGTCGTTTCTGGACCGTTTCCGTATTATTGCAGCATCTCACAATTCCTGAATTATCAGAAGTTCAGAGAAAACTAAAATAGGGAACAAGGGTAAATTGTTATGACAATGCTCAAAATATGCTCGAGATTCGAAAATGAAGGTGTTCTAAGCCTTAATGTCTGGATCTATCATTATCGTGGAATTTAACATTGCACAAGCAATGATAGCTTCGATATAGTTCTTACTTGATGACGTGTAATCAAACTAAGGACAAGGCTCAACTCGCAGGAAGAATGGGAGATAAATCGAGAAACAGTTCCTCGGGTTTCGAATGACCGGAGACAGATCGAAGTCACCCGATGATAGTCTCGAATGCTTTGTAGAAGGGACCTGCTTGTGTGTTTTGCGGATTGTTGTGCTGTTTATGGGGCGCCTTCGTCGAGGTTGAGAAAGGACGCAGATGCCGGGGGCTGTGAAGGGGCAGCGGGGGCGGGAGGCGTTTAGCATTCCGTAGTCGCTCTCTCTTGTATTGATTCTACCCCTCCTTGAAACTAGGAAGAGGGCTCGGCTCAGGGCTCCCTGCTCGTCATCAGCTTCTCCCTTATTTCCTTCTACTATAACCACCTTCGTCTTGCTGTATACGTACACCTTGGATTCACCTTGCAGCTCAACCTTAACACTTCACCTCGGAGACGCCATCATTTTTTTAGCTCCTTATCACCAAGTGCCGTTTCTGTGTCACGATTAGAAACTTCGACCATTATTAAAACTCCGAACCTGAAAGCGACGCGAAGGCCAAGGACATAGGAAATATCTACAAAAAAATAGATCTACCAAGTTTCCAGGTTCCTAGATAAGTAAATATCATCGATATAGATGCGGAGTAAAATTTCTAAAAAAATCCAGTTCGATGTTATTTGGGGCTCTCTGGGTTCGGATGAAATCAACATAAATATGACAATCAAAATACGTGATAGGGGTTCATGGATGACATCGCCGAACGTATCTTTCGCAGACTGATGAACTCAACATGAAGGAACTATTAATGAACTCAACCACACTCCTCTGCAAGATCCTTCCATTCTCCGGTCACCCTCAAATGTAAACCAGAACTCTTTTTGTATAAACAATATTCTTCAAAGGAGGTCGCTGAAATTTACGGTGAAAGAAAGTGGTTAATTTTTCCAGTCGAGCTTTCTGAAATCGAATCGAAATTCAAACAAGATCGTGTTTCGATGCATCCGTCAACCGAACTTATCGCGAGTGGTTCAGTTTAAATTTCGTGTTCTTCAGTCCCACTAGGGATTTCACTGTGGGAATACCTACGAAGTGAGTTATCGGCTCTGGGGAGAATGTTGGCTAGATCGCACGCCCCTGATGGCACACTGAATCCCCAAGGACCTTCGACCGCCTGGAACGTTGGGACTTCCCTTCCCACCATCCTCAGCTAACTTCGACATGAAGGCTAATTATAAAAAATCTAAAAGAATCAAGTGTCGGAACGTGACTTTATTAAAGGCGTCCCCGTTGTAACAGCGACGAACCCCTTTTCCCGCGATCTGACAGCTGTCAAATCGAACCAAAAACGTTTTCACGGGATTTATAAGAGCTCCTAAGTCGACTATGAAAAGGGACAGCCGTACTTTTTTTCCTCGTCTTGTAGTTTTTGAGAAAAATCGAGGGTCGGATTTGGATATGGTGGGTTTGACTATGGGGTTGGGGTTGTTTCTTGCGTTGGAGGTGACAGGCGTAGCGAGCTAATGCGAACGATACGGAACAACCCCCAACGTGACCGCGACGTGATGGCGTAACGAAACCGCGCCAACTGACTCACAACACGACCCTACAGGATGAAGGGATCGATTTGAACGAGTATTTCTAGCTAGGGATCGGATCTGTATGAAGGATTGACCTCATTTATAACATGAGATGGCCGTAAATAGCTTTTGGTTATTGTCAAGGGGGGAAAAAGGATTTTTGACTCACCGTCTTCGAGTGTCGGAATAAATTGAGTCGAAGTACAATGCTGAGATGGGATCAAAACAATGAGTGATGATCGAGACGGTTTCCACAGTTTTTCAAAAGAAACAAAAAATTAAGAGAGAGCAAGAGTGAGCTTCATGGTTCCATATCGGGGTGAGGATGTTTTAAGGGGCGAATGTGCTCAGCCAGCTAAGTTTTGGACAATGAGTGGACCGGGTTTTTTGCCTCACCACCTCAACAGAGCGATGAATGAGGGAAGATTACGAAAAATGATCTCTGTTTTCAAAATCACTAGAAACATTTGGCAGAATCACGGGTTGTGTAACTTTCTTACCTAACGACTTCTTCGCCTACAATGCCTCGCTCGAAAAATCCAATCTAAAGATTGTGCTGAATCGTGCAGAATTATGGTAACATAATTAACAAGGGATTTGAAAGCGACGCAGAAGTAACTCAAACTGCCGGCGATGAAAGAGCAAACCAATCCACGGATTTGCATCCCTAGCTCGAGAGTTGGTGAGCCTGTGCTTACTTCTGCGACGGCTAGGGTAGGTTTGGTGCTGTTAACTCTAAGGGGGAGTGAAGATGAAGATGAATCATGGAGTGTTGATTAGGTGGAGGATTAGCTGCATCTGGGACCGCCATTGCCAGCTCAGCAAACCGAGAAAAGCGAAGGGAAAGGGTTAAAATCAGAAGCGGAGAGAGAACTCGAAACGTTTCATTAACTTCGCTGGCTCCCAAGTGTGAATACCGCTAATAGTTTTGAAGGGATTTGTGGACTGTTGCTGCTCGCTGGTCGTGCTACAGTTGCTCACCGCATTCGAAGAACTTGTTATAAGTTTTTGTGAACAAGGAAAATTTAAGTTGTCAGTATGAGAATTCATCGTTTTACTACCATAAATCGAAAAAAATTGAAGAGTACATGACAGAGTACATAATATACGTACTCAATTATATTATGTGCTGATTGTAACAAATAACGCTTAAGGGACTAAACTAATATTTTGAATGATTTAGTCTTATTCAACTATAATTTTTTTTTTTTTTTTTTTGTGTTTTTCAGACAGATGACGTCCTTTTCAAATGGTGAGTCTCTAAAACATTGTTTATTTCAATTAATTGAATTTGATCGTTAGAGACGTATTTGTCAAGAAAATGCAGGGGACTTTTCGAGTATCGAATATTGTTAGCAAAAAATATTGAATGTCTTCACAAATTCTCGCTCACCAACTTAGCCGAGGGGCTGCCGCATCTTGCGATGACCATTAAAAAATTCTGTTCGGTCATTTTGTTATGGTCATCGGAATGAGGAGCAGTTATTGGTTCGACTTCCTTTTAGGAATGATCGAGTTGACATCGGAATTTCAACTTGAAAAAGGATCCGAGGAAGAAATACTGTAACAATATTAATTGCCCAGCTGCCGTTTATGGTTCGAGAGGGCCTCGATGAGCCGAGGCCTCGGCTAGATTTATATTATTTGAAATGGGAGTAACGATTACAGTTGGAATCTAACTTGCGGACGCTTTAATCGCTCCGAACTGACAGATGACGTGTAAAAATTAAATTAGTTATGACATTTTATGGTTCAACCGCCTATCGTTGTTTTTAAGATTTTTATCGAAAAAATTATTTACTTTTCACAAAGTTCGAGTGAATTCGTATTGAACTATGAATGGGATGGTTAGAATGTTTTAAAACTCGGCATCAGCTGAAGTACTACCGATTCGGTTTGGAAATTGCGAAATGCGAGTTTCAGAACTATAATTTTTATAGTTTAGTTATTTTTATAAGATATTTTTTGGCGTAGAATGATTTTGTGATACCTTATCAGTGAGACATTCTCTTTGGCAAACGCGTCGCTTCAGTTTGGGAGCAGTAGATTTCTCAACTATACTTGATCGTGTGGGTCGTTCAGGGGGATGAAACGCCCCCGGCAACGTCGGTAGATGTAATAAAGTGGAAAGATCGTTGAAAAGAGCGATCGCGATGAAAGGCACCGCTATTAGGTAAAGTGAACCAATTAGCCAGAGGACCGAAGTGAAGGAGGACGGGAGGAGGCTCTGCCCCCGGGCTATCACAGCAGCCGGCCCCATTGTATTTCACCCTATGCACTTCCTTAGGAAAACTGTCAAGCGACGAGCGCTCGCATTTATTTACACAAAAGAGAGGAGCGCAAAAAATCGAACAGGGAAAGGCAGCATAGGCGACACGCGACTCTGTTTGGTTCGGTAACTGCTCAACGCGTCGTTTCGATAAAACTGCAGTGAAAACTACCATCGATCGCTAATGACTCGACCGGTTTAGCTTATCCGGATCTTGGATTTTCGTACCGAAACACGGTATCGGGCAACACTGACGATGAAGTATGGAATCAATACTTCCTTGCACGAACCGTTTTCACGGAATTGTCAATTAATACTCCCATATAACACCTGACATAACCAACAGACTCAATAATATTGAATCATAACCAGACAGTTCTTGCGCAGGAATATTTTTGAGTAGGCTTCGCATAAGATCGCAGATGCAGTGAACTCCATTTTCAACCTAAGTATCGTATTTAGCTCGAGAAACAGTAGAATGAGAGTTGTCGGAGGGTTTTGCTCCACATTCACACGGAAACAGTTGTAATTCGATACCTCAGCTATTACTTCCAACCATCGGAATAATGGACCAATTTGTATCGTGTTACGAGAAGACTCCGCCTGGGCTTCTGGAACTCTGTATCCCTTTTCGAGAAGGAACGAACCCTAGAGCACAGTATTAACGAGACGGGAGCAAGGATAATATTGGGGGCGGTTGTTGCGGTCCCCTTGACTGCGAGATATTGGGCTCTTGTTCGGTGGCGAAGAGACGATTGGATCCCAGCAACAGCCTTGCCACCAGGGGTTGATGAGAGCCTGTAGCGGGTAGCCGCAAGGATAGTTTACTCTATCCTTCACATCCCTCAGGCAGCGTGTTCAGTTTGCTAGACATTGAAAACGAACCTTCACTTAGGTAGAGGACAAGGAGCCTGCAGCTAGTTAGACCACTTCGTTTCCACAAAATTATTCATATTCCCGTTATGGAATGAGTCAGGCGATAAAGATTGCTACCAATTCCAGTGCCATCATCAATGGCATTGAAACTATTTATTCGTCATTGTCTCTATATTGGTTTATTACTTATTAATAAACCATTGTAATCACCCACTAAAACATATATTATAACTCTCCTTGAAAACTGAATGTTTTACGTCTCAAGGCATGTAGAATCCAAATGTCCAATAAAAAATATTCTCTCCGTCCGTCGTGAACTTTTCTGAGGAAACTATAACAGCTAAATTCTTGAATTTTCCCCCGAAATCAATCTTGGTTTGACAGTGGATCGATTCCTCAACCAAATCGCCACCTTAATTTTAGGGATATTTCGGGGGGTTTTGAGGAGAGGTTAATTCGTACTTTTCTGTTATCAATTTCTATAGATTTTGGAGGCTGAACCGAATAAGACAATTGCAGGTTAGATGGGTTTAATTGTTCTCCAGTTATCGTAACTTTCATGTTGAATTTGAGAGATTTTCAGTAATATATGGTATGCACGTATAACTCGATAATTTTCAGAGAAATAAATTATCGTTCTCTACTTGTTTGGAATAGTCGTCAAACATTCTCTTCAGCTGTACCTTTGGGCGAAAAATTTACCTTTTAATTAGAAAATAAAAAATAAAATAGTTAAAGCATTAATACATTTTGATTTATACGGCACACTTGTTGCTTGGAATTATTTAAACGACGCGTGCATTCCTCTGTCGAAAACGGACATAACTCAGAATAAGAAAAAATAAATTAAAATGCCCTTTTTCACCGGAACATTTTCATATTTTTTTCGCCCCACGTCAGGTAGAAGTCGTTGAGAAGAGAGAGCCCTTGATAGATCCGAGGGGGTTGTAGGGCCAATTAATCTAGGGGCTCTGGAAAAGTGCTGAACCCGAGAGGCAAGAGAGAGTGAAAAGAGAGCGAAATACCGAGGAGAGTGGAACGAGTTATACTCGCCGGGGTCCCGTGGGGGCTTCCCTATCAATTATAGCGCCTCCACACTCAAAATTCCGATTAAAATTTCAGCCAAGAACATTAACGTTTGGGGCGGGTATGGAGATCCCAAGGGACACGAGCTGTAACTCACTTAGCCGTACCCAACGTCCTCGTTCGCTATTCCGGTTATTGTCTTGTCACCCACAACTGTTTAAAAATGGGCTTTCAATTTCCGAATGCAGTATTAACTATTCCAAAGGTGCATAGGATTGGATTATAATGATCTTGTTGAAAAAATGTCATACCTCTTCTTCTTTAAGCAAAAAATCATCTATGTAGTTTCAAGAATTGGATTGTTGAACGGAATAGAAACTGCCCTAATAAATTCACTTTTTCTGTCAGTTTACAACGAAACGTACGAATGAAAATTAATAAAGTAATAAAATTTATCAAGAGGTATTATCGATTATATCACCTATTTATTTCCGTTAATTCTCAATTCCCTCAAAGGAACTTGCGTATCCATATTCACTGTCACCTCAATATTAGCTACGGACATCTTGAGCATTTTAACGAAGAGGGTCTTCAGCAACTTGAAACCAGGCACAATAAACTCTTGATTAGTGATGAAACGGTCCGACACCTCGACTCTTTTGACCACGAAATCTCAAAGAAACTCATGAACGTGGATAGTTTGACGGTCACTAATCTGGGTCTTCTTCTTTTGTTCGGATTTTAAAGACTTGTATCAAAGCCTCCTTTAGAAATCATGCTCATTGTTTTCAATTTCTTTTCACGCTGAAAAATCACGGTTCTACGAAGGTGTTGTCAATGAAATATTTAATATGCGTCGGGTGGAGATCAGAAACGAAATAGAATAGGTGCAACCGGTTTTCTCGGACTCCCTCGGAACGAACTGAGTCTGACGGTGAAAAATTCAGTCCAAATCTTCGTTTTAGGGGAAAGATAATAATAATAATAAGAAGAAGAAGATCATGAGCAAGTAGACAAAAAGAATTAAGGAAACTATATTGAATTAATACCTTCACTTGATTTTTCCATATAGTCCAGAATTTTATAGTTTATCAAGAGTATCTCATTATTCCTGTTAAGTGTTTCAAAATCGTCAGTTAGTTGAGCATGGAATACAATTTACGTTACTAGAACTTATTGACCGTCGTTCACAGTTCGGTTTCCAATCTATCGCAACTTCCATTTTTCGTTATTGAGACTGCATGCTCAGCCCATTAGGGGTGAGAAATGGCGATAGGTTTGGCAGAATTCGACGGCGCCGAGGGCGGGAATGGGGCCTTACAAATTGGCCGGTTTCCCTTATGTCAAACAATAATGAACAGTTGGCGAGCTGGCAATCGTGCTGAGAGATTTTTTCATACGCCACTGAGACCCGATAATAGGATTATTATAATCTTACAGGGATGCTAAAGTGCTTACTAAAACGAAGAATAAATTTAAAAACGCTGCAATTGATTGTATTGTGGTTAAATATTACTCAGCTTCAATTATGATTTAAAAAGACCGTCCATAATATGTTAAAGTAACTATTCCGAACATTTGTGATCGTTTCCACCAAACAACAGAATGGAATAAGGGAAAACTCCTTTGCATCTCCTGAAATTACAAATTGATTATTTTATTTAATGGAATATTTAATTATTTTAATTTTTCTTAATTATCAAATTAGAAGTTATATTATTCGCCCAAGGATACAGCTGTAGAGAGTGTTTGACGGTCTTTCCAACGAGTATCAAACAATTGTTATAGCTAAGGAAATCCTCGAGTAATTCAAATTTCCATGCCGAATTTCTGAAAGTTTGACAATTCTACACAAAAGCCTTTTATATACCTCTCAAATGATAAATTGGCACGCCACGTTATCATAATATTCACCGTAACTTTAGCCGACATGTTTCTAAATTAATATTTAGCGGAAATACTCACTAATTCAATAATTCCTTGGATATATCTCAATCGAATCGAATAGGATATAGGAGAACAATACGACCGCTTCTTGCCGAGGGTGACAAGGAATTAGACTCCCATAACTCATATCTGTCCGTTTACCAGACCTTTCGAACTCAATACCGGATCAGCACCTCCAAGTGATCGGTATGAATGCGTGGAGCTACCACCTTAATAAAGAATTCTGACGGAATGACTCTACAGTTGTCCTCTAATGGAAATAGTTGAACGAACTCGCCAAGACTAAAGGAAAGGGTTAATTGCTACGGAATTTTTGCGGTAAGCCTTGAGACTTCCCCCGCAGCCGTCGGAACTTCTTCGAACTTTATTCGTCTTATTTTCACGACCCTTACTCCGTTTCTCAACCCTTCAATGGTTCGAAGGAATGACATTTTATGGGAGGGATGAGCGAGCTGGCATCCGGTGCAGAACCAGATGCAAAGGCGGAGGTGTATATTGAAACTGAGTGAGTCGGAGATAGAAGGTGTAGCCGCTGCTGTCTTCATCAAGAGAATATCACAACGTCCTCTAATTGTTCCCCTCTCTCAGCGGGCTCAATTTGAAAATGCCTCTAAGCTCTTCATAAGTCATCAGGTCTTGTGGTCCTCCTTATCCCAAGTTACTTGTCCAATTACCACCGCCTGCTTTCCTGTGATATACGACCCTCCTATTCACATTCAGCCGGGTCCAGTCCTAGCATTCTCCAACTGCCAATAGTTCCTACGTACTTACATACGAATGCCGTCGATGTCTTTTATTTCGTTATTTATCGTTCGCCCATAGCAAACATTTGTGTCTGCGCTAAATAACCGGCGATGACAGGCGTTGGTTGTTAATGAAACAATGGAGGCTTCTCAGGTGTTGAGAAATCACACCCTGAGGACAACGATTCATTAGACGCTCCCTGTCTGTACGATAAGGCTAGCTAACTCATATAGAGTGAAGCGTGATTGTTTAAAGCTCGATGGGAGGCACTGGAAACCTGGAGCTAATTCGTATAAAATTTTCCAATATACTAATTCTAGAAATTTATATCTGCAATTGATTTGTAACCAACTTCAAAAGGAGGAAATTACTACAAATGACTTGCGTGTTTTTTTTTTTTTTTTTTTTTGGCATGCGTTTTCCGTTGGCGTTAAGCCCCTGTATGTTCGAACAGATTACTTTTTTGTTTCCCATAATTTTTTTTAATCGAATCCACTCAGTCATGTCGACCCCAGATCCGGAGAAAACGTGATTTTTACGAACACAGCAACTTACATCTTTACGAGCTTATAACTTCTAGAATGATATTTTCTTTATAATTTATCCGCCTATACGGGCCTAGCGCCAATTATCGTTGGGTATTCTGGTATGGTGTGTAGAGCAGAAAGTGTAGCGGAAAATGGTGATACCGATATTCACATTTTTGAGGTTTTTTGAGCCCCATTCTCAACCACGCCAAGGAAAAAATATGACCGTTCTTACACTTAAAAGTACTCAACGATAATTTTAAAAATTTGTTTTACGTCACATATTAGGGGGGAGTACGTGATGTTTTTATGGACCTCATCATTTCTGAACAGAAACTGTTTTTTTTTATTGTTTGTACTGCTTAAATTTGAGTCTAGCTTGTGCGATGAACGTTTAGCATTGATTGTACTAAAACTAGATACTTTTTAGACCGCATTTCTGAAAAAAATTGTTTCAAAATCACATTTATTGGAATATTTATGGTTGTAGAAATAAAACTACTTATGCCATAGCATTTTTTTTAAAGATTTGAATTTCGCATTAAATTTTCAAAAAAAGTACTGTGGTTTTAAGAACAAATAATTTCATTGTCATGTTCTAAAAGTTTGTTCGGATTCTCACATTTAGTGTAGTTGCGAATAGGCTTGAGAAAATC
Organism: Tupiocoris notatus; assembly: GCA_037159825.1. Classification (NCBI taxonomy): domain Eukaryota; kingdom Metazoa; phylum Arthropoda; class Insecta; order Hemiptera; family Miridae; genus Tupiocoris; species Tupiocoris notatus. The sequence continues at coordinate 285,588 of JASJUZ010000106.1, forward strand.
ATAACTTTATCACCATTTCTATTCTACATCTCTACTATCATCTAGACGTAAATATCCATATTAAATGTGAAATGGTTTTTAGGAAAAGGCGTAAGTAATCATCGTCATTTTGATCTTGTTAAAAATCGTCTCTCATAAATTATGCTGGCATGCTCGGTTTAAATATATATATATATTTTTCAAGTTTTTTATAGTAAAATACGAATCGCCATCAAAACTAAAAACACCAATGAAGTTTAGAGTTTTTTTTGTCAAAGCCTTTAATAATTGGCCGTTTTATGTCGATTATATTTCCAGTGTTCATCACGTTTGGAAAAAACTGTAATAAATTTTCCGAAGTATCGTTTTCGGTCTCGTTAGTAAATTCAAAAGTGCGGTCATGATGTTGTGTTTTACTGGCGAGCAGGTGGGTGGTTGCGTTCAAAGTGACTTCATTCCGGCTGACCGTAAAGCTTTACTTGAAATGATAGCAACCAAAGGCCAAAGTGAGATTTCTCTGTGTAAACTCAAACTTCCACATCGCCGCGCAATAGTTGGCGTCGACGCCATCCCATATCCGTATAACTAATTTTGGGTGCCGTAATGACTTCTGCTTTGAATTTCAAAGAGAAACCGCCCTCATCCATCCAGATACCCGCAGAACTTCGTATCCTCTTCAGCCAGCCAGGGGTGGGTTGGTGGGTACCCTTCTCCTCGGCGAGTTTATTTGGGCGAAGGCCGAGCCGAGGGAGTTGAAGGTGGGAAAGCGTGATAAAGAGGATTGACACCTCTGTCAAGTCTATTAGAAGGCAATCTAGGCGCAGCCAAGCCAGGGGGTGTACATCTCACCACCATCACCCCTGTGGACGCTTTGCATATTGGCGGTTAACGAGCCTTGGACACTTCAAAGAGGAAAACGCTTCAGCCTCGTACCCTCAGCACGGAAGAGAGACGACCCCGCACAGTCGAGCACTTGCAGACCTAATCAGGGCAGATGGCCTCAACCCGAGAGCCAGACCTAGCAAAGCTAGAGGAAAGCGTTAAAAAGCAAGAGGAAGAGAGGCTGGTATATGAGAAGGGTTCGCCTCCGAAATGAAATTTGGTAACATCACAGCGGGATAAAGGGACCTCTTGCCATCTCCATCTCCCTCTTGCGGCCAGTTATAACCCTAACGGGCAAATCCTCATCCTGCACATCGAAGGTTCTATCTCGTACAGCGATGACGAAAAAGTATTTTTTCGCTTCCTCTTCCCCATTGTATCTCCATGCCCTGCTGTACGAACTGATGCGCCTGATAGCCTCCCGTTCGCATTAGCAAGGGTGTGAGCCTGAGAGATCTCATTCTAGATAAACGTAATGAGCGCATGTCGCCCGAAAAGCTCGTGCCTTCATCGCAAACTTGCGCGCGCCGATTTCACAGCTCAAGCGTTTATCTGCAACGTACGATCAGCGGACATCGGAGCAAGCAGACTCAGGCCCTCTTGACAACAAAACAACAATATAAAGATCTGATAGGAATCTGTCGCGCTCGTTCGACACACGAAAATATCATTATGTCATGGTCAGAGAACAAGAAATGATGTCTGCACTAAATCAAACATAGTGAACCGGTTTTACTCTATCCTCTGAATAATTTTTTGCGGCTCTTTATACAGAGAGAACGGATTTCAAAAAATGAAGTTCGAAACGGAAGTTAATTTTACGATACCATTTCTCCGGATTCTGTCGGACTTTTTGAACCCGCGTAAGCCCGTGGTCACTGAACGACAAAATCAAGGATCGTCGGAAGGAATCGAATGGAGTTTTATTTCACACATTTCACAATATCAAAGTTTCGGATTATCTCTTTTCTACTCAATCTGTTCAAATATAAAGTCGAAAACTATTGGTCTGGTACGAAGTTAATAGAAAACTGCCCTCGGTGCAGTGGAACTCATAATTGGACAACCGAAGGTTTGAAATCTCTTGAATATACCTACTGAAAGTAGCGTAAGAGCTTTAAAGGGCGAGGCTGCGAGAGTTTGCGGCGTCATAATTGTTATCTTGACAGATCTAAATCCGTCTGGTGAGGGCGTCTATAAATCAAAAAGGATTTACTCGCCTTTCATTGACGCCGTTTCACGCCCTTCATTCAAATAGGATTCCAACGATCAGAAATACTCACTCTGTTCATCGATCGTACCATCATAATATTCACGAATGGAATCCTGAAAATAGTCAGAACGCTTCAAAAATTACTTCTGGTAATAGTAAAATGAAAATTTCCCAGATGTTTCAACTTCTTGCCAAGAATCGTCCTTACTATTACTGCCGGCCATTACTGACGCTTGATGTTCAATATCTGAAGCAATGAATGAATGTACATGTATTGTCCTTCTGTAAGGTTTAAATGAGATCCTACCAAAATAGGAACGTGATAAAAACAAACCAGCGTAAAAGGCACCAAGCAATAGTAGTGGAGCAGCAAGTGTGGATTGGTTTGTTTGTCGTTTTGCTTTATCTCCTGGGATGACCCAAAGAAAATTTGGATAAGCCTTAAGGCAACAACGCCTGCCACTAAATGTTCATGCTTAGTTTTTTCGTAGTCCTGTCAATCGAAATGTTCGATTATCTGTATAGTAATTTCGAGCTAACTTACTCATCGCCGGACAGCTCATCGTGGATACCCCTATCTATTGGTTATGGCACTCACTTTCCAGAATCTCTCTATTTTCGCCAACCAGTGTAATTTCAGTCTCAGTAGATTCACCATCATCATCCAGTCGCCTCGTACGTTCGAGAGAGTTTTCCCCGGTTTTTCCGAGCATAGTTGGAAAAGCCAACCTATATTCATTCTCGTATCGCAGCGACCGAATCTGTATCAGCTTTTCCACAGAACCCGGAAAAAGGTTGAAAGTTCCTCGCGGCTTGAGCGGATTGGATTGCATGATGGAACATCAATGTGTGTGGTCTCGTTACTTCAAAACGATCACGTCGACTCTTTGGCGTGATTGGTTCCCAATGGCGGTTTGTTCATTCTGTAGAAATTACGGAACAGGAGAACAGCAATGGCGAAAGTGGATTACAGTAGCGCTGGCATATTCTCATTATCGTCCGATTTGAATTATTTTTTAGAACGCCCTTCTTTCTAATTTTTTTTTTTTTTTTTTTTTTTTTTTTTTTTTTTTTTTTATATATAATGGCAGTTTCACCGCACTTTCAGCAAACAAAAGCTAGAAGTAGAGGGAATTCAAAACCATCAGGCTGAGGGTGTAAACTTCTGCGTGAAAATATTTCTTGTTTAGTGATCTTTTAGAGAATCGTTTTTTGCAACAATATTTTCCTCACTTCAACATGAGAACATTACTTCAAGGTTGCACAGAATAGATCGAAATAGAGGAAGCGATGGCAGCTCTTCCGCTCGGGTGAGGTATATAACGTTTGTGTTGACATGTTTTGCCCGTTGGCAGGAGGACTTCCTTGGACTTTCCCTGTCTCTTTCCATAGCATGAGAAACCTTCGCAGTAGTTCCCTATCTCCGTCTCAGTCAGACCCTAGTGCGTCCTCTTCCGACCTGATTTGAATATGCATGAGGGCTGATAGCCAACTGATCGATACTCTGACAGACAAGCCAGTCTACCCCCTGCCCTCAGTTTTGCTCGCAGCCAGCGCCTGATCTTCCGTCACATCGTATACCACCCCCGACCCAGCCCAGATCCCTGGCAACGTACTGAAGGACCCCGTAGGAACGATAGCACCCTCTGCCTATATCGCCTTTGCGTTTTCACTGTGCATTTTGCGAGCAAGAGCTGTATTCCGCCAAAAATAGCTGAATTTCCGGTGTTAATTTTTATACACGTGGAATGATAGCAGTTGATAGTTCTAGTTGGAGTCCCCTTGACTGACGATTTTGCATTCAAAAATAATATAGGGCTCCCTTGACAACAGGTCGTGCATGGTCTATAGATCTTATTTTTAAAAATGCAAGCTATATTCCTCAAGAAGGTCATTTCATTATTGCTTTTTTTTGCGAAAAATTGCAAGCGATGGATCGCTGAAACTCGAAGTAACGTTGTCAACAGAGTGTATCAACTTCTTGTATATTGTAGTGAAACATACAACACGTCTGAATTTCTTTCAAAACTCAACAGCCAAGAAGTCCTACAGTTTTCGCGCGACCAAGCCTCCCTTTACTCTCCCTGCTCCTTGTCGTGCATTGCCGCCACGAAGACTTTATCGTACTATAAACCTTTATAGTCAGAAACCAGAAAGGAGCCTTCTTGGGACATTCACCCCTCAAACGTTGAAGATTTTGCATGGTGTAAAACCTCGGTGAATCGACCGCTTTATCCACCAACGCATATTCCTGCACGGTAGTATCTTGAAGTAAACAAACTGAAGTGCCGCATTGTGTGGAAGACATGCGGTGGTGTATGAGCCGAAGGTAGATTCAAGATATTAGCCGCTCAAAAGCAAACGTTTCAAATTCGGAAACTCTATCCTCTAAATTCGTCGACTATCAACGTTTTCGATGGGTATATCAATGAGAAGTGTGAAGAAGGGATTTAGTTGATAGCAGTCAATGGCCTGTCTCTAAACACCCTCGATTCGTAGGCCAATATATCAAGCTTTGTTATACTTCCCTTCTCTTTCGTTCTCATGCACGCATTCACTTCATTTCTTCTACTCTCTTTCTACTCCCTATCCCTCTGATTAAACTATTGGATGGCTGTTCAAACCTCTCTCATTTTATTGCTCCCTTATTAAAACGAAACTGCTAGTTGCCCTCCTACACTTCAATGAACGTCTGCCAGTTGAGAGTACGGCCGTTCTTAGTGCAAATATCATTTAAATCGCCTACCTACTCAGCCGTCGCTCGGCAGCCAATAGACTTTTACAGTACGTCTGCCATGAGAAGTGTCGTTTCTAAATTACAGCACTGACTCTTCTCCTTTGTTTGCCTTGAAAGTGTGAAATCCAAACACAATAAGGAAGTAGACGAATAAACAAACAGATCATTGTTCAAAAAGCTTTCTTGCCAAATATTGAAACGGCCCTAAAAACTAACTCGCTCCGTAGGAGTGCGAAATTGGTACTCTATTGATTTATTTTAATCTTCAGCAACAACAACTGCTTGTAAGGTCAGTGTTTCGTTTGTCTCAGCACGTGTAACTTAGTAAGAGCAGGCACCGTAGTGCATGATCTGGGTTGGGTAGTGAAGGCAATCCTCGTTGACCGATTTGAGAGATTCATGCCTTTACCCTGCCGTTGAACAAAAGTTTCTGGTGCAATTCAGCAGTCACTCTTGACGGCCACCCGGCAATATTCTCATCCCCTAGAAGTAAATTGCCACAGCGTTGCAGGTTCGAAACCGTTTAAAAACGAGCTTTGAAATTGTCACAACCTTGATCAACCATCCGTGATATGGTCGTCTGCAGTAAATTATTCAACGAATTCAGCATCGGGCGCAAGGATAGGAGAAGAATGAAAAAGAAAACACGGAAAATTTCTATCTATTGTTGGCGGAAAAATGCGCCAGCTTTCCACTGTACGGATGAGAGCGCATGTAGAGCCGACGGCTGAAAACAATCCATAATTCATGAAATTTATATTTTTCCTTCCGGAGGGAAAAACGGTGGACTCATCCCTGCGTTGTTCGGTCGGTGTTACTTCCTGTTTTCCTTGCATGTGCAAAGAGTTTTGAAACGCTTGTGAACAAACAGAAACTGCAATGCCTGTTGGCTGACAAAGCCCAAGTTGAACATAGCACAATCGTGGAAGCTTACGATGCATGAAAAAATAAAATAAATTGTTCTACTAGATTCATGTCGCTCTGACGAAGTCCTACATATCTAAGTGAAAATCTACCTACCAACAGGACCAACAAGAAGTGTAGGATATCAGCAGGCGGTAGATTGAGCTGAGATTTTTATCCCTGCAGAATGACTTCATTTGTCTCCATGACATCGGTGAAGAATCATTTCAATTTCACAATTATGCCGACAGTGCGGACGACTGGTTGACCGATAGTTTTAATTTTTATATACTTTTGTTAATTTTTCATCTTCTTCAGATTGCACTGCAGAGATTTTGTCGAAGGAGTCGACATTTTGGAGATACGATCGAAGCAAATAGAATCGGATTTCTTATCGCACGGTAATTAATTACGCTGAATGCTTTTGTAATTCTACCTGATTGTATCAGTCTTGCGTTGGCAGCAACTTTACTGTTGTGTACTTGTTCGTGCACAGGTTAATTAATGGATACTGAGATCGAGCGAGTTAGTGGCGGTCCAATATTAATATCCAGTCGTTTCATGTTCCTCTCCCACAAGGCATTTTATATCGGTAGTTTCTATGCGAGAAATGCGTGGCGTGCTCCGGCCTGCAAAGCAAAATATTATTCTTGCTTTTCTCTCGCTTCTTTCCATCCATCTCTTCTTCCAGATCCAACTTGGCTCCACTCTTGTGTCAGCCGATTAGATCTCCAGCACTTGCTATGACATTTTTGGTAACAATCGGGAACAAAGGCCATTCGTCCGAAAAGTGCTACAAAATAAGATTCTCGGGTTACAATCAATCGAGAAACCAAAGTTCGATCGACATTCGAATAATATACAATTCGTTTCCTGCTACATCATCGTTGAATGCTATGCGTTCAAGTTATTGCTTTTTGATTAATCACAGTACATCGCCGAGGCCCGGAACCAGAAGCAGTTCCTTTATGTTTCGTGTGTCTTTGTGTTGGCATTTGGTCTGTCGTAGCCATTCTGCCTGCGGTCCGATTCCTGCGGATACTATAACAGAATGGAATGGAACAACGGAACGAAGTGTATCAAGCCCAGTCAGCTCGAAAGCCAGAGGCTGCTCGTCCGTCCAGCCTGTCAACAATAAATAACATCTTCGATTGATAGGGCGAGCCAGAATAGAAGATACAGCAGCTACAGCAGGGACCTGGGGCTTCGAACTGTGCCCACAATGACTTTCCGGCCATTTCTCATCGCAGGACGGTCCCGTTCGATGTCCAGTCAGACCACTGGGCTGACCGCTCCGGTGACCGCTCTACGGAACAGTTCCGACCGCTTCCCTTTCCGCTAAAATACCACACGAGGATTTATTATTTTCAGAATGACGTATATTGAACTGGCCTGGACAACCTGGGAAATACAATACGTCCCAATGAACCTCAATGACGTACGATTTTTATTTACATTTTTTCTCTTCCCTTATAACTTCACTGAGATTTACGAGCATGTTGAAGCCACAACGACTTCAAGTATTCCACAGTTATACCGTGATACTTAACTACCAAAAAAAAAAAAATTACTGGAAGATCATGAAGTAAGCAAAATTCATGTAGGAATTCAAAAACATCTATTTTAATAGCACCAATCATATTCCAATACAGCTAGTGAGTATATGACATTTTTGGTAATTATAATTGGATTATATAATTCAGAGAATGTATTTGCAACTGCTAAACGTATTATGGGTGAAAATCAGTTAACGAAACATCGAAAACATGAATTAAAGGCGGACGTGATGGAAAACATGAACAGCGAATGTTGACAGGAAAATGGAAATAAGCAAAGTTTTGACTTCCGGCAGGCGTTTCCAAAAGGTGCGAATTTCATCCTCGAAAACGAGAGATATTCTTTTCGGAGGCGGAAAAAGTAGGAAAATGAAATGATGAGAAGAAAAATGGAGGTGAATGCGAGTTGAGGTGAAAGGCACTTTCGGGTGAAAGTGAAGGGGAAAGCCTTGAGGTGCTGCCTGTTGTGTTAGGGGTCGCCATTGTGATTTGCATATGGGGTGAATGAGGAGGCGGGGAGGTTGAATATAGGGATGGTAAAAAGAGAGAGAAAGACGATACACTTGGAAAGTGCAAGAGAGAGGATGGCGAAGTGAAAGGGGGTGAAAGCAAGAGAGAGGTTGGTTGGTTCAAGAATCGATATGAGGCCCATTAGCCATGTTGGGGGTTTCAAGGGGGTGGGGGCTGGACGGGCAGGCGGAGAAGCTGCTTCCCTCAGCGTCGGTGCTTTGATTCTCCACCCCCACCAGAATGCACTCCCCTCTGACGTCACACCCTCTTGTTGTAGAGTAATTAATATATTTCCCCGAGTACCACGTCCTTATCAGAGCCATTTTCAATTTTTTTTTTCGAGAGTTCAGTTTTCCAAATTTTTCAGATCGTTCTCAGCGTCATCAATCTTTTCTCTCATCCGATTCTTCGTCACTTATTTTGGTTCTTCAGATTCATCCAGGTTCTTTAAATACCGGGATTCTCATATTCTCAAGTTATTTTAGACTTTCCAGGGACTTGAGAAACCCTAGATTCTTCTTCCAGACTCAGATTTGTCTTCAAATTATTCAGTCAGTTGTTATAGTTTTATCTAGATTATTGTCTAGTTTGTTATCGATTCTGTATTTTATTCTTTTTTTTTTATTATTCTTTCGAGTCGGATCATCAGATTATTCATAATATCTTGGTTCTTCGGATATTTTTCCTTTTCCCTACTGATTCTTCTTAAATTTAGGATCAGTATAATACACTTTTTTCATTCAGATCATCAGATGCATGTTTTTTCCTCTGAAGTTACTAGGTGGCCTTTTTCTCAGACTTTTCTGTACTTCGAAATCATCAGTTTTTTCTTTTTGTTTTTTGCACTGATCCCCACATTTTTCCTACTGGATAAATTTTGGAAAATTACTCTAATTATTCTGGAACAATCACGGTTTATTGAATATATTGGACAAATGGACCCAGAAAGTTATTCCTGGACAATGAACCTCAAAAGTCATAACGAATGTATGTTGAAGGGAAATCTTTTAGGAAATCATCAAAATTTGGCTCGGATAAGGCGAGAAATCCTCTTTTCCAAGGGCAACCCCCCCGGGGGTGTAGGGGGGTAAGGAGCCTCAGCCGCAAAAGGACAAACGCGGGGCCAAATCTAGTTTAGTAAACAATGAGCCTGAAAGTGAGTCATGCAGCGGCGGCAGCCCGTAGTAGTACAATGGTGTAGGAACCTCGCTCTCTCATGAAACATTCATAAGATGCAAAGTAACTCTTCCCCCGCCGCCCCCGGAGGCTTTCCCGCCCCCGTCTCAGTTGCGAGAGGGCTTTCAACCCTTAAAGCTGAACACTCGATTCGGCCGAGGGCTAGGTCGTCGGGGGCGGTGAACTGACCACTTTGCGCGGGTCTGAAGTTGTCAAAACGTGCACCCCTCCACTCAATGGCCTGAACGAGTGTGTAACACAACCACACGTGGTTTAATAACAATTCAACATCCGTACACACCCTGCCCATAGCCATTGCTGGTTCCTATGGCCCAGGGAACATATAGACGGAAACGGAGCTTCGATTTCGTTTAACACAAGTGCAAACGATGAAGTCGAGGATCCTGTGCGAAAATGTTACCTCGATCTAGGAAGTTTTGAAGTAAATTGCAAAAATGTACACCAACCACAGCCGAAGGTTTCAGAAGTAGTGAATATTTGAGTATTGCCGAATTTCCAGCTTCAGTGCTATTAGTGCATTACAAGATTCTGTCTCCCCGAATAATCCAAGCCATCGTTTTCTATTGGCAGACTAAAGACCAAAGATGGTAAGTCTCGAACAGAAAACTCTTCCACTCTGAGACGTTTGATTTTCATTTGGTCATTACATAGATCATCTCTGAAAGGCTTACACGTCTGCCTAGATACAGTCAGATTCCAAAAACCGTAGTCTTCTTGTTGTGATGATTTGAGCTGATTGTTTTGTCGCCAATTTTCTGTAGTGATCATGATGTTCTCATTGATGAAGGTTTGGATCATCTGATATTGAAATGGCCGAAGAATGTCTAAATAAAATGCAAATGAAAAGGTGGATTTATTAATTCATTCTATATTACCCCAAAAGAAGAAAACAAGATATGCAGCAACTAACTACTCTTTAATAGGTAAACTTCGAGTCTAATTGATTCGACAGCAACCACCAATCCCCTGTGCCGTGAATAGCGTCAGTGAGGAAACAGAAACGAAGCCAGGACCAATACATTATTATATATCGTCTAATTTCTCCTGTTCTAGGGTTTCAGACATTTTCCGATCGCGAAATAGATCACTCTTGGAGCACAAGATTTCACTTACAGCTCCAGTAATTTTCATTTGAAAGTTGGTTCATTTTCAGTTGACATTCATGTCTTCTGCAAAGTAAAATTAAGAACCTGGCTGTCGCTTGGGTATTGTAACCAGACGTCCTTCGCCGCAGAGGACATTTAAAACCTTCGATTTTTGTCGTATTTTCCACCGACTTGGTAAAAACCGACTTGAAGATTGCAGTTGAATCAGGACGGGATGTCGGCAGCGTTGTGCGGGTCTTCCGAGCTCTGACAAGGGTGCGTCGGCGCCAGCGGGTGACGCGTGCGCATTTACCATCAGGAAAAGCGTCGCCGCACCCTCTTTTCCACTTCTGAAACTCTATCCTTGTCCCGCACGCAGTTCGCTATACGAGGGTTGTGGACTTCTTTATATGCGAGACGAGACCCGAGTGAACGCCGTATTATTCTAACGCCTGGTGATGCCTGTTATGTATGTCAGCCGTCCACTGCTGATTCGCTGAATGACACATATCTCACTGTACTCATAAATACCTAAAAAAAAATTATTTTCATTTCCAAATGTTAACAATATTTTAACCAAATATCGTTAATTTTTTAGCAACCGGGCCCTTCATCGACGCATTTCAATTGGGATTCGTAGGTTTCATTGTTGTAAAGTAGGTAATGAATTAACGTGTAACGGTCTTCGAATTCTCCCGCACCCTCGCACCAAATTTCTGAAAATGTTGACATTTCTATAGATCAGCAGCGATAACTCAAGAACCAGTAATGCTATTTTTCTCCCTCTCAAAACCCCCCAAAAATACCCTTAAAAGTGAGGTCGCTATTTGGTTAAAGAATTGAGCCGTTGTCCGGCCAGGATTGGCCGATTTTATACGTAGTTTTGTCTGTTGACGGCGTCCGGCGGACGGAGAAATTTTTTTTTATTGGATATTCGGATGCTGCATGCCTCGAAACGTAAAACATCAAATTTTGAGGGGGTTAGAAAATTATGAATAATAAACCAAGCAAGGCCAGTTGCAATTTTATTATTTTTACAACTACAACTCAACATCCCGTGTTAGCGAATGTCGTTAGCTTATCGTTCGCCAGTAACCGAGAGGCCAACGCAGGAAAATCGTTGATGGTCACAATCTACCCCCGTATATTCTCCTTGTTGTTCGTCTGTTCTTTGAAAAATATATTTTATTTGCTTCGTGAAATATCGCCCAACCGATCTCGCGCCCTTTGGCAAAACTCCCTGTGTGTTATAAACCCTTTTTTCACCTCTGGCACTGTTCACGTCGGCCTGCGTGGGAATGAGATAGAGATATAGGATAGGCAGGAACCTGTGCTTGGATAGTCGGAGGTGGGAGCGGTGGGGACTGGAAGGAGGCAGACAGGGGGATCTCGCTTGGCAACCAGTCGTGTTGACACAACAGCCCATTGATTCCTTTTCCAACATGGCCTCTCTCTCTGCGCTTCCTTTGCGATATATACGAGTACATCATCTTGTTCAGGATAACCGTCACGTTCACCTTGCATTAAATCGGCTTAGTTCCCAATAAATAGGGTGATACTATTACTTTCTGAGCAAAGCCTTGGTTTCGTCTTCGCGACGAAAGAATTTATTCTTTCGGTTTTTTGGCGTTCTGCATTTAGGGAGTTTCTGAACAAACTAATGGCCAGATTGCTAACGTAAATTTAATTTTATTTAAGGTTTTTGCCAAAAAATTGTATGTTTCTGGGTAAAAATCAGTTTCTAGAGAACCTTTTTGACAAGGTCTGAAATTGGCTTCAATTAATTTTTTCCCTGCCTATTTTTTTTTAAAACAAAATCGGCATAGTTGCCATTTTCATTATTGTCGCTTTAGCATGAATTGCTTTTAATTTATTCATTATTTGGCCGAAGATAGAAAAATAAAAATGATTTAACAAACATCTTTATTCTTGGTTGAGTCGTCGCATGTCTCATCGTACTGGGTTGGTGAGGGGGAGAAGAACTAGGCGACATGTTCTCCGAAAAAATCGGAGAACATGTCGCCTAGTTCTTCTCCCCCTCACCAACCCAGTACGAAACATCTTTATGGTAGTATTTTTACTAAGTATTTTCGGTGATGTCGCGAAAATGCAGTGAAACTAATGAAAGCTTTTGATACGGATCGAGTCGCAGGCGGAACAGTCTTAGTGGCCAGAAAATAGCAAATACTAAGAGCTATCGGTTTGTAAATAAAATCGTATTTATTTATGGTCGCTAGTTTATTTCGTGCCGCGTTAACACATTGTTACAAGTCGTAGCTCGTGCGATGTATGGGCGATCACATTCCAAACTAGCCCCTCATTCGCGTTTTACGATACGGCTTCTTTTAATTTTAATTCCGCCACGTTGACTTGACGATTTTCTAACAGTCTCATTTTATTGTTTTAGGGCCTACAACACCGCAGCTTGGAATTTCTGAGGTAAGTTTAAGCCGTCGGTTTTATTGCTCGATAATTATGTAGTTGTATTATATATGGGTGACGTAACTTGTTTTATTGACGAGCGAGCATGAATGAATCAAAATCTCTGTTGAGCCATCGATGTGACTCAAAATTATTTACAATCGAAGGATAACATAATGCAACGGTAAGCAGCATAATATTTGAAACTAGATGCGTGCTTAGATCACAATGTCAATGTTCGAGTCGGCAGAAGACTATGAACAATTATATAATTTAGAAACTCTTTCATAGGCCGCCACGTTAGTGCAATACGATATTATTTCGTATTAGTCGTATTTATTTCGGTTGAAGACTTATTCTGAAAAATGAATGAAAAAAAATTTGCAGGAGGGATAGAAGAAGTGACGCTAAATTAACAGCCACTAACTTTAATTCGGGGCTATTAGATAAAACTGCTGAGGCCATTTCAGTTCCACATCTGCTGTTAGCGCTTGAAGAACAATTTCGAATGTTTAGAGTCGGTTAATACGATGTACCTCCGATTATCGACGGCCCATGAGCATAGGAGCTCTCATCTTATCTGTTACACATCATCTAACACTTCTTTTGGATTTTATCACCCGATTGTCCGATAAAAGTTTACTATATCAGGCATCGGGGATAACTTGAGACAACCGAAAACACCGTTTCATCGTCATTCACGCCGATCCTGTCTCTGTTTTTCAAAAGTTATTAATGGCATCTAATTAACGGGCCCTTTATGAAAACTGCTCCCGGGTGGACGTGCTCTGGTTCAGACCGGAGGACGATTATAGTCGTTCGGACGGTCAGAAAACGAATGATTAATATCCCACGAAATTACCGGTCAGAAGCCGCGCTGCGACGGCTGGGAACCAAGAAGAACGTTCATATCCTTCGGACCGTAACTTCAGGGAGGACTTGACGCTTTTCAACGTAATTGGTCGAAATTATTTATCCCCCCGTGCATTTTCGACTTCCTCTACGTAGACGTTGGCGGGACTATCGTCTGATATAGGTGATAAATCGCGTTCATGGGCGACGCTTGTCTCGTACGGTTAAGACGCTTGAGTAATTTAAAAAATCGAAATTCATTGTATTTAGCGCTAGCGATAGGAGAAAAGTATTTTCTTCTAACGAGAGCGGATTTCCAAAGAGCGCTAGAACGCGTGAAGAAAGTGCTCAACCCGAACTTGACTCGGGCTGAAAGATTCAAATTACAAATGGTTTGGAATTTGATGTAGAGTCTTGACGGATAACTGAACGGACTTTTGAACTGATATTGCGTAAAAAATTGTAAACCCGCCCTGAAAGGTTGAGGTAGCAAAGAATATAAGTAATTTGCTACCTTCGGGCCTCCTATTGGTCGTTTCTATTGACTGGAGTGAAAAATTAAAATTCAATATTGAGAAGTTTGGTTACTCTCAACTACTCACAATCGAATCGAATAGATTTTCAGGATTACTCGTGATGACAGCATGAGTACCAACTATCAGTTGTTTTCAATCACGAAAATGGCATCCACAGGAAAAATCTGTATTGCCCAATCCGAGGTCTTTTAGAGTACCAAGTGTTCGTTCGTCGACGTGTAGGTATCATAGTATCGGGATAGATCCTCAAGCGCAGAAGAATTCGTTTCTCTTTGAAGTGCCAAACACGGGTGAGAAGGTTGCTATGGAAACGCCGAGATAACGAAATATAATTGGGCCCGAGGGGACCTGAACAGCGAAGCTGAACAGGAAGTAGAGGAGGTAGAGGTTGGAAAAGATCAAAAAAGCAAGTCCCTAGAAAAGAGAAAAGCGAGCGGCCATCATGCACGTGGGGCTTGAAAATTTCAGAGCCGGGAAGCGGATAAAAAAGCTTCTGAACCATCGAAGGACCATGGGTAGTGGGGAAGATGGGGTAAGCGCACCTAATCAACCCTCAGCCCCATCTCACAATCTCTATTTCCCTCCTCCGAGAAAACTGTACATCCCTTTTCACTCAGGCTCGGAGTAGAATATTTTGCCGTTGGAAATATCTCCGACCGAAAATCATCGGAGAAGAGCGTTCAAAATGTATACAAAAGAATTTAACTGGTTAAACATGGAATCATTCATCCGATGTTACGTAAGTGTGTAGTATGTGACATAAATATAAATCCCTACTCCAATCTCGAAGTTGAAATTTCCTGGCCACTCGAGCACGAAATCCGATTAATATTACGTTTTTGCCATAGAATCCCATTTTTGAACACTTCATTTCAAATAATGCATAGAACGATATTGCGATGTTCAAAAGCAAGTGAATTTGACAATTTTCCAAGGCTAAAATTAATACATTTTCAACTTTTAAAACCCCAAAAATATTGGCAAAAGCGAGAAATGTATATGGTTGCATTATATTAAATGAATTCAGTTCAGATTAGATTGGATTAGATTGATTACATTCAATTAGAGTCGATTAGAATTGAATAAATTTGTTTTTAATTTGATTAGATTAGGTTAAATTTTGAGTACAACTGATTATATTTGGATAGATTTCATTAGGTTTGATTAGACTTAAATACATTTTATTAAAGTTGATATAATTTGGTTAGATTTGATAAGTGTTATTTGAATTTGGTTAAATTTGTTTAGAGCTGATTATATTAGTTTAGATTTGATTAGGTTTGTTAGATTTATTTGATAGATTGGGTTTGATGGTATTTGATCAGATTTTATGGCGTTAGATTTTATTTGATTGTATTAAATTTGATTGTATTTGAACAGGTTTAATATTTTAAAAAAATTGAAATTAACATTTAATGTTGATTTGGAGGAAATTCTCCAACATAGTATGAATGAGCTCCTAGTTTCAACGCAGCCGAAAAATAATTTACTTGTAATTGGAGCAATGCTCCGAACGTGTGTATCGCCTCTGTTTAAAATTCTCAAAAAATGGCCGACAGCCGGGGAAAATACCATAGTAAAATATGTCTCGTTCGTTCCGACGGTAATAACTAATCAAGGAAAGGTGAATTCTCAGGGAAAAATCAACTACCGGCGCTTTCCTGTTTGCTTTGTTTCGCAAAAGCCCGAATTTCGTTCGGACGCGTTTTTTCACTCGCTAATTTCCAAGCATGTTTGGTATATTGAACATGAATAAACAAGGCAATTATGCGTTACTGGATGACAGAAGATCTATTGCCGACGAACCGGCTTGATGTTGATACTGACGAACAAACTTGATGTCGATTGATTATAACGAAATCTGTCCACGTCGGTTCGTCAGGAACGTTCTGTTTGCTGCATATTCATGCGTACTTTGGACATGGGATTGTGGTGGTAAATACGGGTGAACAGAAACAATATCAACGATATCCAGTGAAGGGAAATTAGCTTTGAAATGGAATAGAATAGAACTTGAGCTAGCCTCACGTGAAAAGCAGTTGTTGCCTTGACATTGAAGAAAATTAGAAAAAGGTGGGAAGAAGAAACCGCGCCTTCGTGTCTCGCAGGGACGAATTGCGTCGCAGGGTGAGAAAACAATGTCTGTCGAGGGAAGTTTCGTGGCTGATGGTCGTAACACCTCGAGAAGACGGCACCACATCACGAATAGGTAATATACTACAGCTGGCTCTTCGCTAACTGTATATTGGCGTGTACATTGCAATCTTCCGATTTTATGGCACCCGGCATTGCAAAAGCTGTTATCAGCCACAAACTTTTATTCAATTATTTGAAGACAATCGTCTGCACAGCGTAAATAATCCGCAATAGGAAGACAATCACACAGGAAAAAATGTTTCAGGATGAAAAAGAGTTGAAAAAAAAAAATTATGGGAAAATGCTTCGGGAAGAATAGAATTATGCTTTACAGCTCAAAAGTTGATCGGTGAAAACTGGGATAACTGATGATTGATCTCGGAAATAAACTAAATAGCCAGTGAATACACCTAGATAACGCTTATATTTATATCACGGAAGCTGTGTGTTACCTGAAATTCAACTTCTCATTTGAAGAACACAACTCGGATAAAAAATATTTATTTATAGTTTATTGAAATTTTAGAACACGATGAACCAACGACATAGTTCAGTCCACGGACGTTGGTTCAGAATGTGTTTCCCAGTATGAAATAATGATGAAAATTATTCGAATACACCTCCTTCTCTGATTCAACTATCACAAAACTCAAACTGTTGTTTTAACTGGTGATATATACTTATAATGGACTGTTTCAACTGCCATGTAAACAACTTGTATTTTACAAATTCTCCACAATAAATGACTCGCAACGTCAACGTGGAACGTTTATTTGATAATTTGTAGCAAAACTCTCGTACTCTGTCGAGCTTTGTTAGGACAAGGTACATAAGAGAGAGACGTGCAGAGCACTCGCAAGATGGTAGTGTTTAATCGCTCTAGGTTGAAGATTCTTCCAGAGACTAGCGCCAGGTAAAGCCAGGAATTTGTTGCGTTGATAGTGCGTTAGGATTGATGAATGAGCGAATGAGGGGAGTAACTACTAATGACTACTCAACTTGGTGTGGCACATGAGGAAGAGTAAAATAGGCTGCCACACAGCCGCAGTCTCGGAGCGTCTGTAGAATATTAATGCGAACGTTTCAGCAGCAAAGGGAAATATAGGGAGAGAATCTGACTCCCTGCGTCTTGTCCGGTCTGATCTTGTGCCTTGAGAGTGTAGTCGAGTCGTTCGGTTGCTCCGTTCGGTTTAGGCATGTAGTGAAGGGTTATTTTCCAAGACCGGTAGCTGCCACGCCTACCGAAAAAGGCGCTTTTACCATGTAATAAACTGAATGTATTAATCAACTTCGGCTCCCAAACTCATTAAATTCCCCCTCTTAACATTGCCTAATTCTCTCCTTCGGTTTTCGAACTCATCATCGTCGAAAGGCGATCTTCTTCGTTCATTTCCATATTTTGAAAATATTTCGCTCTGAAAGACCAAACATTTATTTTTATCGAGGTTTGTAAGCGGTTGGAGTAAATTATTGCATGATTACGTTTCATAAAATATTTTAATCCAAGTACTATTGTTTAATAATTATATCGAGTTCTAGTTTTTATAATCCGCTAAAGTGTTCCAAAAAAATTATTGAGTCGAGTTGAGATTCATCATAAATATTCGTAACTGACATTACCCTTTTTTTCAGACGAAGCCTTGTTATTCAAAAATATTTTTGGAGTTTCATTCCTCTAAATTATTCATAAGTTCAATTAGCGGAAAATATTTTCGATTTGCCGTATCGCAAATTTTTTCCCCCCGAATGATATTTTGATTCCCATCGAATATGAAATGATACCCCATGACACGGAATGCAAAATTTTCGAAAAGCTTGAATACGAAAATGTTAAATAGGTATCGTTTTATATGCGTACGATTGTTGCACTTAGGAAATTCCCCGCTCGTCATTCGATTTTTTGTTTCTCGCATTTAGATTTTTCTGAGGGGCTTGCGAATTATTCATAATTATGACGTCAACCTCGCAATATCGGATGCGCGGACCCGCAAAATATTATAAACATTGATCTAAATAACATGCATATGTATGCACCTGCAACCGCTGAGCGCCCTTAACGAACTGAATATTTATTAAATTAAACGGGTCTGATTTGCCCGATAAAATCGCAGCAAGATGAAGTTTGCACAAGGACCGTTGGAGTTCGTTTATTTCGTCGCAAGATAATTAAATTCGGCTCGTGTGATCGAAAAAATCGCTAGCCAATTCGAAAATGACGAAATTTTAATAGTGCGGATTTAATTTATTCGACAGAAGAGATGCGGCGGTTTATTTTGAAAAATATCCGGTTAAGCAATATAATGTATTAAAATATAATTTCGAAGTATTGTTATTTTTTTATGCAACAGTAGTGGAATAGTGATGAATTCTTATGGTTGCGTGAGCTCATTCAAAATTTAAATAATTATAGATTGAATGAATTTATAAAAATTGGTGATTGCGTTCCAGAGTCGACTACACATTAGTGACAATTCTTAATCAGAATTCTATTTATTGAACACAACTGAAAACGTTAGGAACTGTATGTTGAACCGTCTCTTGCTATACTCGAATTTTTTGCATCCGGTGAAAATTCATCTACGCTCGAATATTGGTTGACCGGACCCGGAAAAAGAAGTAAAATTGAGGAAACAAAAAATTTTCGCTGAAGCAAAGTGGGAAGCTGACAACGATGAAGAAGAACCAGTGGCAATCTTATTAGACAGCCGAAGACCGTTGGGTGTAAAGGGACGAGAGGAAAATGATTTGTCCCTTCGTTACCGTCGACAGGGACAAATATTGATTTATGGCCGCTTCTGCCGCACCTTTCCGAAAGAATTTTCCTTGTCTCGAGGCATGCCATCATCGGAAAATGGCTAGTGGTTCGAGACCGCAGGACAGAGGAAAGACTTCATTCTGGCTGGGGAAACTTAACCGAGTTTAACGACCGGTTTAACAAAACAGTGGAATTGGATTAGGCGAGTCCTCCTCTCGCGCGGATATCTCGTTAGCACTCGGGGTCTGCTCTACGTTCTTGCGGACAAGCGACGTGGGTGCTGGACAACCAGGGTTGAGTGGAAGAGGAAAAGGTCTATATATCTTCTCTGTACGACCGCTCTACCGCCTCACGACCGCTATATGTATTTATCATAACTCGATTGTTGGGTAATAATGCAATTTGTGCAGACTCCGCCGGCGCCTTTGGTCGGGGCCGAGTCCAGTAATCCCATCAAGGAGCCATGCGAGTATGTTCCTTCAGCCCTTATCCTGTGCCAAGCCACTGTTACCTGTCGCCAGATTTTCTATGGAAAACTGGACGCCTCCAAGGCCATCTAAACTATCGCTTAATGAATTTTACCATGACAAAATACTCGTAAAATGTTATTTCCACTGTCGTTGACTTATTTCTTGTGTACGCAATGTTGGGTGGTTGTAGAAACCTCAAGGTTCTACATCACCGGATGCCCGAAGACGCGAAAGTGCTCACCCATGAAAAAATAAACACTCGAAGAAAAAAGTCGTTTCATATATATGTCTGCCGACCCAAAAATTGAACTACTGCATATTCTGCTAACTCCATTGTCATGTAACATCGGTCGCGTTTTAGGTCAGCCATTTATGAGAAAATGTGAAATTCACTGAGCCCACTAATTGGCCAGGATTTTTTCCCCGTCTCTTCTACATGCGACGAGCATGAGACCACAACGACGAGGGCTCGGTGGAACCATTTTTCTCTAACCTTGAGGACTGGATAGGTACACTTGAGAAGGCACAATAGCGTGTTCCCGTTGGCTGCCAAAGGCTGCGGCTCCCACTAATCTGCTTCGAATCTTTCCGCTCCACTGTTCGGTAATTACCACCGGCCGCCGACCAAGACGACGAAGACCTGGAACCTGTGCGTAGCTTCAAGCGTAGAACAAGCTAATAAGCAACTATACCTCCAGCCTGCGAACGGTCATAGAAGAGACCCCATGAGTTACCATCATACATCAACGTTGCCCGGATGTGGAACGTGAATGTCAAAATATTATCGCTATTATACTTCCTAACCGATCGATTTTCGATCCTCAGGAGTCGGTACGGTATTTTTCAAAAAGCAACGCTCGATTACCGCCTCATTTGAATAGTTCCGATTCGAAGCGGGCGGACGGCATTTGATGCGCGGAACTTGAGGAAAAATCTGTTCAACCTATTCAGCCACTCCTATTCCCAAGATGTAGCATGAAATTCCCTACCTTACTGAACCTAATTTCTTCCCATTATGTGCTAATATTGCAGTTTTAATGTGGAAAATCATTCCTTCGGTACCCGAACCAAAAAAGGACTTCAGAATTTTACACGGTGGTCGTGGGAGCGACCAGTGTTGCGAATATATTCGCTCTCATATTAAAACGGTAGTTACTTTCTGTGTCACAGGGGTTAATCTGTCATTCTGAAACTGGAATTGAATATAAATCTCATCTTTTGTTTGAATTTTCTTGGTGTGCTAAGATCGCTTAGTATTTTACCTCCTCATTTACTTATTCAACTAAAAACATACAAATCAATGGGAGTCAGGGTTAAAATAAGTTCAGCGTCTCAATGAATAAATCATTTAAATAAAAAAACCAACGGATTTATCCCAAATCAAAAATTTTTATCTAATAGTTATGAACTTAAAAAAAAAAATAATAAAAAATAAAACGAGGCGATTTTGTTTACTTACGATAAGATGAGAAATCCATTTAGCTTTTACTGGAGAAATTTAATCATCTCACATCAAAATGATCATTACGATTGCACTATTATGGTATTCTATCGATCGTAACATGACAAGAAATTAGCTATGCAGATCTGCTGCATTTTCCTGTAGCAACAGGAAATGTTTTCCGTTTCCAGCCAGTTGTCTGCCATCTGTTACAAAATAAGAAAGTGTTTGAGCTTGCGCAACTGCTTTTTGTAACGGAAAAAAGACCGAATATACAAGCACGTATGTAATGGGGTTTTTAACGTATTTTCAAGATGCCCATGTCAATAAAGAACATTTTCAACCACTCATTGATTTCCGTGATCTACATTAGAGTCAAATGATTAATTACTTAGATGACTCCCATTTGGTTTCAACATGTTTGAAACAATAACCAAAAAAATTAATTCTTGCAGCTAGCTCTAGATTTTTTCGACGTCCCAAAAACAAAAAATTTTCCTACTTTGTTTCCAACCCAACTTAACCAAATTTGTTGAGGCTTCATAGTTTCATCGCATCAGATGGCGGTTTTCCGTCGAGGGCTGAGGTCGATTTTTAAGATGAATTAGATTAAAAGATCTCACTCCCTCACTGCGTGGTCTTTCTGATGACAGCGGATTTAAGTCACCCTCCTGTCATTAGTGCGATTGTGCGGAGGCCGAGGGTCCCCAGCACTATTCATATAGGAGCTAATCCACGAGCTGGTCCCACACATTGTGCTCACTGTTCCGCGTAACCCATGGAACGTTTTACTATTCAAGAGGGTACAGAGGTGTGATTATCTTTCGAAAGCTAAATTTTTGAACAGGTTTTCTTAAAAATGCGGGCATTGATTAATAATTACACTTTTCGATAAAATCTGTTAAATTATGAAAAAACCGAGAATTTACGCGTTTCAATTTTAATGGGAAAAATAATTCAGGAACTCGTGGCTCGAATTTAGTTATATTTTGCATCGTTCATACAAAGTTTACCTGGGCTTCGCATGACGCTTGGAATGCACTCTAGTGGCTTCTTGGTGGAACTAAAAGCAACCATTTTGTTGTAGGAGCCGCCAGAGTGTTGGTGGTGGCACGGGGCAACTACACGATTGGCCACCAGGCAGCCGCCCAAACTCCACCCCACAAAACCTCCCAACTTTCAAAGCTCCCACTCCTGAATCAGAATCCTGGCGTCATCGGCACGACCAGGATCATTGTGCTGATACTCAATATTTTTACCTGAGCTAGAAAAATCTCGTAGCTTAGCGTATTTTTGAAGAATGTGAAATTCAGGAAGATCGTCGAAATAAAAACCGTTATAATAGATCTTGTAATCATGGTTTGGGGAATAAAAACGCTGCAAATGGTTGTACTGTGGTTTATTATTCCTTTGCCTCAACAATGATTTAAGAAGGCCATTCATTTGTGATGATAGCTTTTCCAAACAATTGTGAGCGTTTCCACCAAACAACAGATTGGTATAACAATATGGGAAAACTCCGTAGCAACTATTGTAATTTTAATAATTTTTATTTTTCTTAATTTCAAATTAAAAGCTAAATTTTTCCCCTAACGAGCATTCCAACAAGTATAGAACGATTTTTATATCTCCAAGAATTCTTGAGTTATGCCAAACTTCCTGCCTCATCCCAAATTTCTGAAAATCTCGACAATTCTTCACGAAAGCTGCGATAACTTCATGAATTTTTGAAGCTTAGCATCCGAAAATCGATAGTAATTTGTACCAAATATAAGCCTTTGTCTGAAAAGCGTACGAATTTCTCCCCCTCAAATCCCCCAAAAAGATCCTCAAAATTGAGATAGCGATTTGAATAAAGACCTTAGCCGTTGTCAGACCAAGATTGATTTTTGGTTAAAAATGCAAGAATTTAGCTAAAGTGGACAGAAGTTTTGTTATTGGATATTTAGATTCTACATGCCTTGTAACGTAAAACATTAAATTTTGGGGAGGTTTAGAAATGTTTTTTGCGTGCGAAATAAGATGACAGAATTAAGACCGTAATAATTTAAACCAATTTTTGAATTTACCTGTCGATTTCATACTGATCTTATTTCGTTCATATTGAAAACTACCTGTCATATATATCATATTCATGTATAAAACAATGTCTACGTAAATTACCTTTCGTTCTAAAATCTGTAGATGTTAGAAGCTCAGACGATTGTTATCTCAAGACCTGCATTGATTCTGCAGTTCCAAGATTCGCTCGGTGTCCAGAATTGGCGGTTTGCGGGATTTGTGTGCCCGTCGAGTTAGGCATAACGTATGATACACCTGCTTTGGGTTGCATCGAGGTCGTTGCATTATGCAAGGCTCGGCGAATAAGCATTGATGGGAAATCGGGTCTTGGGCGTTTCCTTGAGAGCATACTAAATCATCCTGATTTCAATATTATTTATACTATATAGTGTACCGGCCGTTTGGAACAGGTGGGCGGAACTTGCCGAAATCGAACGGCTAAACAGATTTGTGTGGATGCACAGTTACTGGAAATAAAACTGTATTGAGCTAAATAATTAAAAAAAAAAGAAAGAAACCACTTTTTTCTTTCTTGCGTAAAGCTGGAGCAATCGACGCATTAATTAAATTAGACAATTTTAGATTTAAAATAGCAAAAGTTGCATAATTTCGGTTTTTGAGATTCATTGTTCTTAATTCGTCTTAGGTTCCCTCAAATTAATTCCCTTGAAAAAATGCCTATTTTCGATTCTTATTTATTCATTCGTCAATTGTTGTTTCTTCTATTCATTTATTTTATTTTTTTTTTTTTTAATGAGTATGAAATTTATACTCATCGCTCGTCCAAGAAGTTTTTTCGTTTGCAATTTTCGTCTCTTACAATGGTTCACGTTATCAGAAGCAACAAACAAAGCAGCTGATGGTTAATCCCAGTTTTCTATTAACTGTCTATTTCATCTACACTTCAATTGACTTTGCAAACCATACTAATTCCTTCCGTTCTGAGGCTTTGTGAAAGTTTTTTTTAAATTATAAGGAAATTCAAATTTCGAAAATGGGCAGCTGGCGCGCACGCATCGGCTGTCTTGCCAAGGTTTCCTGCCGTTGCGCCGGCCTTACGACCGCTAACATACATAACGTCCCATCCTTCTCAGCTCAACTCTAGGCTGCTATGCGATTCAAATTGCGCCTCGCGATGAAGACTCTTCGTTAATAATTCATTTACTTTTCGATGGTATCTCTCTTTACTGAGTCAGGTTTGAGAAAAGCCCTCACCAGTTCAGTGCTGTGGCTCCTACGAGAAGCTTGGTCGTTTCGTGAAAGCCGCCTAGATACGAGCGATCTTGCAATGATCCTCAAATTTCGAGTTTCTAGTGAGTTTTACAAGCATCGACTACGGTTGTCATCCAAATTGAATGAAAAACGTCGAGTAGGAGACTGCGGTGAAAACGGTGACAGTAATATCCGCCGAGAGAATCTCTCATGTCCGTAAGTAAGAATAATTCCAGTTAGGTTTTAAAAACAGTGGTGATATTAACCTGCAAGTTGTTTTTTTTCTGTCAAAATGATCTCATTTGATCGCTCTTGAACTGAATACCCGAACACTATGCGCTTGAAATCGCTATCTTGAAATCGTTTTTAATTCTAGGTTTAAAAAGTATATATGCCACTAGGTAGTGTTTGTCATATTCCACCTTTTTGAGATTTGAAATATATTATATTATGTCATAATATGAACTGTGATATTATCACAGTTTTTTTTTTTTTTTTCAGAACACGTCAATTAAAACTAATTATCTCAACAACAACTCCCATTTAAAACCTTGTTTCATCCAACATAACCTAGTAGTAAAAAAGACGCAGCTTTTGTGAAACACAAATTTCTATCTCTTGTAAAACAAAATTGTTGTAAAACGTGATATTTAAACATTTATATAAAAACATCTACCTATATAGAATTCAATTTTTTTACACGCCGCCAATATGGAATTATTCATCCTGCTGTAGAGAAATTGGCGAACTTTGTGCATCATCTAGTAGTCTAAATTATTCAAATATTATAACAACCGTCGGAGTAAAAGTTGCAGTCAATTTTTTAATTTTATTATAAGGAATTAGAAGCTGCAGATGAGATGATTTATTTTCGATGTACTCGTATGAAAATTCATCTCCAGGGTCGAAATTGATTACATACATTTATTTTATAGTTCAAACATTTGTATTTATACGCTATTCTCTCGTAGAAAAATGGGAGAATATTATTGCAAAAAAAATTTTGGAGCTGCATTCTTTCGTTAATTGTCAAAAGTATTTTTCAGCTTTTTTCAAAGGTATTTTGGCTCTTCCGCGTAGCAAGTAGGAACTCGGATGAGAATTGGCAGCTATTGAAAAATCTTTGTCCCCTTCTAGACGATGATTGAGACGATGAGAGAGGAATTCAATTCAATTGCGGGTCGCACGAAAGGGTGAACGTATGAGGCGAAATTACATTTTGTGGACGTGAATGACTCCAAGTCGGAGAGGGAAATAAGGGATCCAGGCGATGATTGTTCTATATAGGAAGTCGCTGTTGAGGGGTTGAAATTTTAAAATTGGTCGATTGGGGAGGGATTAGAGGATTGGAGAAGCTGATTTGGAAACCTTAATAAAAGGATATGAACCCTAGGGTCGACTCAAAGTCGTATGACGTGCATCCGGAATCCTCCATACGAAGTACGTGACGAAGGGTGTACAGCGAAGGCTGAATCTCCTTATCTGCATAATCTGACTCATCACTGCGCATGTATGGAGATCTTTGTTGGCCGTTTATCATTCGGTGAGGACTGGAATTATCAGGACTGTTACCAGAGGGTGATACTGGGACGATCCAAGACTGATAATCTCCCTCAATCTTCGATGAAAATGATTTCAAGAGAAATTACTAGGTTAGCCAACATTTTCCGAAAAGCTTTCATTGCAAACAGCGAAACGATGTCCGAGCGGAAGTCTTGAAGCCACAATTATCAACTGGACTTCAACAGAATTGCATTCTCTACTATTTAATGAGCATGATACAGCTGTAAAACTCATCAGCTCTAGCCGGTAAATTTAATTACTATGTGGACAATAATAATAACGGCACAAATTAGACGTCGGAAATGAACACTGGTGAACACACATAACCGATATTTCAGCGCATCTATTTCCATCAGAAGAAGTCTGTATATTTCCTCGTTCGGACAACATTACTTACATTGGCTAATGAGCAAGCCATTATCCTCCATCGAACGAGAAAAGCACAATGGCTGCGGTGTCCTGTATGTACAATAGGCGATGGACGCGAGCATTAGCGGGAAACCCAGCAACGACCTAGCGGACTGGCCTCTGGATCCCATTGGCCGCCACAGTTAGCTAGACCTCCGTAGTTGACACTACATCTGTTTTAACATAAACCAGTAAATTAGGAGTAGAAGTGACAAGTGCGTTCCGGAGCTTGATGATATTTATCAAGAGACCTTTACTCTGCGTTGAGTGAGAGAATCAAATGGGGTGCAGGCGTTGGACGGATGTAGGTGAGGATGGACGGGAGGCAGGAAGTGTGCCGGAGGGCATTAGCATCCGCCGTCGGCGCAAACGAACCGTAGCCGGACTGTCGTGGGGGACGTCCGCAAACCCTCTCATCCGACTGTAGCTGACCACACATTGTTTCAACAGTCGTATTCATTAGGGGCCCGCCGACGACATATTATTATATTATATGCTAATCCGAGAACCAAAGAGTATCTTCTTTCACAGCGCCACCTGTCCCTAGAGATCACCTTGGAGATAATATTAATTTGTCCCAAGTCGTCAGGAAGACATCTGACGTGGAGGCACTAATGTGTCATTTACCGCACCAGAATTGACCTCTTGAAATTATTGAATCAATTAGATTTGGAGGTTTTTTGGTAAGGCTAATAAATTAAGGATGAACGAACAGATGTAAGAAGGACCGTAAAAGAGTCAACTCGTTCGATTGAGAGAGTTATTATCGGTTTTCCAAAATTATGAAAAGATCCCAGGGTTATAATCATCATTTGTAATTTTACTGAAAAGTTGCAAATTGCTAGGTACTTATTAATCGTCAATTTATTTCATTCAGGCAAATGGCTTGAAATCGGATGATGTACGAAACCTGCAAACTCTTGCATACTAATATGCTTGTCCTTTAAGGAATAATTTTTTTAAACTTGAACACCTTGCTAAATGATCGGTTCAAGCTCACAGACGTCAACGTTTACCAGTTATAATGAACGTTCGTTCATAAATAATGTTTATTATATATGAACTCAATTCAAAGGCAATTAATTATATCTTTAATGAGGTAAAAGATTTGGCCAAACCGTGTTATTCACTGCTGATCTTTGAAGCTATTGAGAGTGCAAGCTGTTTGCCATGGTTATGTCGTCTGGATGCCCCTCACCTCCAATAAATTAAGCTCTCTCTCTATAAAAAAAATCTAAGAAAAAAAGGTAAATGTTCATTGATACGTCCTCGCTGCTCCGTATCTATTTTTTTTATCCGATGGACTCTGGAGTTACGAGAACAAGACATTTCCAAAGAGAAAATGAGTACGCACAAGTTCCGAAGTGTGCAGACCGTCGTGTACAAGGGCCACGACAAGACATTCCTCTCGCTTAGCTCCTGGTGGCTTCACGACGCCGGTATAATTAAGTAATTAAAAGAGGCCATCAAGAGGGGAATCTGAAGGGACAAAGACCCGACGATTCCCTCAGGTCGAGCGTGGGCGAAGGTGCACAAGGTGTTTCCCTGGGCCCCGAACTACATCATCACCACCATCGCTAGATCATTGCAACACTGGCTTGATCATTAGAAGAGTGCGGTCACCTCACAGGAGATGCTTCACGCTTCGTTTGCCGCCATGGCCTCCAGCGGGCTCTCTCGTCCAGTTTTGTTTTCCAGATTTCTGAACGGTTTTTACTCGATTTTTACGGATTTTAATTCGATGTAAATACTTACAGTACTGTTAAATGTTGATTAATTGATGTTTCCTACAGAAAATTAGACGTATAATTTGAATTTTAAGTGAGCAGAATAAAATTCTAACAATTGATAATATTTTTGAACTTTTTTCCAAATTTCGTACTTTTGGAGTTTTAACTTAGGAATTTTTTTGTCTCGTGCGCAAATTTCAAAGAAATAGGTTTTGTGTATGCAAATTGAGAAAATTTAATTTAAAATCAATTAATAATAAAAATGGGTGGTGATTATTTTTTGTTTTCGAGATATATTCCATTCCACATTATAGTAACAAACGTGTTCTGACTTTTCTTCGAACGCGAATAGCTTCGCGGGGACATAACATAAAATGATAATTAAATACAGCAAATTGTAGGATTTTGATGGATTCCTATATAAAAGGGGTCGGTTCAAAAGTTATTTGCAAAAAACAGGCAAAAACGTGAAAACAGGGTCATAAAATGCGGATGGAGTTGTCTCTATTTAACGACTCTATGATCAAAATTTGATAACGTAGTCCCAGTTTCTCAATCAATCGTATACCCAAGGATTTTCGACTTGGTCTTCGGGCTCTTGCTCCGGCTAAAATCAATCAACGAACCAATTCTTGTACTTTTTTGTTTAATGAATTTACCCATAAACAAAATGCGCTCATAAAATCTTATCGCCTTGTGAGAATCTTTCGAGAAAATCGCGGTCAACTGCGGAAAAACGTAGTTTTCGAATGAAAAATCAAGGTCGAAAATCGAAAAAAGGGCGAAAATGTATCCAGGAATTTCAATTAAATTGACGAATATAGTGTCAAATATTTTTTATCGTTTCACAATTTTGCTGTAGCCGTTCGATTTTTTCGAAACGAAATTTTTAAATTCCGACTTTGGAAGGCAATAGCTCCGCGGAGCAAACCTTACATTTGTAAAACAAAAATGTTCAAAATTTATCGGACTACAACTTTACATTTAACTTAGTATAATGTAAAACTTAATCGTTCGACCGCTACGACGACGAACATACCAAAAACCCTGTAAACCGATTTTTCCCAAAAACGACGTTTTTTCTTACATTTCGAATTTTTTGAAATTTTGAAGGTAGAAATTCGAAATTCTAAGATTTTTTCAGCCGGTGGCCTCAAATTCTGAGTATACCCTAGAGTAGTTTTTCATCATAATTATTCTAACCGGCCAGTTGTTCAATCAATCGTATACCTCTCCTAATCATTGAGTTTTATCATATTTTTCGTCCGGCGGTTTTACACGAGCAATCGGTTCGATCGTCAATGAAACGTGAAAGTTATATCGATCCGATTGGACGCCGCTCGCCATTGTTGCGTAACATTCTACCTTGAACGACCATTTCAGGACACTACGGGACGAACAAGCGTAGCAGAAGTTGATGTACAGGCAATGAGACGAACAGTTTGACTTGGACGCCTCGTCTTCGTCTCCTCACAATGGCAGGAAACCATAGATCTGCCCCCTGCCAACGGATGGAGTTTATGGAGAACCTTTTTCTGGCCACCGAGAGCCGCTGATCGGCTAAACGTCAGTCTGTCCGTCACACAATTGACTCGGTTGCCTCCAAGACAACATCCTCCTCGATTTCTTGTGCGATGAAAGGAAACCGTAGTTTATGTAAAGGAAGTACAACCGTTGTATGCAGGAGGAGGATGTCATAACCAAGAGTTCGACGACGCGGCGTAACGATTTCGCTATATTTTGACGGCCTATATATTAGCACAAGAGACGCTCACAAATTCACTTCAGCCACTGGGAGCCGTACAGTAGGGTTATTGTGACTCGGTCAATTATTGGAAACAGAAAATGGATGCAAATTCATTTCAAATTATGTGCATGTCAAAGGACTGTTTATTGTTCGTAGCACGTACGCTGACGCTCAGAATTACCGTTCGACAATCGCTGTACCACTTACAAAATGTTAGATCTATGTAAAAATCGACGAGATAACAGCTCAATTTTTCTCCAGTTGCAGCTAATAATAGATCATCTCTATCTCATCGTCTGCCACTTGTCGCGGCAGCTACCTTCTTTTGAGTCGACTTTATTGTGTTCATGCTAATCCCATTCGGTCCAATGATGCGTAATGATTTCATTCCCCGCATGGAAATCACCTTCTGAATGTGGTTCTGTCATTGTCCCAAACCGACTCGGTTGATGACGCTTCCTTGCGACGAAAACAATTCCGATGCGATTATTCAAATGCCATCCGTCGTCACCCTAACTTCTCGTTGGAAAATTATTTCAGGCCCTGAAATGAGAGTTTTGGAAATCTTATTTAATTCCAAACACCGCAAACATTTGTTCTGTTCCCACTGACCCGGCGGCCTCAAGGAATGTTCGTGGGGAAATGAATTAGTTTACGAAAGATTATTCTTGAGCTAAAGCCCCGTGAAATTTATTCAGCCTGATGAATATGTTGATGATCTCTTCAGTATCTTATGCGCTTCACGGCGAGTTACTCATTCAGCTTGATAAATAACCCACCTACGCGCGTGCTAGCCTACGGAAATCAAGTTTGTTTATTTTCATCAATCCGTTTTCAATGCCGAAATATACGGATTCGTTTGTTGGATTAGAGATCGAGGTAGGAAGCTAATTTGATGATGCTATCTTAGAAACGCTGTGAACTCTTCCCCAAAAACCTCTGACAAGGCATTGCCAGCACACCACTTTTTATTATGTCCTTCGCAGCTCAAAATTGTGTTCTCTTTTCGAAATTTTAGAGGAACACACACATATTTCGACAACACTGAAAAACTTGCTGTTTTACCCGAGTAAATATATCGGCCGTTAAGCTCTTTTGGAGAATACTCGTCTAATTGAGTCCCACATGTGTGTAACGCCGGTCCTACGTTTCGAGGTAGTCTTCGGCTCAGGTACCTATACTTTACTCGTACTCGACTTGAGAGACGTTTATATTAGCTATGCTTGACTCGTACAGACGGCGATCCTCCTTTCCTATTCAACTATTGTTCGCCTCCTGGAACGCGCTGCTTTCTGCCTACCAAATACATGTAACCCTTCCACGCAGCTGAACGTCTTGACGCACCACAGTTGAGGGGTAACGTTTTCCGTTCTAAGATACTCTGATGAATATTTTGAACATGAGCTTGAAAATTTCCATTGGATGAAGATAAAGTAAATCTGGAAAAACTGTCGTTTCTATTGCTTTCTCTATAGGTATTAAAAAAATAAAAAATAAAAAATCGCCCACTGGTCGTTAGGGCATTGGTTTTGGTTTTCATTTTTAATCTTCTTCCCTCCACATGACGAGGAGGAGCTTTTAAACGTTCAAAACTACGCAATTCGAGTTACATCTGGTTCGCCCACACGACATCTTTCCTATCGGTTGGATACGCCCAGAACCAATCCCGCAAAGTTGACCCAATTATTCATCGATGGTTATCGTTTGGTTCGAAATTATTAGTTATAAAGGCCACAAGGGTATTAATTATACTTCAATTATTTATATCGCAATCGGCTTACCGAAGATTAATGATTGTTGAATGTCCATAACCAACGCGAATGCTTACAGTATCGTGAATCTATTTTACATTCGAAATAATGTATACTCGATGAATAATTCACCGAAACTAAAAATATTGTATTTATCATTTGATACGTGCTCGCCCTCAACGCATCGCCAGATCATGACTAGGTTTAAGTATAAATAGTAGAACGAAGAGAGATTTCCTAAACATTCCGAATCTGGATTTCTAATTGAAATGAACCCTACGAAAACAAAAGTTACCAACACTTTATGTTCGAAAAGGTGGAGCGTGTTTATTTGTTTTGAACGGCGGCTGCCTAGTGCCACTACTCAACTCGAAAACAATAATTACACGGGTAGAGCGTCCGAATCAGCATGTTATGAATAATGCACTAATACTCATCCATCGGTTCACGTTCATCGGTCTGACGCCTGCTACAAGAAAGAGCAGTTTCTTCTATTGCAGTGCTAACGATTGAGACAAAAGTTATTATAGTATCCATTAAATCCATTCAATTCGCATTTTATTATTGAACGCAAATCAAATGATGAGCACAGCTCCTAGATGAATTTCTACGAGTCACAATATTACTTATAAATACTAACGATTTCTAACATTGGCGCTAGCAATGAACTTCTTCTGATTCTTTCTGCCTTCAAGTTAGCTATACCATACTTTGGACAGTAAGTAGTTGCCTTTATTATACCGAAGTTGAATCGCACCCCTGTAATTAACGGTAAAAATTGTCATTATTGCTCTACTTAGACTCACTTCTTAGTGGTAAAACGATTGTCAAAATCACGCATTGTTCCTCAGTCGAGATTCTGCTTCTCCGGCGGATATTAATTGGGTTTTAATTATATTCGTCAGGGTCCCAAGAGCAGGATGATGACGTTGATAAACCTGCAGCGGATTCCCCACGAGGGATAACGAATCCGTAATTACGTTCCGGACAATTACAACAAATGAGCGCTACGCTTTGCGGAGAAATTACAGTCGTTTTCTCGGCCACGTGAAGCTAATCAATCAAGATTACAATCCTGAAGCCGAACTTTGAAGAAAAAAAATCGGCGGCGTGAAATAGTTTCAGCGTGACGCCGCGCAAAAAATGATAATTGCATAAGAGTTAAAAGAGGCCGCGATCTATTACTTTTTTGTCATTTAAACATTTCTATCGCCGCGATCGTCCATATCTTACTGTGCTTACTGCTTTGAGCCATTTCATGCGTGGATATACGGGTACACCAAGGAGACGACATTTCTGCAAGAAGTTGCCCCCTCCCCCCCGGATCACTAGTCACGACGAGAAGGCTTTCTTCTTTATGCATAATATATATGGCGCTAAGGGAAACGCACCCAGGCTTATGCAAATCCAACTCTGTGAATAAAGAGTGAGTTCGTCGTCGAACCATCTTGTAGTCTCCCACGTTTGAAACCTATGTTTGCGTTAGCCGTCGAAGCGTCTTTATTTATTATACATGTAGCTCTCCGCACTCCGCTTTTCAATTCAGTTTGAGGGGTAGAAGTTTTGCGTCCGTTTGAACTGAAACGATAAACAATTTTAACGCCCTTCGGGTTTCTTCGAGTGTACCGAAGAAAAGAAAAACTTAGAGTAAGCGTTCGGTAAAACGGCAAAGTTTTATGTCGCTCCTTTACCTCTCAAAGAGCCGCATGTGTTTCAATAATGTCGCAGTTTTCGCAACTGCCATGTGGACAATATGACAATGTGTGTCTAAATTCGACGTAATATGTAAAAAAAAAAACCTGCTTGTCAAGAAAAGAGTAAATGATGGTATGGTTCTTATTATTAAAAGTTCAATTTTCTGTAGAATTTTAAAAATGTCTTCTCACAATCGAAGTTTATTTGAGCGGTTTGAGACTGGGATCAAGCGATAAATGGCCTAACGAGCGAGTGAATCGCTGGCACCGTGGAGGCAACCTTCGATATAGGAGATTATTCAATTGTAGCCGAGTCGTTTAGCCTGTTAATAGGTTTCTTCATGATTGATGCAAGGATTTTTTTACCATAATTCAGTTTTTCCTGCACTTTTCCTTCCTGTTGGAATCATAGTTAAAATTTCATATTTTTAATTCAATTTCATTGAATATAGTTCATAGTGATAAGGACTGGATTTTTTTTATAGGTGTTAATTTGATCACACGTGATATTTGATTTCATACGTATATGGACAGAGCGATTTTCACCGACCCCCAAATCATGTGGGAGAGAGGACTTCGTAGGACCAGCTGCTGGGATTAGCGAGAACAAGCTTGGAGTTTGTGACGAGCATGCAAATGTAAGGATTAGCCCTTTACCGAACTGTGTGATACCCTTCGTTCCTCGACCAATCGCCGTGCCTCTATCTCCTAACCCATTCCTATCGTTTAAAGACTCTTAATCGACGTCTGAGTCACTCGATGAGCCTTAAATAAATCGCGACAATAGATGTGATTAAAAAGCGTCGCAGTGAGACATAATAATTTATTGTACGAGAGATTGCTCCAAGTACCGAGACGATCTCGAGTGATGATTGATAGGAATGCCACTTAAAAATCTGTTTACATATTTTTTTAATGGAGTTGAAAATTTAATTTTTTTTTCTGAAGGAATGGGATACTATTGGTAGGAAAATTTAGCATAATTTCAGTGTGTTTTATATAACGGAACTTCAGTTCCATCTATAATTATACAACGCCCAACTCATTCAAAAACCAAACATATAACTTTAAAAAAAATGTTTTGTTCCAGGTCTGAAATGGAGACGTGGAAACGACGTATTCATTGCACGGGATCATGATTTGTTCCAACACGAACGAATGAAGTGAGTCGCATAAACATATTCTTATTCTATTGTTAATTGTTATTTTAGTATGTTATACTATATTATTTCGTCTTTCGATGTTGCGCCCGTGTTGTCTCGCTGAGTAATGAGTTTTTATGGTTCGAAACGAGTGCAACAAGTTTTTCATCCAAGCAATAATAATTTTTATTTTTGAGAAATCCAAGTTCTTGAACAACTTTTAATCCGATGTTTCTCAATGGGGAAAAGGATAAGTTAATTCGGCAATTTAAATACAAGAACGCACGGGAAAAGTTGAAATATTCTACTTTGTTGCTACTGCTTTTACTCAGGATAAAAGTCCAAGAAGCCACCTCAAGATGGTCGAGGAGACATAAGTTCAAAAGCGTTCATTCCGATGCAGAAGACGAGTGTTACACGCCGTTTGACGAGTTGACATCGTGGTGATAAAAGTGCACAGTAGCTGAGAATCCTGGGACAAACATCAGAACGGACTGTTACACCGAGGAAGGGCCGATTACGATCTTATCTCAGGACGACTATTGAGTTATGACTTCCTGCTCTGGAGGTTGATGTTCCTGTGAAAGAGCAGAAGACGTGAATTTTGGAGACGTCACGTCCACGCTATGTGAGATGTATTTCATGGAAGAATGAAGTGAAACGGAGGATACGGTATCAAAAGGCTGTCACATCGCGTACGTGTATCGCTTCGGGCCGGATCTGCCCGTCCAACATCATCATTTGTATGCAAAGGTTCTTATCAGTATGATCAAGGATGAAAATAAAATTAAACTGAAAAATCAACAATGCAGTATAAAAAATGTTTATTCGAGTTGGAAGTTTTTCTGCGATTTTAGTAAAAGGCTATTTTGAATAAGATTTTCTCGTTTTTAGTTTGATAAGTTCTGCTTCCTGATCAGGCAGAGTAGTGCTATATTTTCGACCGTACGCTGCTTATACGTAGCCATCTTCTTTCTCCGCCATGAGCTCATTGTTCTACCGGCTATTTCAGGTTGAGAGTACAGAGACGAATACTTGTACTAGGAATGAGCGGAGAAGGGGTAATCAACAGAGCGAATCACAATAGTAATTGCCTGGGCCACACACTCCCACCTCACCTGAGTCTGTCCTCAGTCCAGTCAGCCCACCCACCATCGCTGTTTCCTGTCCGGACTCCTGAAAACAGTTGGAAAACAGTTTCTAAAGCCATTGTGAAAAAAATCTGGAGCGTTCTTTTTTCCATCAGATCGAAATCAATCCGTTCCGTCGCAGCTCAGACCTCGCGCGACGGCATCACGATTGTTGATCGGTACAAAAAAGGCGATAGCGTGACGATGTTAGGACAAATGAACGCGCCGCCAAGTGACTCCATCTTGGGACAACACTATGAGGGCTATGATTCAGCGGAACAGATAGGCGCCAGTGCTAGTCATGTATGCTGAAAAGTTAATGATAAAGTTTCTATTTTAGCACTAGATTCGAAAGAAAGTCGTAGAGCTAGACATTTCACTGTATGCTAATTAGGAAATCTCGAAGGACGGATATTTTTCTTGCAATGTTCAGTAAATTTCTGATGACCTTGTGGTCGGCGAAACTATGGCAGGGCAAACATGTTGGCGAGTTTATGAGGAAAGAAAGTAGGTAATAAAGGTTTGCTACTTCAAGCGAATCAAGTGTTAATTGAGGGGTTCAGGCCTGGGGAATGGAACTTTTTGAGGTGCAGAAAACAGCTGTCGTCTCCTCCTTGATATCCAAAGAGCCGGAACTAAAGGCGTTCGAAGAGAATTAGGGAAAACCGTACATATATCGTGCGTATACCATGTTGGCCGGAATGAGAGGGTAGCTGGAAACCGCAAGTGAAGCGTAAAACAAGCGTCGTTATAATGGAAATCACCCGATGGTTATGTATGAACTCCTTGCGCAGAGGCATATCCTCCCTTTTCAGCACTCTACTCTGCCAGAGCATACTTCACTTCGAATCTCGTCCTTTTTCGCAATCGGTACTTGAGGATGGTAAACATTTACGTCAGCTTCAATGAAGTTGTTTTGACGAAGCAAGATGCAAAGCCCTTATGATGTGCGTATGTGGTTGATTTTCAACGACATCATTGCCGAAGAAAGCTTTTGCTGTGATTGGATCGAAAGTTTTACTGAAAATGAGGCCAGATCTCGAAAACGGTCGTATTTTTCAAGTACCCTATGGATTCGGTGCTTTCTCCATCGATGTGATTGAAGATGATTTGCTTATCCCACATGAGAAGATTATTTCTCAGTGATTATTCTGATACTGCTGATGGAATCGATCATGATGAACAGATGAACTAAAAAATTGTTGAAAAAACGTTTAACCTAAATTTTCGCAGAAAGAATCGACAGGTATCCGAAATTTAACACGTGTCAAATTTGAAGAGACGGAAAGAATCATCATTCAATATTCATTTGATGATTTCCCAGGATATGACCTGGACCCATTTCACACTTGATATTTTGTCGCGCAAGAAACATAATCCGCGGCCAACAATCATTATAATTTTTTTTTTCAACCGTCAAATTTGTTGCACTTAGTCCAGATTTTATAAATTATTTAGGTAACTATTTTCAAATTTCCATGAATTTAACATTTAAAATTGTTGATACTGACCTATTTTTTACTACAGGTTTCTACTATGCATTTTTTCAAGTTTAGATACCTATTTGAAATTAATTTTGAAATCTTTAATTATTTGAAATTGTTTTGTTAGATTGGTGATTATTTATTGGGGAATTGTAGGTAACTTAGTTAGTGGTTGGTGGTGGTTTAGAAAATATCTTGAGTATAACTGCTACTTAATGGCACTTCGTGCTCAACAAAACGTTTTCGTAAAATTAGTAGCGGATGGAAAAACTTAAAAAAAAAGCTATTGGACAAGGTCGTATAACACAAGCACTGCACTGTTTAGAATGTATTCAGATTACATTAAAAATATATATAGGTATATAATACCCATGTTTTGCATGAATATTTAGTGGGGCGTCCCTGGCGTATACTTCGGTTTTTTCATTGTTTTTTTTTCTTTTTTTTTTTTCTTTATTTGAGCGTCGCGCTTCTGCTAAGTGCGAAATGGGCCTTACCTAGTCAAAAAATTACTGGTTTTTTTCATCCAACGATCTAGACTCAGAGTGGTTGTTCTTATTAAAAACATCAGTAAACTGATGACGAGTATCCACACTGCATGCAGATACATCTGTACATGGATATGATGATGCGACTTGACCATCAATTCAGCTTCGAGTCGCTGTTTTTCAAGGTTGTCCCTTACTGAATTCAATAAAGATACGCTGACAAGCTGTGGAGCACAAGTTATTGTTTAGAAAGAACAAATGAATGTGCAATTGGGAGTATGCCGAGTAAAAAAACCCTATTTCTTACAAAATTACGACTACCTACAGAACGTAACTCACTCTCCTTGTCCACCCAGGTATTTGGGTCCAACGCATCCAACATAAACGAACGCGAATTATAAAAATTAGTAATCTCGATTCGTAAACATGTGGTTGCTACAACAGAAGGTAGTAGCCGTGTAGTCTTGGTAAATCTATTTATGTGAAAGAAAGTCGTGATTTCCACCCGCGTGGAAAGTTCGTGTTGCTTCAGATAACATTTAAATTTATTATACTTAAAAAAACATAGAAACAATAAGAAGAAATTTTTGTAGTTACTGTAGTAGTTAGACTTGTCAGTAGTCACTACGCCGAACAGTTGTGAAAGTTGTTGATAGATTGGTATCTAAGATCACACTCCATAGCAAATATCCGTAATTAACTTGATTTTAATTCTTAAAAATCACTTAATTTCAACTCACAATGATCTTCCATAGCGATAGTTGGAGAGAGTGTTTGATGAGCATTCCAACGAGTATAGAACGATTTCAATAGCTTTATTAATACCCGAGTTATAGCATCACGGCATTTGTCTCAAATACTCACATACACCTCTTAAAAGCTGCGATAACTTGAGAACCGTTCAAGCTACCGATTTCATTTTGGCCTCATTCGATTCTGCGTTGAAAAATCAATTACAATTGATACTAAACTCGGCTATGTTGGGAAAGAATTGGAAAACCTGAATTTTCTCCCCCTAAAACCCCTTAAAAAACACCCTTAC
This sequence comes from Tupiocoris notatus, assembly GCA_037159825.1. Taxonomy (NCBI): domain Eukaryota; kingdom Metazoa; phylum Arthropoda; class Insecta; order Hemiptera; family Miridae; genus Tupiocoris; species Tupiocoris notatus. The sequence goes on from JASJUZ010000106.1 coordinate 323,713, forward strand.
AATTGAGGTAGCGATCTCGCTGCCATCTTCAGCCATCGTCAGCCCGAAAATGATTTTTGGTGAAAATTTCACAAATGTAGCTCTTATAGTTTTCAATAAAACGCGTTGCATTTTTTTGTGTCGCGAAAAATTTTGCAAGACCCCAGAACTAAGACATATCCATGTCAAAAGGACTGAAAGACAAAACATTAATGAAATAACGAATGATCAAAAATAACGGATTGAATATGAAAAAAGATGTTGTTTATTTCATCTTGTCTCCTCTAAAAAACGAGGATTTTTCTTTAGTAAAATGTTCAGAAAATGATTTCTAACTGCTGTTCGATGATTTACTCCACTCGAATTTGCATTTTCATGTTCTCTCATGTTTCCTTGGACTTCGAGGTTTATTAAGCCACTAACGGCTATAGTACCGCGGCTCGAACTTGCTCATTCAGCTCGCGTACTTGGCGGTAACAATGTAGTACTCCTCAGTTATGGGCCTGCGCCTGCTTGCAAGTTGTCTCGTTACAAGAACAGGGCGGCGGACTTGCTGGCGCCGGCCTGTTCCTTTTACCTTCCACCGGGCTGAGATCCAAGTATCACACACGGATCACGTAATGGTCTGCTCTGAGCCTTGGTCGCCTAGTTCCATCGGCAAGAACTCGAAGCTCGTAGCCAAGAAGGGGTTGAAGAACAAAGAATGAAGAAGGCGGTTCTTCGAGGATGCGATTCTCGAGGACAAATAGACTACAAGTTGTCCTAGGAAACCGAGATCTCGAGTGGCCGTGGTAGGGGTGGCAAAGGAAGGTTCTAGCGCGTACGTACTGTCGATAAATAAAACTTCTCGGTTTTGGTGGGAGTGCAAACCAAACCGCAGGGACCTGTCGCGTTGGAGTCGGCCATTTCTATCGGCTGGCCACGCCTTCTCCTCGTAGCTCGTCTATAGCGTCTAATGAATCTCGCCGATTTGAAAGGACGACTTGTCTCCTTCAAGCTCACTCCTACGCTTAAGATGTCTCTTGGGAAGGTTGCCAACTCTTTACGAAAATGTAGGAACATTTATGCCGTGTCTCACCAAGGCCCAGCATTCTTCGGCAGGGATTTTCAAACCTAAGAAGGTTTCCAACCTCCGCGAAGAAATTTATCAATTGAGATATTTATAAGATTAGAATCGCCCTATTGTAATAAGACCAGGAAAGTTCACATTTATTCAAGTGACTACTTTGTAGCTGAGTGTGAAATGTGTTAGGAGTTTCGACTCGCACATAATTAGCTTGGATAATTGCCATGACGCGGGTCTATTAAACGCGACTGAAAGTCTTGTAGATTTGTATCTATGCGCCTTTCAACGACTGTGAATAGCAAATGAGACGTTTTAACGGACGACCGATCGATTGAAAGGTGGCTTAGGTTCGATTTACGTGAGTTTTCGCACCACAGAATGAACGGGCCGTATCCGTCGAATGTAGTGGTCTACAGAATCGGGGCTTGAGAAAACGATAATTTTATAAAAACAGATTCGTAATTCTATTGAGGTTTCTTACCGAAATGATGTAAATGACTCGTAATTGAAGTGCCAAAATGTTTACAAGGAGAAAGGGTAAACAATTTATGTTGGATGAAGCGGAGGAAAATCAAAGCTTTACCGCCGACCCTTGGATATAGTTCGTTGGGTATATCCAAGCTGAGTTGGCATAAAGTGTTCCCGCAAGCAGAGCCGCTCACTTCATGGGTACTTCATATCAAAACTCATGCATTTTCATTAGAAGACTACTAATTAGAATTAACTACCAAGCCGTAGCTCAAAATGTGCTATCCTTTCGCTTCGCAGTCGCACTCTCGCTCATGACGGGATCCTTTTCTCGAGTGGGAGACCGGAGTGACTCGAAGAGAAGGACGAGGTCGTCCTAATTGATAACTTGATTATAAAGTTCGAAGTACTCCATACCCCAAGTCCCTTGGATGCGGTTGCCTTTAACCCGAACCTGAGTGTAATGGGAAGCCAACTATCGCACCTCTTAGTTGTAATGGCGTGACACTTTCGAGTAACTTCGTGTGCCCTTTCTCGGAACGAGATCACGAACGGTTGACGATGAGGGGTGGTTTTGGAACTTCGTACTCGGCCAGTATGACAGGATCATTCTCTGGGATAAATTAACACGCCAGAATTAGTTATTTCACTTGTACGTAGAAAATACATTTTGAAATGCTGTTAAAATTGACTGCATTTATAAGCGCAGTATTGAATTGTGAAAATTGTAATTATGTTATCGTAAAAATTCCCACAGAGTGTGAGGTGGAGAAAACCAAGCGACTCCTTCTCCGAATCTTTATTTGCTGTCCGAGCACTTTCGCCATCCCCAGGGCGACATGGAGCCAATGGATCACCTGAGGGTGCCCGAACGGGCGAAAATGCTCGGCCAGAAAATTAGGAACCGAAGAAAGAGTCGCCTGGTTTCTCTCCCCCTCACACTCCCTGGACAAAAAAAATGCGACAAGGGAAAGTAGAATTATTATTATTATAGATAGGCCGATAGGAGTATTAAATTGTCGTCTTTGGAGGTGGGAATGGAACATATTTACTTCAATTTGTGAGCCTCTGTTGCTTGTTTTTCACGCGAGTAGATAGGCAATCTCTCGGTGCTCCAGCATGTTCTCAGCCACTGCCTCCTTCGAAATGAACCGCCAACTTGCAAGTTCGAAGTGGCGTCCCACGGGTCAATGTAACAGCATACGTTGAACATAGCAGCCATCTGCCAGCTCTGTCGGTTCACTATCTGATCCGTCTGATACCATCAACCGTTGGCACCTGCTCCATTACCTTCAAGTGCCACTCCCATTCGAACGTTCCGGTTGTTCGTTCATTTCAAAACAAAAAACGATGTTTTATCTCCGCTAACTTTTACTCAAGGTTATTGAAATGACCCGTAATTGCTCATAAACCAGGAATCAGATGTCGTCCATTTTGTCGTCCAATTTGTTGTCGCCTTCGCACGCGCTTCCGTTCAATTAGACTTTTGTCGTCAAAATCAAGATAAGTTCGAATTGTCGCTGACGTTTTTTTCCTGGCAGCACCAGATTCGTAGAGTCCTCTTGATTCACCATATTTCCATTTACTCTTTTTCAGTTTAACGTCTATCAATAATATGAGTAATAAAAACCAAGTCCATTATATTTTCAAGTATTTCGCTGAATTCAGCGATAGCAGCAGTTGTTTAAAGGCCATAAAAATATCCTATGGTATATAAAGCATTCTTAAATCACATATTTACAAGTTCTCCTCGTATCGTTAAAACGGAATAAATATTAACTGAATTTCGGTGTAATTATTTGTTGGAAATTCATAAAAAGTATTCAATTGTCGGGAAAAAACATCAAGTATAGACAAAAATGTACACATAATAGAATCGCGGGGAGCTAAGGTGATCTCGAAACACCTTCAACCCCTACCGATACGACATTTATACAACGCTGGCTTTTAGACAGCATATTAGCATAGAGTCCAACCGTAGACCCGTATCGATTACTTCCCTGAAGAGCAATAAATGTTTTCCAGCGGACAACGAATGATAATTTTATAAGGGAGAAAAAGGAAAGACTTCGGTTTTGATACGGGCACATCACTTCTCCTGTAGTGTTACGGAAATAGCAGAGTCAAAAAGTCATCCTCGAGCACATGCTAGGGTGCGTAATTAAGGATGCAAAACGATCCAATTGTTTTCTTGTCGAGATAAGAGGTCATCGTCTAAGAAGCGCTCGCCACTAATGTGAAACCGAAGTATTTAGCTTGTTCTTGGAACGCGCTAAAGCGAGAAACTGTGTTCGTTCACGTGCTTGGAATTCCTCAAGACATGAGGGTATGTACAATAGGGGCTAAGCTAGAAATATCCATGAGAATATTGTTTACATCTATATTATGCACAATTGAATATTCGCTCTCGTTTTATAACAGCTATAAATATTGCTGTCAGCAACCGCGATAGTTTTCTTCCATTTTTTTCAAAGAAAAAATTCTGTTTTCAATATCGATCAATTGATTAACAGCAGAGGGTTCCATTTAAGAATAGTTTTAGTGTAGTAGAGAATAGTTAGACTAGAGTTAGAATATTAGTATAGAATAGTAGTTTAGAATAGTTATAGTACAGTTTCTTTTGTGATAACTGATTGAAAATTAATTAGTAGATAATTATTTATTAAATAACAATATATTTTTATTAAATAACAGTATTAGAATATTAAATAAGTTAACGAATTGATTTATAAATTTTGTTTTAAAAAATGTTCCTTTTTAAAATTTATTAATTTTTTTATATTCACTTGTGTAAGTTCTTCAACCGAGGAATCCCTATTTTTTTCTTAACGTCATTAAACTCTATACGAAAACCCTTAACGTCTCATTTGAAAAATAGGGGTTTATTAAGGCCACCGTCTGAAAAATCGTCGAATTCCGATTTTGGTTTTTCAAAAAAATTCGAAATGTATCGAAAAACATTGTTTTGGGCAAAATTTTCGATCGCTGAATTTTTTTCAATGGGGCGCTGTGGCGGTTTAAATATCGCGTTTCGTATAGGTATTTATACCACATGCATTACAAAGCTGTAGCCAGGCGAATTCCAAACGTTTTCGTCAACGTTATCATTAGGGTCGGGAGGATCGGACTTGAGTACCTCCGCGCAGCTATTATTATAGCCATCCCAAGTCGGAACTTGGAAATTTCGTTTTGAAAAAACTCCCACCGGTGGAGCGAAATTGTGAAACGATAAAAATGATTTTATGATGTTTTCGTTGATAAAATCCAAATTCCTAATGCGGTTGAATCGTACTTTTTTGAGTGGTGAAAAAATGCCTTAGTTAAAACTTCAAAACTACAAAAATAAAAATAAAACAACTTGAAAATATAAAACTGAAAGTACTGTAAGTATTCGCAATGATTTATCAAAGTTGAAATACCATAAAAACGGTGTAGCACTACAAGTGGGAAAAACTAGTCGTTGTCGTCAAGTTTCCGTCGTTTTGACGTCAAATTCGGATTCAACGTTAAATGTTACATAATAATAGCTTTCAAAATAGCTAAAAACCCACGTTTAATTTTCTACTCTAGTCGGAGCTCGAAATTTCGGCCGGTTAAAAACTAGATATATGGAAAATAATTTCTGTAGCGCTGTTTAAATTTTTTTCGCCAAATTTTTTGCTATTTGCGTGTGTGAGGCGTACAAATGAACACTCCTGCGTAAAAAAATAATTGATTCACATTAATTTTGATCCCGAAAAGCACGGTTAAAGTCCAATTTTCGAGGGTTCAAAAACTGATTTTTTTGGGCCACTTGCGGATTTTTCCAAGAATTGAAAAAAATTGCAAAAATACATCTTAGTGAGATACAACTTTCCTGGAAATTTCAGATTTTTATCTGTGTTGAAAGACGAGTAAAAAATCGTTAACTGATCGGTTAAAAAAAATCGCAGGGGTACGCCCTTGGATTTTACGTAAAAAATTTTCTGGTTTCGATTTCGCTCAAATTCAGCATAATGATAGTTGATGATGTGTATATCAATAATATACACTTCATTCTTTGCTTATTTCACACTATATTGATGAAAAAATGTTTAAAGTTGAAAAATGTGATGTTTTCGTATATATTCCACCAATATATGAATAACGCAGAAACGATTGAAATATTTATAGGTACATTACATGGGGAAAATGTGGACAGTTGAATAACTTATCTTTTGGTATATTCAAACATCTGATTTGACGACTTTTTGTTAAAGTTATCCATGGTGCAAGTTACAAATCTGTGAAAACTTGAATGTTGGATTGCTTATCTCGGCTAAAACTTTGTTCAAGTTGAAAAAAAAAACAATAATTTATGATACAAAGTACATGCAATAACAAAGTACATGGTTTACATAATATTTACGTAAATTCTTGACCGTGTAAGCGAATTAAGTGTGATAATACTATTCCACTTTCGATCATAATTAAACGAAAATTATCCCTTTCTGTAGGTGATCGAGTTTAATAAAACCGTCGAATAAATCAACCGGTCGCCCGAATAATTCCATGTCCACCAGAGCGTCGTCAGTTTGAATTTATCACGTTCGAAAACACCGAAACACGACGCGCCCCAAGACGATTAGGCTCAACGTTGATATGTGATTAGTAGCCTCTTCCTTCCTGTTACTGCTCTTATTCTCCCGAGTAATCCACGACTTCACCTACGACCGGTTGGAGGAACATAATTTGAGAAACTGACCATCTCCAGAGGCAGGTGCGCCATGCGCACCTTGCTTCCTCGCCGGGCAGCCGCGTGGTCCAATTATCGGCAACTCGCTTTTTATGGAATTCACTAGTTGCGTTCGGATCGTAAAAACCTTCCGAAGGACGACCGGTTGTATCGGGCGACATCAGCTGTAACTGCGAGACAGTCTGTGTTCTGTTGGAAGATAATCATCTTCATTGGCAGCAAACACCGCGAGTTCAGCAAAGGACCGTTTGTCTCGTTGGACGTATTCAGTTTTACTAACATGTGAAAACAATTCATTAGGAACAAGATGTCTTATCGTGACAATTGGTAGGGAAAGGTAGACTGAAGAAGCTCTATCTCAGTTGTTCTGTTAATTTAAAAAAGAAGAAAGCCATGAAAAAGTTGCGTGATCGTGTTAGTTAGGTCCCGTTTGTCGTTGTCACTCGTCATGCGAACAACTTTAGTAAAGGCCCCTGGTTTTATTAGATAACTGCGTTGTAAACACGCTCCGCCGATCAAACCAACTCATCATCCGACGTGAAAAAAGTGTGAAACTATAATGAATCGTTTTCGTTTCAGATGATGACCCGGATAACAGAAGAGGGTGAGCTCCGATGGATGTTCAACTGTTGGTCAACCAAAACAAGATTGAAACAGAAATGGGGCAATTTATTGGATTAGGTATGTGTTGTGTTGATGATAATTAAATGAAAATAAATCGGACGATGAACCGATTTATACCCAAAACCAACATATGGCCCAAAAAATTAGACTGAATAATTTATTCAGACGTCGAAAAACAATAATTTTTACCAAACCAAAAAATGAGGTCCACATAAAAAATTCGTGTAATTTTTTGTTTGTGTAATACGAACCTATCAAAAACCTCTCATTGTGTTCTTCAATCAAAAATTTTGCTATCCCCCGATTTAAATACTATGCTTTCGACAACTTTCTTTGTGTTCATTTTTTCATTCATTTGTAGAGAATATGTTCAAAAAGAACCGTTACAGAATTCGTAAAACGCCGGTATTTTAATGGGTTTTGTTTCGTCAATATTGTTAATAAACGCCTAAATTTTGTTGTTTCAGGTCTGAACGGATCATCGCTAAAAGATTGACCCACAAACGAAGGACCTGTTTGAGTTGATGTAATTCACTTTGTATATCTTAAACTATTTATGATTAAAAAAAAAATTTTTTTTAAAATGTGAAAGTCGATTTGATTAAAAATTCTCCTTGTTTCGTCAGGATCTTCACAAATATTTTCTTCGTGACGAAATTTAATAAGTACATGTATCAGGTTGCTAACTGATGGGGCAACTGGCTTAGTTATGTTTTTGGGAATTGAGGAATATTTCTAAATGGAGGAATAGCAAGTGGGTCCTAAAAGATTAATGGGCTATTCGCATAAAGAGCACCGAAGGACAACCCTCGCGTAAGCAGCAGGTGCAATGAAACTTAATCACCGTAAACAGTCAATTTCCCCTCCACAAGACGACATCCTGCTCAAAAATGCTCCAGCAAGATGTCATTTTTGCCCCATTGCGTGGAAACTCGATAACGGAAAGGACCGAAGATCGTAGCAACAGCTGATCCATAAAAAAATAATTCCCTCGCTGCGTCCTGTACATCCTGCATTATACATACAAATGAGGAACATAGAGTCCGGCGTTTATGAATTATTAATGCTTTTTTAATTTCCTTTTTTCACAGTCTTTCCCTCGAGAGAGTGGGAGGAAAGGCAGAAAGTGAGCGTCGTCGTCGAGACACGGGCAGAAATAGGAAATTTCCGTCCGTAGGGAAGGTTGAAAAAATGGAATTTTTCTCAGGCATAATAATTGGGTTAAGACGACTTTGGAGATTGAGGGGTAGGTTTGTAACAGTCAAAGGAAAGGACAAGGGGCAGTTGGTAGTGGATGATATTCTTCTTGGTCTCCTGGCGAATTAGCATTCATTTGCATGTCTATGTTCGCACTAACGTCCAAGAATTCAAGTGCAAAGAAATTGTAGTAGTGAATTAAAATATTGGGACGATTTTCAAGGAAATGCGTAGGCTTTGAGTCGAAAAAATAAACAACTCAAAATTGAGATGGTCGGTTTGAAACAGTCAAAGGATAGTAGTTTCCTCGCTGTAAAATAGTAATAACATTCCGTTAGAAATATAATTTAAAATTTCCCTAATTTTTTTTTCTATCTTCTTCTTCGTTAAAATTTAAGCAAAAATGAACCAGGTGTAAACTGAACGAAATGAAGCGATGTATCATTTTTTACCAGAAACAAAGTTTCCTCTCAGTGACTGGGTACATAATATTTTCCGACCATCGAGATAGAGCGAACTCTTCCACGTTCGTAACAGACGTGCACAATTTTTGGGTTTTTCTCAGGTCGTCAAGAAAAGGAAAAGGGTCCTTTATAATCGTAAACCGGGGAGGTCGAGAAGGGTTACAAGGGTCCAGGTTTGCGCTGTAAACACGCTATGATTGATGTGCCTGCAAGCTCTCCGACTAAGATTTATGAGCAACGATCCATCTTGGGCTTGACCGACTGTGGACATTCATCCGTCCATCCGTTTCCAGAGCAGTCTCAAGAGTTTGTACCGAGAACTTCAAGCAAAAGAGGTATCCTGTACTGTTCGAGGTAAATTATTCACAAAATGGACCTATCACATTGCGAATCGTCGTTTTCGAAGCTAAGGATTTCAAGGGTTAAGCATACTCCAGAATAAGCTAAGGTTACGAGGGTTTATCATGCAACGGTACTAATTTGAGTACATTGAAAATTCCTCAACCCAGAATGACCCTTAAATAATTTTCATCAACGCTGCTACGGCGGATATTGAGGTTTTTTTGTCCTGTCCAAATGAAAGATTCGAATGCAAAGTTCGACCATTTAGGAAACCTCAAGAGAAAACCGTTCCTTGACGATGGAAGCCAACGCCTTGTCAAAAGACGTAAACAACTTGAATTCACAAGCAACCGTTTGCAGTCGTCTCGGGGCAAATTAAATTATTTCCCCTTATCTCTCATGTCACTCGGGCAAGGAGCAAAACAACCGTCTGACAAAAACAAGTAGCTCCCCTTCGCGGACCAATTACAAGCCAATAAAAGAAAACCCTAACCGGTGACAGAGGGAGCTAAGTTGTCCTGGAACGCTACAACTTCACGGTGAGTGCGTAATATATGGAAATGTACGGCAGTCTGTGCGGCCACTGAAAGGGACGTACTCCTCAGGGTGTTCTCTCTTCGAGACGAGAGGAAGTCCTTTTGGGCGTTCGAAGTCAGTCCCTTATCTATGCAAATGGGCCCGGATGGACCCCGCAGAGCTGGAGAATAAGCAGCCGAACTTGTTGTCCAAGTGACTTGGATTCACAGGATGGGAAGGAAACGCTGTTGGGCGCTTAGTTAGTAGAAATCCCTCTTAGAGGGTTCCTTTGCTGGGAAAGCAAGAAGGGGAATGGTAATTTATTAATCCTCCACCAGTTTTGGTAATTGCTCATTATTCGTTGCCTCTCCAAAATGAAGCAAGTTCTTTCCTTCATCGGCAATAAAACAGTGCACCAATCACAAACAATTTTTTATATAGTACCTAATTATTAATTTTTTGATAGTATTAGGTCTCCATCTTAGTCCCAATTTCGGCACAATCCCAGGGTTGTGAAGTATTGTTTGCATCACTACCTTATACCTAGCGCTAAAGAACAAGTGACTTAGACAACATGGAAGCTCTCTTCAGTTGGAGTCATTTTTCAAACTGGAGAATTTCACTAAAAAAACTGATATTTACAGATTGCCTGATTTTTACAGATTTTTCAGGATTTTCAGAGTTACCACCGTGACCTACTTTTGAAAAAGAATCTAAATAAACCCATGCAAAATGCCCATTACTGGTTTATAAAAAATGTATCACACTAATAATAATGTCGAGTACATTTTTGATTAAAAAAATGTACGTCATGAAATTGTCTAATTTTTTTTTTTTTTAACTTCTATTTTATTGAAAATTAAGTGTGCATTTCCAATACGTAAGCGACTTCGTAAGAACCCTCAATAGAAATATACGTTATTGGTAAAGTAAAAGAAGTTATTACCCTAATACATCATGCTGAATATAGTAACTAAAATTGAACGTAGGAAACGTGTTTCTATCGATGCAACGAATAGCTTGTTTTTCTCAGAGAAGTGTTCATATTGAAACCATTTTGTTTAACCAGTTTTCCCTGTAACACTTGCGCGTGTCATTGTAAAAAAAAACGTTTCTGGGTCGTCGGTGACGGCAGTTTCTTTAAAAAATGCTCAGTCACGTCACACTATGTCTCTCGAAAACAAACGGGTTCATTAATGCAACAATGCAACCGGCTGTCATCTCTAGTTGTTATGTTCAGTTACGAAATGTAGTCGCTTCGTTGGGGAAGGAATCTATTGAGTGAAAAAAAGTCTCAGCACGTTTTGTAAAAGATTGGGAGGCATAGGAAATCGCACTATGTTCTCACAACGTTTTCACGAAAATATAGTTCAATTGTTTCGGTTTCTATATTCAACTCTGGTTGTCAGAAAATGATTAAAAAATTTAATTATGCAGTCATTTTTTTATCGATCATTAGATGAAGCTCCAACCGATTATTTTACAGGAAGACTATCTATAACAGCTGAACAAACCTGCGTTTCGTGTTGGTCGAATTTCGGCTACCGGCGGCTTCGCGTGCGCTTTGACGGTGTTGAAAAAACATTTTAAAAAACCGCTGCGTGTTCGGTTTTTGGAAGTGCGATTTTCCCGTCAAGTACCGTGGTAACGGTAGCTAATATCTACAAAATGGAAATTATTTATAATGGTCAGTTGTAAAGCTCGCTGAAGAATTGTCGAAAGAACTAATAAAAAAATAATTAATCAGAATAAAATGAATAATATGAAACCACTGGTGTGCATAGATCACGCAGTACTTCCATGAGTTGGCAGACAGATCTAACCAATTAGAAAATCGAGAAACTCATTCAATGCCGCTATCACAATACTTCCATTTACCACGTAATTAATAAAGAAGATAAGAATGTTGTCGTTTCATTCAAAACAAAACAGTTGGAAAACTAACGATAAAATTTAATAATAATAAATAAGATAATAATTTAAGAAGAAAAAAATTTAAGTACATATACCTTTTTATAAATTTGAATTTCTGTATATTAAAAAAAGAAGTATTTCAATTAGTGTTAAACTGAGTTTCTTTCAATAACAAAATGAAATCAAAGATAAACGCAACTTTAAAAAAATAATATCACAGTCTGTTTCCATATAAATTGATAACTTAAAATTGAAGGTATCTCGTAAGAGAGATCGTAATTATTTTGAATAAATTTAGTTATCAGATGAATTCCTCTAGGAACATTTAACGAAGCAAGGAGAATCCCCATCAAACGAAAAGACGATAAAGAATACAAGAGAAGAAGCGAGAGAAAGAAGATCTCCAAATGATGGTAATGATTGGAACAGCTTCCGAACCTAACAGTTCTGTCAGATGGGAAGAAAAGGGACAAAAAGGGTCGATTTAAATATCCCTCGCGGTAACACGACTAATTCGGTGGGGTCCCTGCGAATACTGAAAGAACAAAAAATCTAAAAGTATAATGACCGCCTACGACTGCAAATGTAAAGTAGGAAGGAGTTGCAACCTGAGATACTTGTTTCCACGAAATTAACATCGGGTTTCACGACTGACGTCGAAATAAAAGATGCCTTATCTTTGTGTAGTCCCATCATGCTCCCACTTCTCTTCATAGCATCTTCAGCACATCTTTTCCAAGCTAACGCTACATATTTCTTCGGCCAACAGCCCTTCCAATCAGCACCCCCTTGACTTTTTACCTCGTTTTAAATATCGCACCTCGAGTGCGGGGGCATCTTTGTACACAAGAAAAAAAAACAGTCGAAACCTCTGAGGAACTACTGAGGAGTGGTGGTAATATTGTTGAAAGTCAACCATGGATATCTCTCAAAAACTGATAATTTTCGACCGCAAACAATATCAATTTCGACGACCAACGAACAAACTATTCCCTCCCAGCTATTTGCAATTTCGACGTAACATACACATTTCAAGTTATTGTTAATTGTTCAACCTTCGTAAAATAAAAATCCCCCAAGAAATGTCATTTCAATACGTTTCAAAGCATGTGGAATCCAAAATAGGTACCGCGGATAAAAAAATGCAGACCGCAGCTATATCGCGATGAGTGTAATATTATTTTGTATTTTTCAATCACTTTACAATTATCAAAAGCATTTTTTATCAAATTATTTAGAAAAAAATAATTTTCCTCAGTTTCACTCAGATATCCTCAGTTCAAGAAAAAAATTTATTTATCGACGTACAATAAGTAATTCCAATTCAAGTAATTTTGAATGGCCGATTTACTATCGCGATTGACAATTCGTCAAAAATGTTATGCGGGCAGAGTGAAACGAGATACTCCTTACACACAACTATTTTCCTCGTTCGGACAAAAATGCGGGAAAAAATCATGAATCTTCCGGCAAAATGAAGAGCGTTATTGATACAGGTGAAATGGTTGCCGTGTGGGTGGATTTCCACATTAATAGCCTGATTGCATAGCCTAGAAAGAGGCACTCAATCAAAATTGAAGGTTTGCGTCGAAGAGGAAACGTCCCCGGATTATTATGTGCGATTGTCGGTTGTACGTCGATCATCAGATACGTTTGAATACTTCCCCTCGAGCTCGACTCATGTTTTCCCTATAGCTCGAATCTCGCTATAGCTTCCTGTTTTATTATGTTCCCTCTATACTACCTTTTCGAACAGGAAACGCGTAGATTCTATAGGTTTCAGAGCGGCCGCCCCCAGCAATCTATCAAAAGCATTGTATATACCTTTGCTTCCTTTTCCTGTCACGATATCCGACTATCGAAGGACTTTCGTAGTTTACCAATTTTTTCTTGTACTCTTTTGCGTAAAAAAAAAGAAAGTAGAAACAGCGGATGGTTGAGGAGTATATTGAGTACGATGCGGCTGCCATAGCAGACACCTGACGAAAATTAACGAGTTGTGAGTTCTTGCTTAAAAGTCAAGTCAATCTTGAAAACCCCGCTATTTTTAATGAAGCATCTACCAAATGATAATTCCAATGGTTCTTCATTTAGAAAGTCAAGATTATTTAAACTACTTGATCGATCCGTAGCGTAAACTTTCCCTTTGCTTTCTTTGCTGAACTCAGCTTCTACGCGATGTAATTGCGGATCGCGTTCAACGGAATGCGATGGTTATGCTGAAAAAAGTACATTCAGAAAACAATAATGGTCTAAACTCTAAAGGCAAATTGGAAAAAACCCCGCTATTTTCCGTCAGGGTGTATTTACGGGGCAATAAGAAATAGTCATATTCGTTTTCTCCCTCCCCTAAGCAAGGAATTGTTTTCAAATTGATTCCGCTTTCGTCCCTTTTGAAATTGGTTCCGGTATAATACGGCTGAAAGTGCGTTGGGCGTTGGAATTAAGTGTGAGGCGGCTCGTTTTTGTCATTGCTATTGCTGGCACAAGGTTCGCTCTTCCCTAAGATAGGAGAAAAAGAGTTTTGCAAGGCAGTCGACGAAATGGCTCGCAGAGCACGATCGCTATACTTAATGTTAAAATAGTTCTACTTTTGAAAGAGCTTTTCAAGTTAGAATATCATTAAGATTAATAGATTCGGATAATTATAGGCTCCTGAAATTCAGCAATATGGGCTATTCGAATTTCTCTTATTAAAATCATTTTTCCCCTGAATTTTTAAACTCATAACGAAATTGTCATTTACAGAGCATGACTTTGCCTATTTTGACAGCTCTGCCTAATTCTGAAAAACGTTTAGTGGATCGTTCTATCCACCAACTTTTAAGGTGGATTCAGTAGTTTCTGAAACCAAAATATCGAATAACTGCTTGTCATAGAAATTAACAATATTATGTTTGTCCCACCACAATTCCTACATTGGTTCACGTCCTGACGTTTTTCGATGTACTAAACGTCGTTTCTCAGAATTAGGAAGGAGACATTTCCTCCAGGGGCTCCTGCTTAAGGATCTAACAATTCATTCATTCCATGTCGCTGAGAGTGCTGTGTTTGTTGGAAATTTATTTTTTCCCCTGCCATTGGCCAGTATCGTTTTATATCGCCTAAGTCACTATTTATATTTTTGTTATTTCTTTCACCAGAAAGGTGCCTATTTTTGCTAGATGTAGCTCATTCTGCATGACAGGAAAAGGCCGGAGGAAATTAATCAAAACCCACTGACACTTCCAAATGAGACTCCTGAGAGAAATTGACCTGCGACAATTAAACTCAAAATGTGATACGTCCAAAAGTGATCCACAAGATTAATTTTACAATTTCGTTTTGAAATACTGCCACAAGAGATTCATTGTAGTTAAATTATTGGTTCACCATCTATGACATTGGTTCACATACACTTTTCAGAGAATTATTTTATTTTGAAAAATAATCACCCCAATGTGTTTTTTTTAAATTGCGTACTAATTGATTAATTGCCACGACAAATTTGGGCTGAAAAAGAAGAAGAGAGAATTATGGCCCATACTTTGAATCCCGCATGATTTCTAAAGCCTGCAGGTTTTGAAGGCTCCCATCGAATTAGTTTAGCTGTAAAAAAAGATCAGGGAAAAGTAGGATTTAAATAGAGTTCAAAGTAAAGCGACCAACATAATATTGAACGAGAAGAGAATTTTCTCGATTCTGTGAGCCGTTTGAGGTACTACACGCGCCAACTTGTGAACGCCAGCGCTACCTGTTCAGTTAACGCAGTAACCAACTTTACCCTCGAACAAGCCCACCTGTCTCTGCAGCAGGATTACTGATCGCAGAAATTTTTGACATTCATCCCGCCGAAGCTTTCATAAACACATTTCTTAGCGCAATTATCTCTTGATATTCCTGAAGTTCGCGAAAATCGCTCGTAAATGCAGAGATGAGTTGCAAAACAATAGCTTGAGCCGATAGTGGTCTCATTCGTTTCAGCATCATTTTTTCTGCTACAATATTGACACCTCAAATGTATTGAAAATGCTAGAAAATTGGAGATGACACCCTTTCGAACGCTCTTAAACCCCAACATTAAGGTATCCATCAGACAAGTACCTATATCAATGAAAAAATATCTGAGATGGTTGATTGTGTAAATGCCATTTAAGAATAAATCACAATTGGGCAGTCTTGTTGAATTTTTCTTGAACATCCAATATCCACAATGTAAGTTCGAAGGGAAAAAATATCGAAACGAAGACAAACTCCAAGTAAGCACCACCAACGAAATGAGACATTCCAAAAAAAAGCAAGCTCACCGATTTAAATGGACCTCCCCGTGGCGTTTGATCTGACCGAACGAAAACAATAGAGAAGCGATAAGGATGTGATATTTCAACAGCTATTACCTCGAGTCAACTTCAGGGGCATGGGTAGTTCAAAGTGAGGTTTTCTTCCTTTTTTCCCCCAAGATCCATCCGTCCGTTCTCAACCTGCTCGCTGGAAGGGGTGAACTTTTTTCGCAATAAAAACTCGAACGTCGGTTTTGTGGGCCCATGATGGCGAGGGCAGTCCGGCAATATAAATGAGCCTCGTCGGTAGAGCAACCCCCGACCGGACGGCAGACTCTTCATGAGGCTAAGGCTATTGACAGTGACTGATGTACTCAGCCTTGGCTGATTTATGTTTCCAGCTATAAGACCGCTCGGTGCAGACTTGACGGCGACTCTCGACTCCAAGAAGCTGATGCCCTGATCTTCGAGATGCAAGATGGGAAGGGTGAAGAAAAAGCGACTTGAGAAAATTGTCTATTTCGTTTTGTAAAGACCGATTCCCAACAGGCACTCATCCACCTGTTTTTCGCAAAGGAGCTCACATCATTACCCAGAGCGCGTCTTCTCGACCTTTGATTTCTCAGGCGTTAGCAACCGCAGGTGGATCTCGTTATTGCCAAGTTGATTCACAACGAATGCAAGTCAAAAGGTGGATACGAAGTACGTCCATTCACATTTCAAGCTTTGATTCAACTCGAGACAATCGATTCACGACTCCTTTTGGAGTAGACGAGTTTCCTCAGCGAAATGCCTCCTTCAAATTCGCCCATTGACGAACGGAGGACGTGGTCTCGTGCATCTGACAAACGCTTAAGAGCCGTTTTGCGGGCGATAGTCGTTAGAGGAAAACAAACACGGTAAAAGCTGGAGAACATAAAATCTTCATTATGATTTATTGTTCAGTAATAAACCTTTGTAATCGACCGAGAAGTTTTTTACTCACCCCTCTTCTCCCAATTCGATGTTTGTTTTTACAAGCAGAATCTGGATATCTAGTTTTAAAAATCCATTTCACCAAAAATCATTCTTGGCAAAAATCATTCATACCAATGGCTATTCATCAGCCAAACGGAAACCCCAATGTGTAGAGTATTTTTGGGAGGTTCTGAAGGGCAGGGAATTTAGATTTACCTTTTGTTTTAGTATGTTTCAAGATGGCTGAGATTAATAACAATTTTTATACATTGTTTGACGCTGAATCGAAGGAAACCATAACGGGTCTATTATAGCATTAATGGTTGTTGAGGTATTGTAGCTAAGAAATTAATGATAAACAGCTATACAACCATTTGCAGCGTTTTTATGGACCAATATATTTTATGGAGTTTTTTTTATTTATTTATTCAATTTTAAGCAGGTAGTCTTCATATTGCCTGAAATACACCTAGCTTGCAATGAAATGCATTCAAAATAATCTTCTGCTGTTCAATTATTCCTCTTGGTAGGTACATCAACGTACATAAGCAGCAGACCTAATAATTACTGTTTACAGGGCGGAAGTATATTTAAAATTTCAAATAATCTTGGCATTTTTGGAGAAATCACAAAAATTCGAATTTCATCCATTCAACTTTTGGACTGGGAGCATTCTTCCTCGTATTCCGGACCTCCACCGAAAGATAATCATCTCGGGCTAGCGGAAGTGTCCTTCCAGTCGATGGCTCCCACAGCAAACTCGAAATGAATTATACATGAGGTGATTTTACTCAGTGACGACAGTTGTCCAGTCGGTTACTAGAAGCATAGGCAATGTGCACACTTGCACCCTCGATAAGTAGAGTTCCTGCGGTTTTCCCGCCATCAACGGACGAGCCAAACTTGAAGAGCTCTTAACGTTTCCAATTTTGGTTCGTTATTCAATAATTTGTGATCGCCAAAAATCGACCCAGCCGGCTTCATTCTTTTTAGCGCTTCTCTGAGGTAACCGAAGGAGCTTCTTGTTCGTAATTACTATCACCGAAAATAATTCTTGAACAAAATATAGCTCAACACTGCAGCCAAATCGCAACCCCTATTTTATATAGGAGTTTTATAGGGGAGATATTCGTATTTCTCTAGATAATTCTCAACAAGAATTTTTAATTAACTTCTTTTTATATATTATTCCAATTTAATTTTAATCGTCATTAACTTTGATAGTGCTTAATCGATGAGACCATAATTTAGCCGCTTCTACTTCTGAAATAGAACCTTTGGAAAGGCGAGCGATTCTCGAATATTTGAGAAAAAACGACGTTATGTTCATTCATAATTAGACAATTTATACAGCTGTAAGAATCTACGCTCAACAGATTCAAATTTTGAAATGACGATGGTGCGGAGCCAAAATTTTAATTGACCGTTGTTTTCAAACTGAGTATAAAAGGAAGAAAAATGATTTCGGTTAGAGGTGAACGTTATAATTGGAGCAGATGGTCGGATCAATTCGGTTACCACCTCCGAGCATCACTTACTCCTATCTTGCATACGAAATGAATCGGCATTCATTAGCCAGACGGAGGTTGCCACCTTTTTTGAAAACACTACGCTCGCCCGTTTAATTGCCGCAACGTACGTATAGGTTTTGTGTTGGAAAAAATAATTGAAAATTTTGTCGCGCGTGACAGCATAAATGCAATTGAGGGAGAGTCATATGTGAAAAAACCTACTTTTTTGAGCTCTTGAGTTCTTCGATTGGGACAGGTCGAAGTTATAATTCGTTTATAAAATTCGTACGTAACCCAAAGAATTCGATGAAACTTTGATAGTAAAATTTCTCTTGGTCAATTCTAGGCTGTATCGGTCGCAGATAAAAGTGCACAAGCGGTGATTAATTGTCTCCCCTACATCTCACTGTACGTGAAAACAGAACAGTGATTAACGGTGATTTAACATGTTAAAAAAATCCTGTTCGGCTGTTAGCATTTTTTTAAATCAAGCTTTGTAGCTTGATTCAAATTGATTCAAGTTCAGCTCACTTCCTTTTCAAGTTGAAAGTTTCAGCGTATTTACACAGATTCAGAACCAACTTCGTCTTCATCTTCTTTTCAAAACGTCATATTTTCCCACAGTTTTTGTACAGTTGGATTTTCACCCTTTATTATCATTTTCCCTTCGTTGCCTCCTTTCGTTTTTATTGGGCGAAGATTTATCTAACGTTCCCTCCCTCGATTGTATACTTTGTCCGCGGTATTTTTCAAGATGCCCTCTTTCTAGGGTAGGATCAAGCGAAAGTATTTTCTTTTCGTCAACTTCAGTACGCATTGCTTGTCCCTCTTTTCTTGGTTTTTTTTTTTTCTTCGTTGAACGGATCGGCAAAAAATGGATTCGAAAACAACTGGTTACATTGTGTCTCAATTTTGAGCGTGTATTAACACAAACCGCGTAACAGTTTTTGTCAGAACCTCACGGGCTCGACTGGTGTACACGACACATTTATGGGGAAACACACACACACACACATTTATATGGGGAAAAAATGATATACAAACAAAAAACTAAATTATTTCAAACGGGAAAATGTCAGCCGAAATGTACACTTCTATTTTTTTTTTTTCTTGTTTCTTTAATACGAACATGAAAAAATTAATAAAAGACGAGGTAGACGAGTGAAATAGTGATTGGGGAGAGGATAGCACCAACTTTGAAAAATACTTAAATCAGCAAGAACATTTTAACTCAGTCCGATAAGAGTTCCTATCTCGGTTCATGACATTTTGCCCTGAATCCAAGCTGCAATGAAAAAACCTGTCGTGTCCCGTAAAAAAAATGAAAATAGTCATTAGCGTGAATAACGAGCTAAGCAGAAAATAATTCATGTCTTCGGATGCTAATTGAAACTTCTTTCAAGCGCTGAAATATCTTGAATAGAAACTTGCACACAACTAAATTTCGATTCTAGAAACTAAAATCAAAGCCTTTGAGAAATAGCCATATTATAGCTAATATATCATATAAACTCATCGCACAATTGCCGCCGTCTTCAAATTCCATTTTCTTCGATGGATCCTTCTTTCACGTTGCAGCTACGGAGAAGATTTTATTTTTCCGAGCTGATAGATGAGGATGTTTGTTGAAAGCGGTAAATGGGGCGCGTTGTGTCCAGTGGAGTGAAGAGGGGAAAAGAAGAGAAAAAACCCCTAAAGCGCAGAGCGGTTCCGTCGCTTTGAAGGCGAAACTGTAGAGATGATATAAAAAGCGAGACAGATAGGCGATGACACAACCGCTCAGACCTGAGCGAAGAAATGAGACAGAAAATGCGATGGAATAGATGTTCGTAAGGTGCGGATGGTGAAGCTTTTTCGCTCACCTACACAGACTGCAAGAGAACGGCAGCTACTGAAAAGGAAAGATATATTGGTCTTTCCACTTCAACACAAACTCGGTCCATTCGCTTAGCGCAGCCTTCGCTATCAGAACAGAGAGCGAAGAGCTCTTCAGCACAACCTTTTCCCATGGTCTGCGAGTAAATCCACGATGAGAGGTGTTCCTTCTCTGTTCAGTTCTATACGATTCTTTTCCCACCCCTGGAAGGCAGCCTCCTTCCATAAAACATCAGGAAGCAGAGCGCCGTTCGTCGACCACTTCACGTGGATCCCACCCCGACCGTCCTTGGAGCCTCATCACTTATGGATACTGATGACTGTCTTCATGAACTTGAGCCGCTTTCAGTATATCATAGTGGTATATAACGTTATAGCGATCCTTTCGTCGAGAGGTGGGAGAAATAGCGAATAGCTCTTTTTCACTTCTGTATCTTCCGATCCCTAACTTTTTCTGTCCTTTTTGCACACCGTACAGAGCAAACTTTACGGGCTAACGAGCGGTCCCCAAGCTGAAACTATAAATATCTTGTTTGGAACAGGTTCGGGGTGAAAAGATACGAGACAAAATCTTCCACTTCGATGACAGCGAAGTTGACCATTTTTGTCGATGTATGAGGTTTGTTTTAACCGAAATCAGAGTTCGTGGACGCCAAATCAAGACGAACAGAAGAAAAAAAAAAATATTCCTAGTAATTTGGAAGTCCAGATTTTGAATTGTTTCGTTTTCGAAGGAATTAACCTAGACAACGTTTAGAATAGCTTAGAAGGATATACAAATAAATATCTATCCATAGAAAGTGGTATGTAACTAGCTCTATCTATGCCAAAAATCGCTAACTGCACGTACGCGCATAATATTGATCTTAAATTTTATGCACGAATTCATAATAATTATTTAAACACAAAATTTTGTAGCCTACCACCTTGAAAGAATTAGTTAAAAATAAATGTAGAGTTCTTCTTTTTCATTGGATTCTTACCTAACTGGATTGTCCATTACAACCTGAGTACCTATAATCAGTTTTTAATAGTTGCTGAACTACTGAAAAAGTGATACAAAAATTATATGAGGTAGGAGGAGTCTTGGCATGACACCAATAACCCATTTTCCTTGACTATTGTACGTTTCATGCATAGATCATTTTTATTTTTCAAGTTTATCAAACAACGGAAGTTTCATAGCCTACGGCCAGATTCCTAACCAACTCAAAAATACGCGTATCTAAATAGGTGCTCAATTTCAAAGTTACCATAAATTTCACTCTAAACCTTCGCAGAAACCTTGTGGAGACTGTATATTCCACGTATTTAGCTATACGAACTGAGGTCGAGAAATGCTTGTTTCACTTACCTTTTAACAGAGACAACTTCCACCTCCATAAGGTCGACGTACGTGTAGCTATCCTAATAAAAAATATACGTAAAAAAATAATGATAAAAAAGAAATCTTGATATAGAAAGACGGCTCAACAGCTTATGCCAGTTCTACTACCTGTACACATTCGACACCACAGTTAAGTAAGACAGATTTGCCAAAATATACTCGTACTTTGTTGAAAGTCATGTTTGAATTTAAATAAATGCACTGTTGAAAAATTCTTCTGATGATTTTTATCCAGATGAAAACACTGACAAACTTCGGTTAAGAGGACCTATCTTTATCGGAACGGACAAGTTTCAAAGATATTTTAAAATTAATGACCATTAGAATTCTGATAGAATAAAATAGAAATACATTTAGTTTGATACAATCCTGAATCTCTTTGGAAATAGAAATGGTAAAAAAAAATGTGAACAATCGTTAAGGCGTTAATCATGAAACCGTAGGTACCTTCTTCTCCAGAAACGATTTTCAGCGGGTAATAAGAAAGAAATAACTGCGGAAACGTTGTTTTTATTTCCATTAAAAAGTTGAACCTACATAACCGACTTGAAACTACTTACAGAAGCCATTTTTCGTTCTAGCGTAGTACAAGAGAGGGGGTAAAATAATCTAAAAACTCCAAAACACTAATTATGTACAGTAATAACACATTGGCTTTGAGAAACCTTGTGTGATTGTTAGTGAATGTGAGACAAACCGAGATTAATCCCAATATTGGCCCGATTCAGTGGAAATGATGGAGAGTGTGATTATTTACACGAATGATATTGATAAGAAAATGTATTCAAGAAGTTGAGATTAATTCAACAACAGATCCGTTTTAGACTTCAAGGGGCACATTTTCAAGTATAAACCGGGCCCTTAGCACGAAGAATTATACTAAGACGAACGAATACAATAAGAATGCTTATATTTTCATCGTTTCTCAATGCAAAATACAGGTAAAACCGCTTCCATTGTAGCTCTCGGAAGGTACCAAGCGGAATATCTAAATTATTCTATTAGGCGATTTACTACAAACTTAAGTCGATCAAAGCTAACACTCACATCAAGCTCACTTGCAGAGCATAATACACACGATAGTGCAGAATTACCGTTCTTCAAAGTAGTCGCAAATTTCACTATTTCCCCCACATTTGAAATAACCAAGATAAGACCAACATCTAATATTTCCAACCTTTGATGTGCCCCTACTCTAAGAATGAAAAGATAAAAACCCCCAATTAGCGTCCAAATCGATATCGGTCAAGCCCAATACTTCATGGGAAACCGGGGTCTATTCTTGGGTAAAAATGCAAATCGAGCCTATTATACGATATAAAAAATGTTACACACACAGGCCTTCAATAAATAGGCACAAAATACCAAAATTAAAAAAGTATTAAATACCCCTTCTAAAAAAAAATAAAAGTCGTTCTTCGACACAAGTTTGAAAGAATTAAAATCAGAATATTTTGAGTAAAATTATAATGCAACGAGCACAATTAGACGATACAAATGTCAGGGAGTTTCTTGAACGATCACAATCCTCTTTCCACAAAATAAAATCAACAGGAAAAGATTTCAACTAATATTGATCATCGAGTTGGGCATAGCGCGCAGCCATCATTTTCTTGACACAGTCCTTGTAACTCTCACCCGGCGCAGGAGTGACACCAGAGCTGCGCGTACCCAAACCAGCGGTGGAAGATCTTGGTTTTGCTTCTATTATCGACGTACGACCCTGATTGCTTTTACCCAAACCCATACCTTCTTGCCAGCCATTTTTTGCAACAGTTTGTTTCCTAGGTTGCTCGAACCTATCCCTTTAGCAGTCGGTTGCTCGTACACGGATTCCTTTGCTTTGATGTACGTCTCCTTCAGCCGGCTGGTTTCGGAGTGTCCGGAAGGCCGTATTTCTGCCTACGTTCGCTTGCCCTATCTCTGTACTGGATTTTCCGCTTTTGAGCATCGTCTGGATCGAGACCTCTCGCTCTGTACCATGCTGAGAGGTTCTGCTTATGTAGGTCGGACATTTGTTGATGTTTTACAAGCGCCTCTCTGCTGCCCAACTGCCTCTTACACAAAAGGCAAATAAGCCTTTGCCAATCTGTGTGGTTAATATCCTCTTGAGCGGCCTCATCCTCCTCATCGCTCTCGGGAGCTGCTTGTGGCTGAGGTGCTAAAAATGGCGCTGAATATTCGTTTTTCATAGGCATAGAATTATAGTAGTTTCCAAGCGTTGAGAGATGATCTTTCCTTTCTAAAACTGCAAAGCCAATATCTGCCGCAGCAGCAGCATTCCCTCCGTGGGTCTTGGAAGGAGGAACACCCACAGGAGCTGGAGGTGTTCGGCTGTTTGACTGCTTCTTTCTTCTGATTGAGCGCTTCTCCATATCCTTGGCGATTCTTTTGGCTATCTTCACACGGTCATCACCATCTTTTTCTTTCTTCTTTTCATCTGGTTTCGTCGCTGGTTGAGGTTCACCAACAATCGTGGCACTGCTAGTACCAGCTGATCCAGCGGTATTGCACATTTCCGGAAGTTGAGCAGTTGTAGGAGTCGGCAAGTAAGTTTGACGAGCACTATCCCAATATAAATACTTCATCAACTTACTGTTGAAATAATACTGAGAATTGCCGTCATAGTACAAGGTCGTGTATGGATCGTAGTAGAAACCAGACGTTGCATCATATTGATACTGTGATGTATCTGGTACAGGATATGTTACTGTACCTGAACCATCTGGTGGCTCTTCTAACGGTGCAGCTGGTTTCATTCCAGCAAGGGCGGCTTGAGCAGCAGCAAGACCAGAGGTACTATCTGAGGGCAAGTTTATGGTTTGACCTTCGGTGATTTGTTGTCTGTAATACTTTTTATAGTAAGCAATATACGCGACTTTTTCCTCGCTTGTACTTGCATAGAGAGAAGCGCTGTATTCTGCTAGCCTTGGTACATCAGCCAAAGTATAGGTCTCAACGCCTGACTGGTGGCTCCACTGAGCAGCAGCAATTGCTGTGTTCCCTATTTTACCTGAAACAGTTGCTGTTTTTGGAAGGATTGAAACAGTTTTTGGAAACGCTCTATTGGGATCCAATTTAGCATACTTAACTTCAGGAATTCTTCCATCGATTGGTGTCATCAATTTTTTAAGTTGATCGTGTAAATTAAAAGCATCAACCACATTATTCATTTCGAAGTAGCAAGCGCCCTTTGAAATTTTTGTCAGTGGGTCTCTTGCAATTTTTACACTTCTTATCGGAAGGTCGGAAAGAGAAGCTATTGATTTTAGCACAGTCTCTTCAGTAGTGAGTGCGTCCAGGCCAAGAAGTACAACTGTATTAGTGGGATGGTCACAAGCTTGAATTTCTTCACTCTCCGATTCCACAACTGAACGGCTTGTATTGCACACGTAGCAAAGAAATCGCTTGCTGAAATTGTGGGCACTGCATTTTGTGCACATCCAATCTGAAGCAAACTTTGGAGTAGCTGGAACTGGAGCTAGCCCTTGATCTCGTGGCAGGCTATACTCCATGAAACATTTAGCATCGCCCAACCAGAGTACACCTTTTTTCTGCTCCATCCATGACACAGCATCGTCCACACTGCTGAACTCGACGAATGCAAATCCTCTGGAAAACCCAGTGTCTTTTCTCCTCACCAAACGTATATCATGACAGGTGAGATGGCATGAAGTGATGTCCATGTGGATGTCAACTTCGGTGACATGAGATGGCATACATCGAAGGACGATTGTCTTTCGAGGCACAGAGTTTCTATAATTGGACTTATCATTGGCAGGATTGTCGGATTTAAATTTCTGCAACACCATATCCTCCCACTCCTCATTACTATTCTTAGTGTCCTCATTGTTGTCATCATCGCTGATCACCATATCCTCTCCGTCGTACTTTTCATCAACAACAGGAGTGCAATCTCGAGACTTATTCCGCTTTGGGCTGTTTTGCACAGCCTCCCGTCCACGGCCTCTCCTTCCAACATCTGGGGAGCGGTTGTTTCTTGGACTTCGATCATAGTTTCTTCTTGGCGAACGTGAGCTAATCCTGGGTGGTGATGGTGCTTGCCTAATGATTGGCGGAGGTGGCGTTTTCCTTGTTCGGTCCCGTTCAAAACGCATAATTTCGCGATCCCACTCAACTTCTGCTTTACCTGTCCAGACTGGAACGTCCCTTGGTCGGTCTCTTGATACTGCACGTTTGTTTGGGCTACTACCTCTGCTCCCCCGACTACCAAGAAAATCATCGACTGACCTCTTCCAGTCGCCATCCCTGCTGTTTCTTCTTTTGTTCCTGGGCTCGTCAGAATCTCTGTCCACACTTCTGCGTCGGTCAGCCCGAGAATTACTGTCGGAATTCTGCCGTGAAGGAGGACTTCTCCTCCGACCCCCTCCCCCTAACCGAAGCTCTCTTCCCCAGTTATCAACTCCAGGGCCAGGAGAACGTTCTTTAACTCGCACCTCACTTTCCCTGCTTTTACCTTTCCGAAACCTATCCCGCCCCGAATCCATCTGGTCTACACTCTCCCTACGACGCCCAATTCCATTCCGATCGCTGTCCTGGCCTCTCACTGGTGAACGATCTCGATTCCCATGAAAAGCATTACTCCTGTCTCTACCCAACCTCCTGTCATTTTCGGAACTGACTGCTCTGCCTGGTGGTGAACGATTTCTATTGACTCTATCTTGATCTCGTCCTCTAGCCGATTTCTGTCCCTATCTCGTGATCCTTGAGGACTCCTACTCCGATGCTGATGCCAATCAGTTTTGGACTCTCTTTCTCTACTGGACTTATCTCTATTCCAATGATCGGTTTCGCGATTGAATCCACTCCTTACAGGACTCCTATCTCTGCTAAGTCCCCTTCCAGGGCCAACTTCCTCTCTTCGTGCAGCTCGATCAGTGATCCAGTCTCTGCGGTTGTCCTTGATGCATTCATCATTGCGGTCTCTCCCAGCCATGTCTTCTGAATCTTCATATCAAAGATAAGAGAAATTCGATGTTATAAAAACATGACAAGATTTCTAAATTATCAGAGCAAGGGATAAAACCTGATTTTTACCATACCAAGAGGTGGCTAGATGGAGAGCAAGCACCAAGCACAAAATATAATCCTATATCACTGGGGCACAATTTTATTTGTGTGGTATAATACAGAAGAGATTTAACTATTGCGGAGATGTCATTTTATCATATTACCTAGTGTTGGAACAGTAACCCTAAATCAGACATTGATAATTGCAATGTGAACTATCCTTCTCAAAATTGCCAACTCCAACCACTGATGGGTTCAGAACTCAATCAAGCAAAAAATAAAAAATAAATAAAAAAAAATATGAACCAATATCAAGAATTGAGTTAACTTGTTGAGCGATGTTTCCCAGAAGCAAGATGTAGTGGAAAAAACTTGCACCTGAAAATTTACGCGTTCATCGAAAATATTGAATTATTGATTTATTTCAGGACAAAAACTTACCCACACGACCAACAGACGAAGAGCCAACGAACGTACCCAAAGTAAGGGTTCTTCAATCCGGCTGTCGCTAATGTTCTTCGAATTCTGAAACATTCGATCCGTAGCAGTATTAACGGAAGGAACGGCATTAACAACACGAACGATCCGCTTGCTGAGTAGTTCGTAAACACGAATATTAAAAAAAAGATCGTGGGACAGTGCTGTTGTTCAGATAGTACAATTCGAAGAAAAGTTCAATCAAAGATAGAAGTTTTACACTGTTTGCAATGATTCAGTCTTATCGTATAGACGAAAAAGGAACACTGCTATCGGATGGTAAGATGATATTGAGAACGAGGAATTCCATCAGTCGAAGCGAAGTTTATCCTAAGAATTGAAAGAATGTTCGCAGCTCCAAAAGAGGGATTCAGACAGCCATCGATTGATAACTATTTGAATTTCACAAAGAACACTGCATCTTCTTCAGATGCCGTTTAAAGAGTTATCAAGAGCGGTTGTTCGCTATCAAAACACCTGCTGCCAGTTTTAAATGTTGGCTTGAGAGAAATTCTTGAAGCAGGCTCAAAAGAAAACGCAAGGAAGTAAGATCAGGTACGTCGATTCACAAACGATGGGGTAGGTACCTAATGTTCTGAAATGGGAAGAGCTCCAAACAAGATCATTTTTGGAAGGGTGTTGATATTGAAGAATTTGGTGATATGGAAGCATACCAACGATAGCAACTTGTCCTGCTTCATTTTTCCAACATTTAGAGGTAATCGCAGATCCATTCTATATTATGAGTGTAGGAGACGCTGATTTGCTGAACCATCGCAGGTCGAAGATAATTTATTACGAAATATGGACGAGTGGAATGAGGATATCCGTAAGTCGAGGAGTGTTGAGCTAGAAGATAATGTAAACGAAATCATATGAGACAGTAGAAGCAGCTCACTTCTTGGAAACTTGACGGACCAGTTCTTTTTTATGTGGACGAAGCCAAGAAAACTTGTAGTTATTGCAGTGGTTTTGAGCGTTGGACACAACTGAACGCAGCAATGTGGACATGCTCTTACAAGAGAAAAGAATATTACAATGTAGTCCAAAGTTTAGGTACACGAACATTTCAGCAAGAATGACGAGAATCAGCTAGACATCAAAGCTCACTCTGAACAGCGATACGTGTTAATACTCTGTGAAAACCACTCGAAAATGGTCCTCTTCATAATACCATTTCTTTCATTTTTCGGCGCATTTTTGTCGCGGTTTTCAGCAGTTGACTCTGACGAAACATTGGCAAAAACGTAGGAGATGACTGTATCATTTCAATTGAAGGTATTACCCTAATTCACAAATAGCTCAGATCAAAAGAAGAAACTTAGCAACTAAATAGAGACTAGAAAAAAGGCAAGGAAAAATCGACAAGATAAAATTATTATAGACCGCGTTTTAAATCAGCTTCATAGAAGGTGAAAAAATTATAGAAAGAGGAGCAGAGTGACCCTTATGATTGTTTTTAAAAATCAGGGTGACCCTCGGGATGAGTAACTAAGCAAATACTACGCAGCAACCGGAATAACCATTACAAATCAGAACAAATGCAAGACGTCACAAATCAAAGTGTTCGTCAGCCTCTGCGTTCTTCCAAGTATTGGCTTTATTATGAAAGGTGGGAGGTGAAACCACCTCGATTTTGAGTAACAGATTCTTCAAGATTTTTGATGAGTTGACTCATGCAACGTGACAAAAAATAAGTTCCTTCGTGCTGGGGAAAACTGTAGAACGGACCTTTTCTAGGCAAAATAAATAGTAATCGAATAAAACGATAATAATTCTGAAAGCTCAAGATCTAGCCTTTTTGTCAACATGATTGCCTCTCATGTCGATTTGTGCAAGCGTGGCTCCAGAGGGTCACCCTATACAATGAAAATGAAAACTACAAAAATTACAGGGTAAAAAATGTCAATTGCTTTTAATGAATTGTATGTACCTACCTGTTGTAACGCTTAGATTTGTCGGAAGATTGAGCCTTAATTCAGCAGCGTTTTGTCCATCTGAAATAAGCAATAAATGACGTCAGAACAGGAGAAGCCTTTGTCTCTTGAAACGTGACAGAGCATCGCCAGCGCAAGAGATGTTTTCGATGGATGATCGAACAATGTAGACAGCAGCTGACTTTTTCTCGACAACGGATCAGACATTTCTTACTATCATATCGACTGGAACAACCCTTCAGATTTCAGTTATCAGTCAGATCATGAACCCGAATCATGCGATAAATCGCCTGTTTCCAAAATGTAGTCACTGCTGAAACCATCGCTTTGCCTTCGCTCGTCCGGTACGGAACTTACCTTGCGGTACGCAGATGATCCAAAGATAAATCAAAACCAAGTTGCAGATCAGCGATGTACAAGTTGCTGCTTGTGAGAATTTATTGGGTTAAAGAGGAGCCGACTTGGGGTTGAATAAAGTAAGCACAATACAATGAAATTTGAGGACCTTTAAATAATAGTTTGTTTGGATATTACTTATTTACTTATTGTTTATTGTACTGGGTTGGTGAGGGGGAGAAGAACCAGGCGACATATTCTCCGATTTTTCATTTGCTGGCCGAGTACTTTCGGCCCTTCGGGCATCCTCAGGGCGATGTGGAACCATAGGTTACCACAGTTATTGTTTATTAATATTGCTTATCAATTGAAATTCAAGGTACATCCGTTATTGTATCAATTGAGAAAAAAATCAAATTGAAAATAGTATGAAATTTCTTGTGACGAGAGATCAATCGAGAACATAATATTATATTATAATATAGTCTTCACTTATTCAATCTAATTATAAAATGTAATGATAAAAATGATGACAGAAATTGAAAAAAGTAAGACTACTGGTGAACCGGCTTGTGAAGAAAAATGAATTACAAGTTGACACACGTTTACTTAAAAATTAGTAGTTGGTGAAAAATAAAACTGTAGCTGAAGAACCCGGAACCAATTTCAACGAATTCCTCACGTCAAATAACGCTAAATTAAACACTTTTTAACAACAAATTGATTTTTTTTTAACGCTGAAACTGATTGTAAAGGTAAAGTGGGTTATTCCATTGCTTCAACGATGAGGTAAGATGACCATCCATTTGTGAAAGTAACTATTCCGAAAATTTTTGAACGATTGGTAACTAGTTAGGGAAAACTCCGTAGCAACTATGGTCATTTTAATCATTTTCATTTTTCTAATTTTTCAAACTAAAAGCCAAAATATTCGCCTAACGGTACAGCTGAAGAGAGTGTTCGATGATCATTTCAACGAAGTATACAACGTTTTTTATAGCTCCAAAAATTCTCGAGTTATACATTCTTGCCAAATTTCTGAACATCTTGAAACTTCTACACGAAAGCTGTGATAAACATTAAAACTATAAACCCCGCGATGGTCTCCTTGGATTCAGCATCCAAATATCTATAGTAATTGATACCAAATACGCTTTTTCCTCAAAAAAAAGTTGGAAAGTACGAACTTTCGACCTCTCAAGACCCCCAAAAATCTCCTTAAAATGGAGGTACTGAGCGATTTGTTCAAAGAAATGAGCCACTGTCAGACCTAAATTGATTGCTGGTGAAAAACTCAAGAACTAAGAATTTTTCGTCAGAAAAGTGTTGACGGCGTACGAACAGAATTTTTTCAATGGGATATTCGGATTCTACATTCTAGTATTGAGGAGGGGGGTTGGATTTTTTCCCTTGGAAGATTACAACGGTTTATTATTCAACAATGAACCAAAAAGTACGTCGTCTTCGTCTTCAGTTGTTGCTCTTCGTCTTGACTGGAGAACGTCCCCCCAACCAATAAACAGATTCTTTTATGTACAGTAGGT
The DNA here is from genome assembly GCA_037159825.1 of Tupiocoris notatus. NCBI lineage: Eukaryota > Metazoa > Arthropoda > Insecta > Hemiptera > Miridae > Tupiocoris > Tupiocoris notatus. Next base: position 354,311 of record JASJUZ010000106.1, read on the forward strand.
AGGCAATTTGGAAGAGGCAGTAGAACGAACACCTCACCATTACGTCCTCTTCATTCCGGCTTCAACATTTTCCTTTCTATTCTATCTCTTAAAGCAAAAATGATTACCTACACTTCCTATTTCTAAGGTATGATCACAAAATTTAATCAATAATTATATAAGTAATATCATACGATCATTTCAAAGCTCAGGAAGTCCGTTGAATTAATGGTGATTACAAATTAAAATTAAAAAATGGCTATTCGTATGAGCTACAAAATGAGCCTTAGGTAAATTTAGGTATATCGTTTTTTCAAAAAAAGGAAATGTTCGGCGATAACAGTGTTGTCTTTACTATGAATGCTGAGATATGCGCAGAGGTAATAATTATCGATCTGATCTAAGAATTAAGCGATAATCGGGACAATTAAAATTATTAAAACCTTTAAGGACAACAAAAAGGACTTAAAGAAGATTCGGTATCAAATTCAGCGATAAACGTTTTTCAAAACAGGTGACAGCTACAGAAAATAAATGTTAATCAACTTCAGACCGATTTTCGCGGCGTGTAGAAATAAAGAAAAAAAACTTCTTTGCGGTCGAATTTCGCGATCAGAGATAGATTCGAGGTCGTGTTTTTCAGTAAAGCAAAGCTTTGAAAGTGTGAAAAGTACGTAACCATAAACTACGGCTGGAGGAGTTCGGGTGTCATTTTGAACTTCGTCTAGCCATAGTTGGCTGCCGAAACGAAACCATTCAGAGGATATATTATACAGAACAGATTATAAATATAGAAATACATAACGCAAAAAGTCTCATAAACTAGTATAAAACAGCCAAGATATTATCAAGTACGTATCAAAATTTTGAATCGTTATCAAAATGGGATTCGGGCTCAACATATCGACGACTTACGTTCACAGGAACTTGCCACTTGACGTCATCGTCGACCCGAAATGTTGTAGACGACGCTCGCACACAAAAACAAGCAATATTTCGAAGAAAAAGCGAAGATTTTTGGAAAGAAATCGTGACGAAAATGTCGTTCGAAACTTTGGCGTGATGGAAAAGGGAAGGTAGGTTGAGTGGGTCGGTAGGTAACCTAGCTTTCAGGAAGGCGACGCAGGGCGGCAACATAACATTATCGACCTCCCATTTTCGCTCGCAGAAGCTCGATAATATTTGTATCCCGATTTCCAATTATGTTTTATCTGTTTATAAGAAATTATTTTCCATTCAATTGGTTCGAAAAAAAAATTCCCATCAATTCGCATCCATTACGTAGATAACTTTTAGGTGAGGTTACCGTACTTGATATTCCTCGAGGGTTTGAATCGAAGAAAAAAAATCCGATTTATGCCCGAATGAAAGTCGGAAATATCTTTAATTTTTTTAAAAATACTCTAATTCATTAGTTTTGTCATAATTTCTTCGTATATTTCCAAGAAAAGTACGAAGAAAGGCGTCGCAACGGTTGATAGGCAGCGCTAGAGTCGCGCGTCGCTTGCCTCAGACGGAGTACGATACGCCAGCCTGATTTCTCGCTCCCATTCTTTACTTGTTATCAATTTCTCACACCTCGGAATGTAAAATGCGACATTTTTCAATTCGTTCGGTCTGATTCGACTCTTGCTGAAATATTGTTCGACTTGAAATTCCGTTTCGTTTTCGTGCTGTGCTATGTGACTTCAACGATGTTCAGGTATTCGGCGCATCTCGGACCCTTGTCAACAAGCCAGGTATGTTGATGTACGCTTTTGAAACACGATAATAATAAGTACCTATCAATTTTCTATTCCGTGTCGCCCTTCTTCGTCTATCGGATTTTCCATACGTTTTGTTGCTTATTGCTGGTCATGCTCGTTCCTCGTAGCTCAAATCGGACGATTCCTCTACCGTGATGTACAGCTGCAATAATGTATTTTACGCAGCGGCTAGAAATTTGGCTGACTTGCTTACAAAGCATAAAATGCATTGAATTCTCAGTCGTACAAAAACGAATGCACTGGGTTTATAAGGGGAAAAAAATCACGGCGACTCGCTTGGTTTATCGAATCATTGTTTCAGTTTCTTTACACAATCGATAGCCTTGCGTTATCTCAACACGTGTGTGTCTACCTAGATTATGTTTTTACTTTTGTGTCGGTTTGTGATGAATTTCTTCACACAGGCTTAAATACTCATTCAATATTTTGGACAAAAATATCGAACAATGAATGATTTTCAACGTTTAGTATTTGATGATTTAACGTTTTATTCGATGATTTTAGTATTTGAGATGATTTTCAACGTTTAGTAATCCATCAGAAAACTTGCTAAAAACTGCTAGGCTACTATCGATTGAACAGGACAATTTTTGGAATGGTACAGCCTGTTTATTTGGGAAAAATCAGACCCGGTCTGAGTTCAAATCATACTGTGTTCTTCTGGTTTGACTGTTTTCAAGTTATTACTACGAATTTCTGGTCGAATTTTAGTAGTTATGTAGATTCTTTTTTAGAGCCACTCATTTCAGTTACAGAACTTATATTTCTGTTGATAATGGTCGAAATTCAGCTTTTCAACGTCAATTTTTCGTAAAGGAAAACTAGTCTAATTAGTCACTTTGGAACGCTTCAATAACTTACTTTCGAACGTCCAAGTTTAGGCCGAGTCAAGTATCAAGAATTTTCAGCTGAAAAATGTCGAAAAACCCCACGTTTTAACTAGAGATTCGTAAAATATCGAATATTTGTATATAAGAAAGTTTTATATATTATAACATACTTGTATTTATAGTTTTTTTTTTAAATATCTATTAATAGTTTTTATTTATACTATGTTTCATATAAACGTCGATTTCTTGATTAACGTCGAATATCAGTTTAAAAAAGTTACAATACCTATACCTAACAGGAATTTTTGTTGAAAAACGTCCAATTTCAGTCGAAAATGTTGAAATTAGAAGGAAGATAAAAAATTCCAGTTTACAAACGCTGCAGATGATTGAATGAAACTCAGAGATCCCCGCGGCCTGTTCATTCAGTTTGGTCCTCTTGGTTTATTATCATAATAAACAATTGTGATGCCCAAGAGAGAAAAAAAAAAAAAAAAAAAAAAAAAAAAAAAAAAAAAAAAAAAAAAAAAAAAAAAAAAAAAAAAAAAACAAGTTTAACTTTCCCTCAAAGTCTTTTACGTTGGTCTTTTCAAAAGCACGTCATATCCGAATATCCAATTAAAAAAATCATGTCCGCATTGACCATAGTTGCTACGGAGTTTTCCCTAATCGTTACGTACCTATCTGTTGTTTGGTGGAAAAGTTCTCAAAAAGTGTTCGTAATACACTGTCTCAACTTTATGTTGTTCTTACATCATTATTGAAGCGAAGGAATAATGAGCCACTGTACAACCATTTGCAGCATTTTTATTGAATAATAATAAAGTGCATATAAGGTGAAAATGATACTTTTATGGTAGATTTCACCAAAAAAATTGAGTATACGTTTGTGCTGAATCAAACTTGGAAGTAAGATTCTGCTAAAACGTTTACGAGGATTTATCCCTACATAAAGAAGGATCATTCGTAGTAGGTAATGACTTTGTTTCTAGGATGAGAATATGTGACGGTTTTATGTACAGTTGATGAACGCAATTAAGACATAATATAACACACACACACACAACCAAACACACACCGAGTAGGTATTGATCTTATTAGCTGGGCCGTGTGGGAATTTTAATCCGATCCCTACATTCTGTCAAGGGTCCACCGAATGCCAGTTCGGCCGTTGCACTAGTATTAGTCCACGTCGCCCTGAGGATGCCCGAATGGGCGAAAGTGCTCGGCCAGCTAATAAAGAATTGGAGTACGAGTCGCTATGTTTTTCTCCCCCTCACAACCCCTGGACATCAAGAAATGCGAACAGAAGGAAAACAAAAATTAGTTAATAATATTTGTGATACATCTATACAGTTCCTTATGATATTTTTGCGTAGCTGAATTCTGATTTTTATTTTACTTCACCCTATAACTGTTATGTTAGTGTGATGTTATTATAGGATGGGGCTTTAATTTATTGTTTCAGAATTATCGCAGCTCAACTTTTTTTCGAAGATAACTTGAAAAGTCGCCTTTTCAAGTCTACCTTTGCCTCGTTCTAATCCAGAAGAACTTTCGGATAGCGGATAGTTTTGACATTCCTCAGTCCATTTTACAGCCTCCTGCTTCACAAGGCGTTCCGTGTAGGTAAGTTTCGTTCCCTAATTTTACGTTTTTTTTTCTTTTTTTTCCATCTGCGTCATCATTGTTATTAATTTAAGATCCACTTTGGTCGGAGTTTGCTTCTACTCGAACTTTTCCTGAAAACTTGAAAATGTTACTTTCTGCGTGCATTCAAACGGTGTAAATTCATTTAATACCCATTTTCTTTCTTCATGAAACTACATTAGAGAAGCATTATTTTATTTTCCCATACTGCTGAGTGTTTCTCCTTGAGGCTTACCATGCACTATCACTGGGACCTCTCCTCCCATTTTTTTTTTTTTTTTGGATGGAAATTTAACCAATGTTTTGGAAAAAAGTGATGATTTTTGTCCATTCC